>JACEVL010000079.1:450000-550000 GCA_020284085.1 Aporrectodea caliginosa
CCGTCTGCATTCTGTTCCCAACTTCCCTGTGTCATCTATTCCATCTGTCTCCTAGTTCTTATATCTCGTTTCCTTTGCCTCTTATTCCTTCGGTACACCTCCCTCCGTCCATCTCTCGGTCCCTATACCTCCCTCAATCTCTCCGTCCGTCCGTTCCTGCCTCCCTGCTTCTCTGCCTCTTTACCTCCTTGCAATCCTCGCTCCCTCCCTCCCTCCCTCTGTCCATCACTCCCTACATCCGACCGTCCTTCGGTCCGTCTTTCTCTCTCTTCCTCACTCCCTGCCTCCAGCATTCCTCCTCCCAGTCCTTCATTTCACAGAAGGCGCCTGGTAAATGCCTTGCGATCAAACGCAATCAAAGCCAAGTCTTGGGAACCTCCTCCTCCTCCCTCCCTCCCTCCCTCTCTCCCTCTCTCCCTCCGTCCGTCCATTCTGGCGCGAACGACCGCATCCAGCGATCGTCTAATGAGAAACGCCTGACAATAATTACCCGACTTGTCGGCTCTTCCTCCGACTTCATAGTCGGACCGACGGACGGTGGCGCCCGCCGTTCGTCCGGCGGCGGCCTCGGCTCTCGCTCGCCGACCGATGCCTCGACGACCAGTCCAGCCGCCGCCTGCGCCCGTGCCCTCTGACCCGCGTCCGTCCATCCGTCCATTCGTCCGACAGTCGGGCCTTAAAGACGGCCGAGTAATTAGCGTCAGGGGAGACGGCAGACTAACGTTGACTTATGGTCTGCAAAAGGCGTAAGAGCTTTGCGCTAACGCCTGCGCCAATGTCTAAACGAATGCTGCCTTCCTGTGGCGCTCATTTAGGCGTACAGTTGTCGCCAGGAATCGAAAGCGGCAATTCGAATTTTTTTAAAAGCCGGTCGTAATCGTAATCGTAAGCTGCACATTTATAAAGCGCCACTCCTAAATTGGTGGCACCAGCTCATTAATCAGTCCTGGTTAAGTCTGGCACATGTCCAGAGGCAATATTATATGTAGACCATATTAATCCAATTACCAAGAAAGAGAATATTTGTACAAGAGGGCTACGACGCGGGAACAGTTGGTAACGCAGATTGAATGGCTGTCACGATAGTTACCTCGTCCTAGAACCTGTCTCGGAACAACTAGCAATTAGAAATCCATTGTTTAACGACATCCTGTGACTGCCAAGGTCGTTAACGTCGACTTTACCTTACCCTTCGTTGCATACATTGCAAGTAATGTTCCTAAACTAACAAAACAGTGCAGAATGAGAAATTCCGTAGAACTCGCTCATCCCAAAGCATTTAAAGATCGCCACGGGAACGCAGCACTGGTCGTCCACCACAGACTATCGATTCGTTTGCGCTTCGGACAGCAGCAACAACAGCGCCACCTAGCCACCGACGACGACGGACGACTTGCCGCCGTCGTCTCATCGGAACGCCGATCCGGATCCGGTCGAGCGCTCGGCGGCCGAGGAGCGTCCGATCGTCCGTCGGGGAAGCAAACAAACCACGGGCATGCACGGTCGAGCTCCGCCACACGAGATCATCGTGCCGCCCCCTGCCGTGCTCAGTTGAGATTAAGCAGAGGCGGCCGAAGACGACGCCATACTTACCACATCAGCGCCGCCTCGATCCATAGATCGAGGAGCACGGTAATTACTGTACTACATCACAAGTCACTATTATCGACCAACCACCAATGGCCGCCGAATGCAATACGTTAATTTACGCTCTAAAGCCGGTGAGTCGTCGCAAAGAAAATAGGCGAATTAACGGCTTATAAATATCATATTGCACGACTGATGGACATTTTCATGTTGACCACACCGGGGATGACATAGACGCATATCATGGACGGCTTCTTCTTAATGTCCCTGCCGACAGGATTAACGCGATATATTCATTTATATTTACGAGATGTGTAGGCACATCGTGTAAATATAAATATATCGCGACATGACTACATATGTGCATTTATACATATATGTATATATGCACAGATAATTATAATCTTCGTCGCAAACATAAATCGTGATTAAGCACAGGGTACATGGGTGCAATTTGTAATTGCAAAGGGGAACTCTCTCTCCCACTAATGAGACTATCTCCCTTTGGAGATAATGTATTTTCCAATAAATTTTGCTACAGTCCTTAGGTTCCCCAACTGGTTTAAATTTTGTGCATGAAGATTTGCCCCTTAGTTTCCTATAGTCTCTTTCTACTCCACTGCTTCAGACTATCCTCCACAATACCGGGGAATGAGGATACATTATATTCCCCGTATAGTTCGCTCCTGCAGCATGTCACCAGGTCGCACTGCTGCCAGCCGCTGATTATAATATAATTATATCGTTTTATTTTTTAGGTAATTCTGTTTATCACTGCGTTGGTCGTTAGGAAAGATTCATGCAGAAAACTCTTATTGTCAGACGTAGTAGGCCTACAGCGTAGAGTAATGTCATATATTCCGGATAGTGTCAATCGCAAATAGTACTTGCAACAGACTTGAGTGCGAGACTTAAAACTTCGAGACCGAGACCAAGCCATTGGGGACCAAGACCGAGACCGAGACATCAAAAATCTATCTCGAGACGTCTCGAGACCATACGACTGAGTTGCAGTGACAAAAGACCAGTGAAGTCATAGCATGCAACAAAACGGTAGTAACACACAAGTTTCTTTGTCTGAGGATCCAGATCTATAGGCCTACTGTAACAGGCCTATACACAGCACGAATTTAACGCGAAACTTCCTAATGGCTCAGTTGAAGTCAGTTCATGCGCGATGGAGTAGTGTTTAGCGTGCTGGACAGTCAATCGAGAGGTCTGGAATTCAAATCCCTGCCAGAGCAGAGATTTCTGTTCCGCGTGCGCCCTTATATATAGCCAACTCAGTGTGATGATGACACGGCGAAGGAGAGGAGCTGCCCTCATATGCCGAGGCTAAGGAAATGAAGTCGCTAACACTTCATACCCATTGCTGGACTACCTTCAGTTGTCTTCCCAACCACAAACTTCACCCTGGTTGGCTGTATGGCGTAGAAACTACTAGAAAGCACCTCTGTCACAAATATCAACACTTCGCGGCCCTATTCCCAGCCGTGGAAAAGACTCCGTCTCCAGACAGGCAGCACAGTCACAAGCTCTCAGATATAAATCTAAGGTCGTAGCTTCGACCCTTGCTCGCCGACGTTCCTACACTTTGCGCAACACGCCGCCCCGTGCGTCGCCGGTGGACGATCTCTCCATCACCCACGGCTGCAGCCATCTCAACATGGCCGCCGAGCGTCAACGGGACTCGCTCTCGGGTCTCGTAAACAATCGCTCCGGCGACGGTGTCAAAGGAGTCGACGTCGCTACGGCGGCGCTAGATAAATCTCGAAAATCGTCTTGCGTCGAAACGGTCTCTGGTGTGACATTTTGTGAAAACATTCGACCGACTCCTACGAACGACGACCGCCATTAAGAACTGTCTCCGGAGCGGAAGTCACGTGCACAGCACCGACCGCGATAATAAATAGACTGCCAGCCGCGACACGGGAAATAGACTAGACGTTGGTTGACAATTAACTAACGGTTCGCCTTGCTTTCCATAGGGCCTCCTATATAGGCCTACTCGTTCGAGATCATTCGATTTTTAGCGCTCTGGAACTGGGAAGCTAGTGATTGGGTTAATTCATGAAAATACCCGGTTTAAGAGTGATGTGTGTTTTATCGATAACATATCGATTATAGAACTGTCACTTTGATGCGCTGATTTACGAGTTGCCTACGTGATGGTTATCGGAAACAGTTGTATTACGATTGTCACACTGTAATGATCCGGATACCGGAAAGGAACGAAAATTCTTGGGACTTCTGATGAAAGTATAGGCAATGGAAAAATTGCTGAATGGACTAATTCATAGATGAAAGAATGGATGAATGGATAATTGGAAGGGTGCGAGAATGGAAGAATGGTTGAATGGGAGAGTGATGAATGGAATGACAGAATAATGAAAGATTGGATGAATCGATAACGAATAATAGACTGGAAGAATGGTTAAAGAGATGAGTGGGATAATCGAATAACAGAAAAATGGATGAGTGGAACAATAGAAGGAAAGAATAGGGCCTATATAGAAGAAATGGATAATGGAAAAAATGAAATAACGAATGAACAGCACATATGGAAGAATGAAATAATAAAGAATAAAGATGACTGGAAAACGAGAAACACATATAGAATGGATGGAAGGGGAATTTTTACCCAAAAATTATTAGAGACTCTTCAGAGGCTTGTTACTCTTGGACTCTTGGAGGGTACTATTACTTGATACACAAAGAGATAGATATATATATATATATATATTATATATATATATATACGAAAGTACAGCAATCCAATAACGTTCCCTGCAAGTGACATAACGGAAAAACAAACTCCGTTCGGAAAATCAGAAAGGAGAATTGACTGAAGGAGGCAACGAGGAACGAAAAGACAGGAAAGGCAGAGAGGAACGAAATGACAGGCAGCGTACCCTTAGCTGCCCCACAAGCCAATCTTAGTGCTTCTGATTGTATATTCTGTAGTTTTTAAAGTTTTTCTTCTTGTCCCTCGGTTCTTTCCAGGACAACGGTGACCCGTCCTTAGCGCGCCGTCAAAAGCGCGTCGTCATTTGAGCGCTGCAAAATTTGCCCGACAAAAGCGCGCGCGCCGTCAAAAGCGCGCCGTCATTTGAGCGCTGCAAAATTTGCCCGACAAAAGCGCGCGCGCCGTCAAAAGCGCGCCGTCAAAAGCCCGCCGTCATTTGAGCGCTGCAAAATTTGCCCGACAAAAGCGCGCGCGCCGTCAAAAGCGCGCCGTCATTTGAGCTCTGCAAAATTTGCCCGTCAAAAGCGCGCCGACGAAAGCGCGCAGCATGGACTACGAGACTGTATATACTATCCCTTTCAGTGATAAACTTCAAAGCATTTCCCACCTCAATTGATTAAATGTGTGCAATAATTATTAATTTTCACAGACTAATAATGTGTGAGTTCACTCGAAGATGGCAACTTAATATACTGTTTGTCAATAAAATTATTACATAAATTATATTAACTTGCCGTCTTTGAGTGAGCACACACATCAATGTAATTTATAATTTTAGCGTTCTAAAATGTTCGCCCACTGTATAGGTGAAACCGGGTTTTAGCGTCTAAAATTATACTTGGTGGCATAGAACTTCAATGATAGAAGTTGGATTGATGAAAGAATTTCTTGCTTAAATCGATGTTGGATTGAAAAATAATAATGCTACAATGGGGAATAATAAATTTAGAACGCTAAAACGACAAATTACCAATTCTTTTCCTTTTTGCGGGCTATTGTCTTATAAATTACACAGAGATATTTTAGTTCTGCATTTCTCTATGTCTCGATGTACGCGCGCTATTGTCGGCGCTCATTTGTCTTGCGCGCAATTGTCGGTGCGCGCTTTTGAAGGTGCGCTTTTGCCCTGCGCGCTAAGGACGGGTGCCCAGGGCAAAGACAAACTCAACTGCTGCAAGTTTCATATATGGCCGGACACCATTCGATCACCTCACTGATCCGCTGCACGATAACCTACACTGGCTGCGTGTTTCTCAGCGGATTACTTACAAACCGTGCTTGATAACTTTCAAAGCAGTGAATAGCCTTCGGTCTTCTACGAGGTATGACGACTGGTCCTTCGCTGTCGCAGGACCCACTGCATGAAACATGCAAAGAATACCCCTCTCTGGAAACATTTAAACGACAGCTCAAGACTTTTTAAACAATTATATGACTGTCATTGATTAATTGAACTCAGGTACAGCGCCCTGTCCTTCGGCCTCGACTGAGTACGGCACTGTCTAGGCCTATACCAATCGTTTTATTATTGTTATTTAAAGATGTCTTGGGTTACGGGATATTAAAACCCACGCCAGAGCCCATCTTGCACGTCAATATATATGCACATAAAGTACATATATAAGGGGATTTACGTTGTTTTACCAAACGCCAGAGATCCCGCAAGTAAGTTTATGTCCACGTACTGCTGAGGATTATATAACGTCGATCCACAGCATATAAAAGGAGGCTAACGACAGCAAAATTGCGTTTAGTCTTAGAGACATCTTAAGGCAGCCAGAGACCGAACCTTACATGCGTTTGAATTTTTCCCAATTAATAAGCGTTACATTTGCGCAGTTTGTGACAAACTCTTTTGGCAAGGACCTCGAATACAGGACTGGATAGTCCCTGTGTAAAGTCGTTGGACGCCATTGAGTCTGGCGCTCCAAGCGGAAAATGTGTAAAACGTCGTTTTTACATACCAAAATGCACTGCGATTTCTACGAAGGAAATCGACGAATAATTAGTTTTTAAGCAATAAACAATTGCATAATTATGTAGAGTTAAACTTAAACATCATATTTATCATGCGCTGTAATGTCTATTATCTTTAAATATAAGTAAGTCAGTAAGTACGTGCTTCATTGAACCGTCTGCAAACACACTGCATATGACATTTTTAATTTAATTTTAAAGCTAGTTTTGCATGGCTTTTGCAGTGCGCAACCATACTGTGTTGGACCCCAACCATTATCAACAAAATCTTTAGACATAAAACTTACTATAAGCTTACAGTACAAAACAATACGATACAAATGAAAATTTATAGCGCTCTTGAACAAGACAGGTCTTGCACGAGTAAGTAAGTAAGTAAGTATATCCTTTATTGAAAAACCAACTGCTAACCGCATTTTGGTGTACAAAGATCATCAAATATATAAAAAAAAAATTAAGTATAAAGCATCCGTGTGACAAATGTTTTACGAGATAGAGAGTTTGCCTTGGGTATTATTCTATTGTGGGTTCTGGGACGTAGCGAGTATGAAACAGTTTTCACGGGAGGCAGTAGTTGATGTAATACATGTGCAGGGTTGCTGATGATGGTAGAAAAGAGGTTAGAGTCTGCTTTTCTGCAAAGTTGCTCGAAACTTTGGTAGGATTCCGGTAGATAACGAGACCGGACCAGTCGCCGTATAGTTGCCTGAAGACGAGAGCGTCCCTCTACCCCCACAAAGCCCCACCACGCCGGGGCCGCATAGAGCATCCGCGACACTGTGGTAGCATTAGTTACATCACACAGAGATTGGCCCTTTAACCCATGTGCTGTTAGAACGCGGAGGGCATACATTGACTGCCTAGCCTTAATGACAATGTTGTTAACATGCGTGTCGAAGAGAGCGCGTTTCGCTACATTCCTAGTCATATTGGTGTATAATTATCTCACATCTATTCTCTTTGTCGGCCTAAAGTTGGTTTTGCAAAAGTTTTTAGGCATGGCAGGTCATTTACGAAATTCCCAAAATTAATGCGCTATAAAAATTTCCTTGAGAGATCATATTTCATCATTTATTTCGACCTAACGGAAGATAAGTCATTGTGACGTCATTCGATTCTTCAAGTTGAGTACGATACATTATTATTTGCAATTGGAGCATTGTGACGTCATTCGATGATTCAACTTGATGACGATAGCTGCAATTGGGCAAATCGACTATTATAAGCTTAATCCACGAAGACCACGATAGACTCTTCCTATCTCTGCATGGAACAATTAAATATCGTATCGTATCGTATCTAAAGATTTATATAGCGCCTCTCTCATAATAGCTATTCAGAGGCGCTCTCAGCACGAAAACCCCGGGGGAAAAGAATGTTTCAACTGTATTGTACATAAGTTTGAATTGTCGTCAACGGCCTTTGATGTCATATGATGACGTTGCAGAGAGCGAGAGGTACCGAGTTCGATCCCGTAGGCGGACGTGCTTTGTGTTTGCAGGCTGTCTGTTCTGTTAGTAGTTAAGATTTATGTCTTCTGTCATTTGCGTTCTTGTGAATTGTTTCAATTGCATAACTGTAAACTGTACCGGTTGCTCAATTTTGGATGCTGATTTCAAATATGAAATCGAAATTTGGCTATCACGTCAGGTTTTTCAGGTAACCATCGGTGAGGTTCCACAAAATTGCGAATTCTCAACTCATATTATCAGCAAAAAGAAAGTATAATAAAAGTGTATGAGGTATTTGATTTTGCACTTGTTCTTAGCTAAATTTTGGACGCTGATTTCAAATATGACATCGAAATTTGGCTAGCACTTCTAGTTTTTCAGGTAGGCCTCAGTGAAATTCTACGCAATTGCGAATTCTCAGCTTATATATTACTGTAAGCGAAAGCAAAGTATAAGTATTAAAACTGTATCAGGTATTTGATTTGCTTTTGCGCTTGTTCTTAGCTAAATTTTTGACGCTGATGTCAAATATGAAATCGAAATTTGGCGTGCACGTCAGGTTTTATAGATATGCATCAGTGAGGTTCTACAAAATTGCGAATTAATGCGGGACATTTGCAGTATGAAATATGTCGCCCTAAAATGATGTTAATGCCTTTACTGTTAAAACAAACAAGAAAGAACATATTACAAACATACTGATGAACAATTACATCTTTCTCAACTCACACTATAAGTGAAAGCAAAGTGTTCAAAAGTGATTAAGGCCTATGCTTTTGAGTTTGTAAGCCATATCCGTCTCTCGTTGCCAGAATTAACAATAGTCTCTCATATCGTGCTAAGATTTAACTTTCTCTTATATCCGCTTTCCATCATGTATGTATGTATGTGCACTTGTTATAGCGCCCCTTCAAGATTTCTACTCAGAGGCGCTCTCGACTACAGCGCGAACACTGAATCGGAGTTTCACGCCGAAGCGCATGAGCAATTGCGAATGAAGGACTTGCCCAGGGTCCCTACGTGGCGGCTTGAGGTGGATTCGAACCCGCAACCCTCCGGTTGCAAGGCACCGAACATACCCCTACACCACCGCGCCCCACAATCACATCTTTATGTTCTGATGGAACCTTTCCCCATCCTCATCGCAGACATCGCCCAGATTGGGTGGAAAGTGTATAAATGCCACACCAGTGACATCCTAGCACCCAACAACTCATATGCCATCAGAATTTTCTCTACAAGCTCAGCATAATTCACTGCTTTTTCAATACCTAGAGAGTTCTGGACAACCAAACAAATGGTTCCCATGTTCGTATCCCTGCTCATGCATGAGACCATCAACATCAGCACAGAAACAAATGCCACCTTCCACTTGGTAAAAGGAAGCCAGATTAGTATGACGATTACGAAAAACACAATTTTTTTGTCTTTTTGTAGCAGATTCCATTGCTTGAGTCTTGCACCTGATACTTCTGCTTTCCACTTTGATAATAACAAGTCTCTCACGAGTCAAATTGGTGAGGCTCTTCTTCAACCAGTTGAGGCTTATATGACTCATTCAGATCAGCTGCACAACCTAATTATAACTTAAAAACTGGACGTGATAGACAAAAACGGTATCCGGATTTCGATTCAGCATGCCGAATTTATTAAGCTAGGCATATACAACTGAAAGAATCCCAGAAACCCTATATAACTTAAAAACTGGACGTATGGACAAAAACGGCTTTCGGATTTGGAATCAGCATGTCCAAATTAGTTAGGAACAGGTGTTAGAATCCCAGTAGCAAAATGCTTGTTGCCCAGTGTTAGCTGCATGTGATCAATCAAACGTATCACTCTGTCAGTCTGTATACTATTAAAGTTCTGCAATCAGCCATTCAATCAGTGTATGTATGTATATTAATATAATAAAAGAGGGTAGGTGGAAGGCAGTAGCGGCTCCAGGATTTCAGGTTTGGGGGGTAAAACCCCAATTCCTTCCCTTTCTCCCCTCGTCTCTGGCATTGACAGTGATTTTCCACTTTTGTTTGGGGGGGCTGAGCCTCCGATAGGGGAGGGGTTTCAGCCCACCCTAGTCCCATGCTGGCGCCGCCACTGGAATTGAGTTAGACATGGGATGGTCAGATGAACGAAGCACACAGCGACAGATTGGAAGAGTATACAGAGTAGAAAGACGACGAATTAGGACCGCGCTGGGATTCATCCAAGCGAATGGACGGGTTAATTAAAGACACACCAACGCAATGACCCACCACAGTGACCCATCACCGTTCGATGACCCACCAAACCACTGGCCCACCACCTCAATGATCTACCACCACAATGAAATATAATGCTAGTTTACAACCACAGTGATCCACCATCAGAATTACACAACACCACAGTGACCCACCACATCACCACAACAACCCACTATTTTAGCCCACCACCACAACAACCCATTATATTGGCCCACAGCCATAGCACTTATTTTAGCCGACCGCCAAAACAACCCACCATATAAGCCCAGCACATTAGCTAAAGACACGCAGCATCAGTGGAAGACGTATTCGCTGAAGCGAAAGCTCTCTAACCATCCACATAGATAGGAAACTGTCCATCCCTTGAGGCAACATGTTGAGTTGCTGCTGCAGCGGCTGCCTTCCTGTTAGCAACTAATCCATCCTCCCAACTTATATATAGCGGCCGTTGCCTGGAAATGTTAGTAACATTCCACGTCTATTATCTCCGTTTGCGGACTGTCTGTCTGTCTGTCTGTTTTTCTGTCTGTCTGTCTGTCTGTCTGTCTGTCTGTCCATCTATAAGTCCTTCTGTCTGTATCTCTGAGTTCCAAACTGGGCACTGATTATCTTTCTGCTAGTCTTTCTGTATGTCTGTCTCTATATGTGTGTCTGTCTGTTTGTGCCTGTCTGTGTGGGGTGTCGGTGGTAGGTCATTGAGGTGGTGGGTCAGTATGACGGGTCATTGTATGGTGGTGGGTCACAGTAATGGGTCATTGCGTATGTCTGTGGGTCTGTTTATGTATCTCTCTGTGTGCCTGCCTGTCTGTCTGTGTCCTCCCTCCTCCCTTTACTCCTTGTTCTCCTCTTCCTTCTTCACTTCCCTCCTCCTCTATGAATAATCGTCTGCTGAGAAGAGACGGCGGCAGATGACTCTCGCTCGTTACGCCGGCTATTACCGCCATCTATCGTCGTTTACCGCCGTAAGTTGTCATCATTCATCAACGATCAACAAAACCGTCACGACCTCTGGTGAACGATAACTTATAGGTCCGTCTGTCCGTCTATCCCTGCCTCTCTTCCTGCCTCCATCCCTCCCTCCCCCATTCCCTTCCTTCCTTCCTTCCTTCCTTCCTTCCTCATCCATCTTCACTTTCTCTGCCTTACTCCCTTCGTGTCCGTCACTCTGTTCGTTTGCTTTTATCCCGCTGCCTCTAGCTGGTTGTCTACCTATCTGTCTGACCAGATGTCTGCTCCTCAGACTGTTTGCTCCTGTTTTTTCTTTCTTTCGTCCAAAATAAACGCGACGAAAATGCAATTAGGAAATCGGGCACTCGCTCCGGTCTCTGTCAGACAGTCTAGTATTATAAATGTCTATGCAGGACAGTCTAGCGTCAGAAATATCTATGCTATTATGGCGCGGCACCTAATAATCTGCGTCCCATTAGAGAATATGGTCGACTTTGGCGAATATTTATACATTTATATGATAATTATATAAATATATATCTATGTGAAACAAAGAGTATTATGTATTCCATGTACATTAGATGTAAATTATTCAAATCATAACCACCATTTTGATGGACTTAATCATCATCGTCGTCGTCGTCGTCATCATCATCATCACCACCACCACCATCATCATCATCATCATCAATACCACCATCATCCTTATCCTCAATATCATTGTCATTATCCTCATCCTCATCAACATTATCAACATCATCGTCGTCATCCTCCTCCTCCTCTCCTCCTCCTCTTCCTCCTCCTTCTCATCATAACCACCATCACTAGCACCACCACCACCACTACTACCATCACCACCATCATCATCATCATAATCATCATTTAAATTGCTGATGCTTGCTCACCAGAGTGCAGTTTGGCAACTGGTTATATTTTTTAATATACTTACTTACTTTTTATAAGATTATTGGGATGTCGATGGCAACACATCAGACTGCCTCTGACTTCAATTCCGAATAAACTACGTGTTTTGTTGACATTTAAACAGAGCTGGTTCACAGAGATCATAATTATTCTATAAGAACGTTTGCCATGTGTTGCATAAATTGTTACCGCCTATTAAGCAATCTCGCTACTCGCTGCGGCCACGGTCCCATAACCGTGAGCTTCCTATGTTTGACAACCTGACTCAGAAATGCTTCCTTGCCCGGATGCTATACAAATAAACAATGTTTTCCCCAGTGCTTAAAGTGTAGAAAAAGAAGTGCCTGGACGCCCCTTACCTATCCCTCCCTCCCTTCCTCCCACCTACCCTCATTCCCATCCTTTTTCCGGTCCCTCACCCCAACCTCTCTCCCTGCAATCACAGGCGCAACTAGAAACTGTTTCTGGGGTGCTCATCTTGCTCACGTCTTTGGTGCGAAGCCGCGACTACTGAAGGCACAAAACTTATAACGAACAGGGTTCTGAGGAGCGTTGTAAGCTCCCCAGCGGGGTCTGGGGCAGAGCCCCAGAAGCCAACGCATTTTGTAGCTGTTGATTTCAAATGGAGCACGTTTTAGGCCCATGTTTTCCATCTGTTTCCGAACGAGAAAGACATGAAAACTTCACGAAGAAATTATTGTTTTTTCCAGATTTCCAGACTAACAGCATCAAGAATTGAAAGTTTTTTTATGAAATAACTTAGGTTTCGTCTTTACCTTTCGCCTCTTGGCTCTTTCTGAAGTGTCTAGTTAATTTTTACAGTCAAAATCCATTTCAAAAATAATTTTTCTTTTGGCTTTTGTAAATTGGGTAAGCATTTTGTCCAGTGGTAGGCCTAGGCCTATAGCCAGTGCTGCTACCTTGTTAGCAGATATTCTCAGTAGGCTTTGCAATCGTGTGGAGGACATAGATGTCCTTCGGTGACTTTTTGTGAGACGAAGCCTAGAAAAATGCTCGTACTGCAGAACAAGATGTGACTGGTAGGGCAACGTCCAGCATATAATTTTGTATAACGAAACAATTCACTTAGTACCGATAGATAGGCCTAATCTTCAGAGGATCGAACAGAACGCAACCCTGTTACGACCCGAACGGTGAAACTTTATATCTCGTATGTTATATCTCAACTCTTAATAAGCCATTACTTCATTATGTCCTGTTTTTTCTTGATTTTGTTTTTCTTTGTACACCTAAGCGTTTTGTCTGTTGTTAACTCAATAAACGAATATGATGATGATGAAGTCTATAGTTGTCTCTCAACAGTTTCTGGGTCTTTCTTGTGACCCATTGGTTTTCATTTTTGAAAAGTTTTTTCATCGGTTAGTTTGCCGGTAAATTATAGTAATTCTTGCATCCTCACGACCACCCCCCCCCAAAAAAAAACATATCGGATTTGGAAAAGTTTGTGGTCACCTTTTAACCCTGAAGGTGCTCAAGCACTCCCCACCAACCTAGCTGCGCCACTGTCTCCAAACTTTCCCAACCATTATTTATTTGAATTTTAGAATGCTCGTAGGTGAGTTTTCATGCCCTTTGATTTATAAACAAAAGGCGTCGACTCGATAGCCAGTTTTTCACGCAAACCGTGAGGATGATTGATGAAGCTCTGAGCCCATGCACTTCATCATAGCCGTGAGATATTTTAGAAAATTGCAGGGTCAAACAAATTAGCAACTGAACACTTATAACAGTGGCATATTTATCTTGACACCGGTTGCATTTTATATTAAATATATTTCACTGAACAATGTTAACATCAAGTGTACGTCTATAGATGTGATACCGTATAGTATTAATGCGTTGTATTGATCTCATTCTAATGGATTAGTTGATTCAGTTATGAAACAGACAAGACAAGGCGCAGTGGATGTCAGTCATGTGACACCTAAGCGTTTTTAGGTCAAGCTCCACGCTACCTCTGTGATCTTATGAGACGGCCTATCTCAGCTACCTCTGGACGTCCTCTCCGCTCTTCTGACCATCATGACCTTCTAGTTCCGAGGTCTCGGACTGCCACAGCACAGCATCGTGCCTATGCCTCCGTTGGACCTTTGCTGTGGAATGACCTCCCTGCTTTAACTTGTGCTGTAATGTTATCTGGAGGTACAACTGTTTATGCTCGTTCTCTTAAGACTTTTCTTTTTTCGAGGGGCCCTTCGCACTGGAAGCGCTTCTGATTAGGTTGTACTGCGAGAGGCGCTTTATAAGTCCATAAATAGAATAGAATAGAATAGAATGTGACAGTCAGGTAGAACTAGGGCCTACGAACATCAGACGATAAAACAGGAGGCACGTTGATGAAAAGTTAACTAGAATATTATAGCCTAACACGAAAGATAGACATCCATTATACACATACCTAAGTAAGTAAGGAATGAGGTGGAGAAACAAGTTACACTTACACGGTGGAACACATTAAGAAATCAGAATGACAATTTGAAATTTGATTAGAATCCTAAAAAAATTAAATGCTGTTGATAATAACGTACAGGAATTACACTGTTGCATGGACGTACGGGACGCTGCCTGGACGGCGACCAGGCTGTGCTGGCCAAATAAGTGGATGGACGGCGTCCAGCCTTGAAAATAAGTGCCTGGACGCCGTCCATGACCGTCCATTCACACTTTAAGCCCTGGTTTTCCCTATATACCTTACTCACGCTTACCCACGGACGTCACCATGCTTGTTCACCAGAACCCATTCCATGTCTGGTCAACTGACAGCGAGTGATCCGTGCAGGTTTCCACTTGCTTCATCCATCAGCTTGGAGATTTGGACAGTCAGCATTCCATCAACACAGTTGAACACGCCATCCGTATACTCCTAACTTTGAGTTGTCATTGTCGGCAAGATTCTTTTGCTGTCAAACATTATAGTTCGAATTCGTCATCTTTGCCAGCATCAGTCAGCTATAACTACACTTGCTGTCAGACATAGTCACCTGTCTGCTCAGCTGCCTGATCTCTTGACCTTGACCCGGAACCGAACATGACCTTATCTGTCTAACGACTTCGGTTTTGACTGAGCGATCGTCAATAAGCGACATAGCTTTATTGTCGCTGTAGAAATCTCGAGACAAAAAGTATACGATTGTACGATAAAGCATGGATTTCGGTTTATTGTCTGTCATATAGTTCACAAATCCTGACAGCTAAATCAACTGAACTATCTCTGATCGTCTCCCATCTCTCTAACGAAGTAGGATATAGACACAAAGCATTCGATCATAAGATGCTTTGACTTTTGCTGTTGTCTGAGGATTGGGAACGAACTGCCCCAGCTGGGATCTATTGATTAAGGCTCGGTTTCCGTCTATCAGTTCTTGGCTCACGTGATGATTATTCAACATCGTATTGTATTGCATCATATGTATGTATGTATGTATGTATGTATGTATGTATGTATGTATGTATGTATGTATGTATGTATGTATGTATGTATGTATGTATGTATGTATGTATGTATGTATGTATGTATGTATGTATGTATGTATGTATGTATGTATGTATGTGTGTGTGTATGTATGTATGTATGTATGGATGGATGTATGTATGCATGTATGTAGGTGTGTGTATACACTATGTATGTATGTATGTATATATGTATAGGCATGTCCACATAATATTTTGCAGAACTACGTACGCGTGTATGCCTACAGTGTACTAGATGTTTTCAATTGTGTTTGCAGTGACAAAGGATTACTGTGAAGAGGAAACCTTTTCAGCGAAATGCGTCAATGATGAAGTCATATTAATTCAGTCGGCCAGGTATGAGTCGACGAATACCTGATTAAGCCTCTGTCTCCATCCCTCTCTCTGTATCTGCCACTGTATCAATGTCTCCCTGTCGCTGTCTCTGTCACTCTCTGTCACTGTCTGTCCTTCTCTGTTTAAAATGTAATATTGAGTCTGTCATTCAGGTGCTGTCACTGACTGATTCAATATGTCTGCCCGCTTCGCTGTCTTTCTCACTGCAAATATGTCTCTGCCTTTTCCTGTTTAGCTAATCTAAAAGTATTCTAAAATAGATTTTATAACATAATAAATAACAAAAAAAATTATATATATTTCCTATCGGTAGAAACTTTTTCGAAGAGATTGACGTCTTTGTTGAGACACGTTTCGTGAATATCCAGCTGGGGGTCTACGTCCAATATAAATCTGTGACGTAGCTGGCGATTTATATAGCACTTTACTTTATGCAAATTGCTCTGCAGTCCTTAAGAAAGCGTCCCCTTTAAAACTGAATATTGAACTTGCGCCTTTAAGCTTTTAGGCTAAGTTGCGGTCGGGCCATCTCTCTGGAATAAACCACGGGGAGCGCCTTTGGTGAGTTTCTTTGAAGTGGCGCTATATGAATTTGCGATTAAAAATCACTGTTTATGTCGGCGTGCGTAGGTACGGACGCATGAAAACCGGAAGTTGCCTGTCATCGCAGTACGGTTCGCTGGGATGCTGGCGTGACCTTGTGCCAGAGCTTGACCGTGCCTGTTCTGGACAGCCGACTTGTAAACTCGGCATCCGAGAGCTGATCCATCATAACCCGTGCCCAAGGGAACTGCGTAGCTACCTCGAGGTCCAGTACACTTGCGTCACAGGTAAGCGCGTCATCATATTCCAATCTTATCCGCTTTTATCATACATCTGCGTTGAAGCCAAGTCCCCGGATATATATCAACTGTATATCTTAAACACTATCATCATCATCATCAACATCATCATCAACATCATCATCATCATCATCATCATCATCATCACCATCATCATCATCATCATCATCACCACCACCACCACCACCACCATCATCATCATCATCACCACCACCACCACCACCACCACCATCATCATCATCATCATCATCATCACCACCATCATCATCATCATCATCATCACCACCACCACCACCACAACCACCATCATCATCATCATCATCATCATCACCATCATCATCATCACCACCACCACCACCACCACCACCACCATCATCATCATCATCATCACGTTACCTTGCCTTGCTTACCTCACCTCACCTCACCTCATCTGATCTTATCTTACCTTACCTTAAGTCATAATTTAAGGGGTCTATGCCTTAAGTAAATTGGCCATAACGTCATCTAGCTTGTCTGGCCTTGTCTTAAAATTGACGTGAAATTACTTCTTAGAATATATGCTCCATTAAGAGTTTTGTCTCTTCCTTAATTAACTCCGCCACTGCACTTCCGTGCATTAGTGCGAGGCAGAGCCAGTTCCAAGCCTGGACGAAGCAGGAGGACGACACTAATGATCTTTGTTATCAGACGGAGTCGTTAAACTGAAACTACCACTTGTCTCTTCCTTTTGTAGTCATCGTCCCAGACAATCACCGCTGCCAGCAATCATCATTCCTCGTACAGTCACCAAGCGGATACCTATCGAACTACATAACGGAGCAGACTGGGTGTGGTAGCTACGAGTCCCCCTGGCAGATCGTAGCCTCGCTGGGCCAGCGCATCAACGTAACCCTGTGGGACTTCGGTCCCTCTGGCCCCGGGGCGCAGGACGCGGGGCAGGGTGGCTCCGTCTGCCAAGTGCTGGCCATCATAAAGGACGGGGCGAAGAGTGAAACGGTCTGCGGGGGAAGAGGAAGGGTCAGCTGGGCTTACCTGTCCACCTCCAACGAAGTCCAGGTCCGCATGGTCGTTATGAAGAGACGGGAAGCCAGTGGAAGATACGTTCTGCTCAAATACGAAGGCAAGCCACGAGGGAATTAATTTCAGAATTGTTGCTGTCATCGTCATTATCATCATCTTCTGAAATAGTGACGACCAACTCATTATCACCATCGTCGTCGTTGTTATCATAGTCACTATCTTCGTCATTATCATTGTCAGCGTAGTCGTCGATGTCATCACCGTCATCTTCTTTTCTGCTTCCTGTTCTTCGTTCTTGTAATTCCATTTCGACATCATCATCATCATCATCATCCTCCTCATCATCATCATAATCATCATCATCATCATCATCATCATCATCATCATCATCATCATCATCATCATCATCATCATCGATGTTGTCTTCGTCGTCGTCGTCGTCGTCGTCGTCGTCGTCGTCGTCATCATCATCATCATCATCGATGTTGTCTTCGTCGTCGTCGTCGTCGTCGTCGTCGTCGTCGTCGTCGTCGTCGTCGTCGTCGTCATCATCATCATCATCATCATCATCCTCATCGATTTTGTCTTCGTCATCGTCATCATCATCATCATCATCATCATTCGTATACATACCAACAAAACAACCACCATCACCATCAGCTACATAATAATAATCAGCTTCGCCAACATAGCTAAACTTATCATTACGACAACGTGAACGCACAGAAAGAAACCACGAACAAGTAAACAACACGAAACAACAAACGGACCGAAATGCAACATCCATGGACAACTTGAAGCAACCGGATCGTTACTTATTGTAGTGACTGGTTGTGCGGATGTTCCGCTCTCTCCGGGAACCTGGATTCGTCGCATTTCGTCGACAGAGGCGCTAGTGGGATGCACGGCTCGTAGCGACAACTGGCGGCTGATCTGCGAAAACGAACTCTGGACCGGGACCCTCGGCAACTGCTCTGAAGGTCGGATTTCCGTTCTGGACATAAAAAACTTAAAAACTTATTATTCATTAATTTATTAATTATTATTTATTACCAAGAGTCCAAGACCCGATTAAGATATAAATGACGCCTGTCCTTTAGTAAGCAAGGCTTTAGTTTTTGATAAAAACGACTCCCTGTGGTTTTTATTATTGTCCTGTCGAAAGTCACAGTCGTTTTCGGTCGGATTCGATTTCAAGGGATGTCCTCTTGCGAGACCGAACTCCGCCACTACCTAACTGTGGTAGACTGGTAGTGTCAGTCACAAGTCTGGAATAAGGAGGAGGGCGACGCTAATCATCTTTGTTATGACACAGTGTCGTTATACAGCAACTAGGCTAACCCTTGCGAACGGATTGATACTAGATACAGACAAGATGAGAGGCTGTTTGAAACTCAGAGACGGACATGCCCGCCACATACATACCTTGCATGAATTCTGATTGATGGCATTAATTTCCAAGTCGATTAGCACGAGGGTTCACACCCTATATCGGACCAGACAGGCGATTAAGACAAACAGACGATATGAATTCATCCATTCATTCCTTCATTCACTCCGAGAATTTATATAACGCCCCTTCACCTCAGAGGCGCTCTCTACGCTAGCCTATTACGATGTCAAGTGTCATTACGAACGAAAGTATTACATGAGTTAGGCCTACATGTAGCAAAGCAATGAATAATCGACAAGTCAGAATCCGGACGGGTTACCGAGGTAGATAAGAAGTCGATCGAAGCTGTCGATACCGCAGGGCTTATTCTAACGTGCAGCCAGACACAAAGTGTGCAGTTGGGAAAGAAATTTGTGCAATTAAAAATCAGATTTTGTGCAGTTATTTTTTGTAGATCTAATTGTATAAATCAACAGTCCCCAGACCCAGTGACAATTTGTGTGAAAGAAATGAGGCACGAATAGTTACTTAAATTAAATGAGAGGCTTCCGGCAATTTTCTTCTGAAAAAAAAGAAAAAAAACGGGAAGTCAAAAAAGTCATGAAACATTTTGGTGGAACTAAGAAACAAATTTTGCTGGAAACTCTCGTTACTACCCCCCCTCGAAAAATTCTTGCTTGTTAAAGTATCGTTACTACCCCCTCGAAAAGTCTGCCCGGTTGTCAACTTTTCAAATATGTGGGATTACCCCGCCCCCCCGAGCAGCAAGTGGAGTAGATTAAACACTGCGCACACGAACCCCTAGTTACGCCACTGCCCAGACCTCCCAATTGGGCCCTCATGTGCAGTTAATAAAATTCCTTAGAATAAGCCCTGCGATACCGAATCTATATAATATATGCTTGTCAAACATAGAACTCAGTAAACTGATTGAAGTGAGGGGTCGAGCCCCATTGTGTGTAGATTGGGACGAAGGTCTGTGTGCAAATTGCAAAGGTTACAGAAAGAATCTTCGATGTCAGATTTCCGTAGAGATTTTAGAGAACCTTACTGGTACCGAAGCAGAACTTATAACAGTGTTGGTCAATAACAGTTACTGCCAATACAGAGCCCAGACAATAGAACTTACTACATAAGTTCGGTTACATAACATGTGTGTGCGTGTGTGGGTGTGTGGGGTGGGGGTGGGTGGGTGTGTACTACTGTGTAGGTGTGTGGTTGTATCACCGTGTGCGTGCGTGTAGGTATGTAGATGTGTAGGTGTGTGTATGTGCGTGTGAAGCCGAAAGTCATACACACGAAGGTGGAGCAAGATACCTGTGATGGTGGGAGATGCAATGCCCAATTATAGAGAGGCGCAGGCGTGGGACGGAAAGACTTGACATAACCATGATAACTTTCCCTTTTCCAGAAACTCAGAGATCGACTGGGGATTGGGGACATACATGTATATAGCCTACTAACGTTGTTTCGGGTTTTACGAGATCTAGCTTGGTGGTGGGGAAAGAGCCAGTAGTATTTAATTAAAGGCACTCACAAATTGAACGACAATATTGCAGGTAAAGAATGAACTCTGTTATGAGAAATGGCCATCCTCAGGGCGTTGTCTGCTTAGCGACCGCAGAAACAGGGCTGCTTTATTATTACTACTATTATTATTGGGCTCGAATTATATATAGGAAGCATTAGTATTTATTACTTTTTTACCCGAGGAAGGAATAATCTCTCAGGTGAAGAAAACATTGTCCGGAGACAATAATAATAATAATCATTATTAGGCCTATTACAGCGAGTTTATATAGCGCCCCTTCAAGGATGCCTACTCAGGAGCGTTCCCAGCCCAACCCACGACGAACAGGAAAGTCTTAAGGGCAGTGATAAACGAAACAATGGACAGAAAGTATTTGACGGAGCGCGGTGTATGAGCCCATTCCGTGTGGCAGGGCCAGCTACGGAAAAGGCATGGCGCTGCCTGATAGCAGTCCGCGAGCGAGGAACAATGAGCTCAGCTTGTGCAGCCAGCTGAGCGGAGAAAGCAACGGCGCTGGACGCGCGTGGTGGAGCAGCAGAGCTCCCGCAAGTACGATTCGATGAACAATACGCCGTGGATAAGGGAGACAAAGGAGCACATTCCGCATGTACTCAGAGACTCGGCCAAACTTTGGAATGCTGCCAACAAGGCGCGGGGCAGTGCGCAGGACCCTATTCAAGGACCCGATCCGGCAGGCCGGAAGTCCATCATATATTGCGCTACAGTGGAGAATACAAAAGCATGGACTAGCGTTGGGAGACAGAGAGCGGGAAATTACCTTGAGCTGATAGTAACAGCTGCTGCTGACAAGATTTATAATGCCTTGCGTAAGGAAGCGGTCAATCCTGAAAATTCTTAGCGGTAATGGTCACAACGAGCAGAGACAGTACTGAACGGACATTTTGCGTCAACAGTAGAGGGGCAGTGACGCCCCCAGTTCAACGCTCCGAGCGTACCATGGGTTGGCGTCAACCCCAGCCCACTAAGTTATACCCGAAGGCCATCACCACAGGGTGCTACACGAGAGGTTCCTAAGAGGCGCTATATAAATTGCCATAAAATATAATATTTAGATAGATAATCCCAAAGTAGTTCTAATCTTTTAATTTATGTCTTATCTAAGTTAGGTCTATAACTGTAAATCACTGACTGGTATTATATCTGTAACCCAGGGGTGTCAAATTTCCAGTTCACGGGCCATTTCAGGCCTGCCGACGATGTTTTCCTGGGCCGCGGAGCCTTCTCTAAAGACTGCATAATTTGAGAATAAAAGTTCAAATTGGTAATTTTCACTGCATGTGAAGAGAATCAAAATTGCCGTGCCAGCAACAGGTCAGTCAATGCTAAATCCTCACTCTGCTTGCTATAGAGGTGTATGAAAATGAAGATCACAAATAAGACTCTCTGTATGCTAAAAACATGCACCATTTAAGATTTAGTTTTGCCAAACATTTCTGGGAACCGAGCCCCCTCCCAGACCCCTAAGCCATTTTGCTCAAGCACCTTCGGCACCCTGGCCCGCCACTAGTCTTGCTGGAAAGTATCGCCATTTAAAATGCCTTGACTCGTCTGCTATACCTGCTATGAGAATTATTGATCTTTCTGAACTTTGTTAGCAGGTCTCTCTACTTGGACGGATGGATTGTCGAAACGGGGAGTGTTTCATCTACCACTTGGTAAGAATACGATTACATTTGTTTACTTGGTATAAGAATACGGTATCTTTTAACACTTCGTTTTAGAACATGGTATGCGTTACCACTTGGTATATTGTATTGCATTGTTTTGTATTTTCGTTTATTCAAAACTGGCTGTCATAACGCAGCCAGCGACAATAGTGCGTAACTTATGGTTATAACTAAGGAGCCTAGACTAATTATGGATACGGAAAATGAATAAATGAATTGCATAAGAGCAAAGCTTCATTTTTCAAACTGGTATTATGAGCTTCGTTTACCACTCGGTAATAACAATGTGGTTTCGTATACCGTCTGGAAGAAGAATATGCATATAGGCCTACTGTTTCAGTAGTTACCACTTTCTATAAGAATGTGGTGTCTTACCATTTGACTCTGTCGCAGCCTGTGTTAACCCTCGGGCTACCAAGGGGGGGGGGTGGTTGCCACCCCCCTTACGTTTTTATGCATAATTTTTTCCATATGGAATATAATTTTTTGCATTTTAGGTAGCTGTAGCAGATTCATTGGCGCACATTTTGAGGTAAACATCATGGTGGTAGCCCACGCCATTCAAAAGTTATACCTGATATACCCGAGGCACCAGGGGGGGATACCACCCCCTTAGTTTTTCAACTATAGCTTATTGACTATTCTTCCTAGAAGAGAAACAATTATACCATTCTTTAGAGGGAATGCAGGGCTTCATTTGCATACCTACATCTTTGTCTTATGAAAACCGGAAGTGATCAAAATAAATAATAATACGCGTAATATGCGTGAAAAATGGCTGAATGGAAGCACTCCCCTTAGTTTTTTGTCTGTAGCGTATTCATTTGTCTTCTTGGAAGAGAAACAAAGATACCATTCTTTAGAGGGAATGTAGGGCTTCATTTGCATACCTACATCTTTGTCTTTTGAATACCGGAAGTGATAAAATAAATAATAATACGCTTAATCTGTGTGAAAATGGCTGAATACAGCATTACAACGTAAACCGATATATATGTATGGATATATATGTATGGATGTACATTTATACTATATAAACGTGTGTAGGGATGATTGTGTGTATCTTTTATACATAAGTTTAGATTAGTTTCAAAACACACATAATCTTATATTTGTTTATCCAAAAAGTACAAAATGTACGCAATAATATAAAATATTGCTAATTAATGGGTTCCGTTGTTAAAAGTGATGTAATTTCGAGGTGCATTTACATAATGTACAACTTAATATACCATTCTGTGCAGAAATGAATGCTGAATCCATTGCTATATTACAAGTTATGATATGTGAAACCAAACACGAAATCCACGGGAGTGGTAACCAGTAGCCGATGTCACAAAAAAGCTTGGTAGCCCTAGGATTAATTAATCAATAATTCATCCTTCAGTAATAATTGATTTATACAGTAAACTCATTCATTCATATCGAACATTTTGTATAGTTGTAATCTATAAACTATAGTAGGCCTATAATTGTAATCTATAAATAATTCTGTAAATATCGCGGATGCAGTCTTCGCAATTCATTTATTCATTTCTCCATATATATACTTGTAAACCCCTTCCAATTCCTCTCGACTCTCCCGCAGTCCATCCCTTCCTAAAATTAATTTCCATCGGTCGAACGCCCACGGCAAATTCCCTTCAACAAAGCGAATATTGGCCGATGAAGGAGGGGCGCCCTTTATCTTAGCACACTCTTCATATAGAATGTCTCGCCACAGCAGAGACTAACGTGTCAACACTACTCTGCGGCTGAGCAGAAGAAGTGTGGTCTGTATGCTGTGTGGCTTTTGACTGCTTGTTCTTATAATGCTCATTTCTAGGCAATTTTGCACCGATAAAGCCAAACCTTGCACTTGCGAAAATAATTGGTTTTTTTATATTTTACACAAAACCGCTTTAAATCTATGCAATACGTATCGTATTCGTTCAGTTGTTAATAGTATGCGGAAATGCTAGCTAATGTGTCAGGTTAATAAGCAGAGATGCTATACTTGGTACTTGTAGGCCTACTCAGGAACAACTCGAGTAGGCTACAGTTTTTAAGTACTTTTACTCGCACTTGTACTTGAGACCTAACTAAGTATTTGTACTTGAGACTACATAAGAACATGGCAATGATGGCATCCTTTACGGCTTTACCACTTCGTTTTAAAACATGGTATCCTTATCCTTTACCACTTAGCATAAGAGCAAGGCTTCATTTTTTGTGACAAAAGTTCTTCAGAGTGGAAGTGTACACCATTTGAAGAACTGATAGGCTTTTACAGACACTCGGATTGCCTTTGGTGATTAATTCTTACAGTTTGGGCATTTTGGCAGTTCTTTTGTGAAAATACATAATTGATTTAGCCATAATTCCTCTTGTGGTAGTTCCGTGCACTTGTAACCTAAGTACTTGTAGGTAATCCCGTAGTTTAGGTTGGTAAATTATTTGAATGTCTTCAATGCCGTACTTCACGTTGGTAAGTAAGCAGTCTACTTATGTCCATGATAACTATCATCAATCCCGCTTTCATTTCATCGATAAATTTTTTTCATCGATCCAGCTTCCATTTCGTGAAAAAAATTATCCAACTTCTATTTAACAAAAAAAATATTTTTCATCAATGGAACTTTTATTTAAGCAAAGAACTATTCTCATGGGTCCAGCTTCTAATTCAGGAAACAATTATTTTCATCATTCCAGCTTCTACTGCATCAAAAACTTAGTTTCATCAATCCAGTTTCTATTTACGGTAAAAATTATTCCGATCAATCCAACTTCTATTTAAAGACAGAAATGGTTTAATCAATCCCACTTCGAGTTAGTGAAACAATTTTTTCGCTTAATCCAGCTTCCATTTTAACTTGACGATATAAAATAATTTACCAACCTAAACTACGGGATTACCGTACTTGTACTCATACTTATACTTGATACCAAAGTAGTAGTATGCCTACCGTACTTGTAATTGAGACCTAAGTACTTGTACTAGAAACCTGCGTACTTGAAACGTATCCGGTTAATAGTGTGGCACAACGTGGCCACACTAATATCCGAAGACATTAATTACTGTCTTGTCCCATCGTGTAACGGGGGAGGGGCTCGGCCGCCGTCGTGTCTTCGGCAGCGATCGTCTGCTGCTGCGCCGCTGAATTGGCGCGCTTCTACGACTGACCAACGAAATTATTTTCAGGGATGAACGTCACGATAACGGCGATTGTGGCGACAACCATCGGCCTGTTCGTCGTCATCGCTGGTCTCGTCGTAGTTCGGAGGTAAATATTGAACGACGGACGATTGGCTGACAGTCAGCAGCTGCGGAAATTTCCAACGCACGACGTCATAGACAAACGAGGACGACGACTGAATGAATGGATGAATGGATAAATGAATGAATACAACGGAGGAATGTTCTGCTAGAGACTGCGACTTAATCTAATCTATTGCAGGTCGAGTCTATGCTTCTGTAATCCATTGTAGTCTGGGTCTGTCACAGTTTCTGCATGTCTCTGTCTCTATACTTGCTGTCTCCGTCTCTGCTATACCCGTCGCTGTCTCTATACACTGACGTAACTAGGACTTTTCGTTTGGGAGCTTAAGCCTTGAGCATGGGATAGTGTTCATACGAATTTTTACCCGCAAGCATACAACGGCTTGATTTATTTGGGGCTTCAGCCTCGTTTAAGCTAAAGCCTCCCCCACAAGCCGAATGCTAGTTACGTCTCTTACCTGCTGTCTCCGTTTCTGTGTGCCTCTGTGTCTTTCTCTCTCTACATCGGTAAACGTAGAATCTAAAGAAAGATTTTAACACTATCCAAAAATAAATGAATAAAACAGATTACTCATTGCCTAGTCAGCCAATCAGTCAGTAATTGTATTTGCAACAGACAATTTTCGAAGCCCTTTCAAAGAGTATCTCGTACGTGTTGATTAGTAAGTAGGCCTAGGTCAGTTACTGAGCGTCGCTGTGTTCCTTGCAGAAAATACTCCACCTGGCGTCAGACCCCAAAGTCCGACGTCTACCTTCAGAACGGCGCTGATCCCGCGGTTCGCTGCTCTGCACAGGCCAACAACGAGTCCCTTCCGGTACTGCCGAAGACCGTACCTCCGGTTCACATCCGCAGCGCCTCCTACAGCCGGACGTGGGAACTGCAGCGCCAGCAGGACTTCCGGTTGACCCCGTGCCCCGGAAATCCTCAGACATCCTACAGGATTCGAATACTGAACGAAAGTCCGCCGCGATACGTCGAACATATCTACGAGAGTCCGAAATCAGTCCGCAAGGCGATCGAGGGAGGAGAGGCAGGGAGGGACAGGGAAAGAGACAGGGAGAGGGACAGAGAAAGTGGAGGGGCCGAGTATTATGAGATCGATCCCCGTCTGACAAAAGAGGCCCCGGATTTGTATCAGATGTCGCCCTAATCCTCATCAAATCATGCTGTTTGAATCTCAAATCAAATCATCTGATCTTAACCACTCATTCAGCTGTTTTATTATTCCCAGGACCTCACTGTAATCTTCTTTACATATATAAGCAAACATACAACAGTATAAGGATATATATATATATATATATACATATATATATATATATATATATACACGGGTCTATGATTTACAGGCATAGAACAATTAACCACGGACTCATCTATTATATTTATGTATGTACTACATACAAGGTGTTTTCCCCATTGCCAGCTAAAACCTGCAGCACTGATTCAATACAACCTGCTTGAAACACAAAATATTGCAAGAACTTATTCACACACACGTGTGTAATGTATATGTAATGTATATATGTATTAAACTTTCTGCTCTGTTATTAAATCTTGTTATGTTGACTAAATATCAGCTGGTTGGTGGTCCTTATTAATTAGTTTCTACCTCGACAGGTGAGCTTGGAAACCTAGTGCTTTAGCCAGCAACTCAATCCTTAGCTATTCCTGGAAACAACATGCATGGCTGTTGCCGCCTGAAATCACTCCATATTATTAAGAAGCCGGTGCTATAGGAGTTACTCGGTGTATAAATTAAAGCAATATAAAGCCTAAATTAAACAATAAATAAAATCAGTAAAAAACAAGATACAAATATTTATTACTTGAAAACCCTGTAATGAAGACAATGCTTACAAAGCAGCTGCATTCAATCACTCGAAATCAATCAAGCAATCCTCCACGTAAACAATCAACTTTAAGAACATTGCTAAGCAAAGAAGAATAGAATGCGGAATCAATCCGATGGTTAATCAACCAATCAGTCATTTATTCTTCAGCAATCCAAGAAAGCAATCAAACGACATGAGCAACTTCAATCAGCGCTTGTGGTCATGCAACAACTCAATACAATGATATACAATCTTTAATAAGCAGACGAACCACACTAACTCTTCAAACTACCAATCAAATGCCTTCTTTGACCTGACCCAAATCTGATTGACTCTCCCTATTCAGAATCCAATCCAAAATGCCTTCATTATAATTCTCAAATCTCATATGTATTACCACTTTTTCACTCCCATACGAAATTTAGATACATTTACAATACCCCAAATTATTTAAACAGACAAAAAATTATTTGACCAAATTACCTCGGATTAACAAATTCAGCTAATAACACCTATACAAACTGCCCCAGACCAAAATAAAAATACGAATCTCCAAAGCTTAAACTACTGTCGTATTATCACGTTTTGTTAGTCAGCTACAGTTTCACTTTTCACCTATAATACATATTAACATTAACGCATCTTTGGGAATTCTAAACTCTGCTTCTTCTAAGTTCAAAGTTAAAATGACTAAAAAGCCTACCTAATCTACAGCCCAATGACACATTGTCTAAGGCCATTTTCTAATTTATAATGATTCTCCAATCCATGGATTATAATCGTAACAAGCAGTGTTTCTCTGCATCTAAACGGCTTTTAGCCATCTGCAAAGTTCTTTAGAAGACAAAAGTAAAGCCTCCACGTCCCTAATGCAACACAGCAGCGACTCTAATTTCCTGCCCTACAGCCTTTGAGCCACCAATGGACAATGGACAACTCCCAAATACCACGGACACAGAACATCCTGCTTATTTCCCACCTTGCATTTGTACCAAATTGTAGCGTTTGGCAATAGTGGAATGAACGTAAAACAATTTGCCCATGAAGATTACACAGTCTGCTCAGGTTCGAACCTGCAACCTTTCAGCTACAGGCTGATTTCATTGCTATGTCACACTTTGTTAGAAAGTGCTTACACTCAGCAGGCAAACCTTGTAAGCTGTCTTCAGGAAATTGAATGGATTCACTAAGCTACAATTGAACACTATAAACTGATTAACATCGAGGTATCAGTAATTCTGTTAGACTTAAATAAAAGCTCACATAAGCTGCAAACAGAACTAGCTTAAATACATCTTAAAGCTAGATTTAGCAGAATTAAAAGAAGACTGTTAATAATGAAAACTGTTTTGATAAGCAAAGTCATACACAATTCAAAGAAATTTACAAACAGTAGAAGTAGAAATAATACACTCATCCCCATCCAAGTCACTAGCACGATTTCAACACAAACTTGTTGCAACAAGATACTTGATATGGCTTTCCTAGAAAGCTCTATAGAGAGGTTGTAACACATCAGCAAACACTCTAACTCATATGTAATAACTTTTCAGCACATTGTGTACAATGGAACATGAACCTAAGGCATCAGAAATTAGCGCACCGCATATAACAACATTACAAGTTTTGCAGCAAAACAGTTGGCAACTTTTTCGAACACAGCATATAAAACAAATCAACTGAATGTACACAAGGCAAAAAATTACAAAACTGAAATCCACTCAAGTGTGGCTGTTCATTTAACCACAGTGGCGTACAGTCAGTGGCGTAACGAGGGAGGGCAGGGGCGGCCGCCGCCCACGGGCGCAGGACAGGGGGGCGCAAAATTAGGCTTGAAAATTAGTTTTTTTTGTAAGAAATCAGGCATGAATAGTTAAAAAGTAACTTTTGTACATGAGTTTAGCATTTGGAGGGGGGGCGCGCGGAGGGGCGCAGGCGCAAAGTGAGATCTGACAACTTTCTTGTTGAAAAAGAGATGGAAAAAAAAAGAGGTCATCAATTTTTGCGGAACTAAGAAAAATTTTTTAAGGAAATTCTTGCCCCCGGGCGCACGAACCCCTAGTTACGCCACTGTACACAGTTGAGTTCCTTTTTAAACATCTATCATCGATTTGTGATTTAAGAACATCAACTGGACATAATATCGCAATTTTTTTATTATTCCCAATAAAAAAACATGAAATATTCACTCATTAACTCTAAGGCAGAGACGAAATTGTAACCATCGTACATCACTTCTTCTTGTTGTTCTCGACCAGTTTACGTCGCACAACGTACACTTTACCTCGACCAGGATATGACTTAGATCGATTTGCTGACGTTGCGGCCCGCGTCTTGCCACTCCGGTTTGCGCTTAGTCCAACAGAACGCCTTCGAACAACCGATCCAGGACGAAGGCGCAGCCGCAGTTGAGAAGATCGGCCACGTTTGTAAGCACTCGTTGCAAATTCTCTGTAGAGATTACGGACCTCGCGTGTTGAGCTTCGATCGAGAAAGAGTTGTTCAACCTCGCTCGATCGTTTCTTCGCTGGTCGGTTTTCCTTTTTGGTCTGATCGTGGTTCTCGACGTCAGATGAAGCAAGCTGCGACTCAAAGCCGCACTTCTCTTCAATATTGATCGAACTAGGGACACATTCGTCATCACCATGCTGCTTGTTGTCTTTCGGTGTCGTTGTCGACAGTACCTTTGTTGCAACATTCAACTCTATTAACTTGTCACAGTTAGTTTTACTTTCCTCTGACGTTTCAACTGTACAAGGAGCGACTGGATCGTATATCGAACTCGAGTCTGGTTGCTGAAGTTCACAAGTCTCTAAAACCCTGCTCTCTTTCGTTGAAATGTTACCAGTTTTGGCACTGATCTCACCAGACAATTCTAAACTCTGAATCCCATCTTGTAAAGTCTCCGCTGGAATCGGAGTTGCTTTAGATCTCTCAATGTCAGTGACTTCTATGTTGCCCGCATTACAAGTCAGATCCGATGTTGAGACATCTCCAAAAACTGTCATGGGAATTTCCAAGATTCTGGTTTTTGTTGACGGCGAATGTTTTTGCAAAAGTTTTCTACGTTTAACAGCAATCGTTTTTGTATCATTGGATGTTGAAGTTGCGGTCAAAGTCGTCTGTCTAAAATCACTGCTAGCTTTTGCAGACGATGCAGCCTCAGTGTCACGAATGACTCGGTCGTTGTCAACTTTAAGAGCAACACTAAAGTTGACCGCTTGGCTGTTGACTATATCGTACACAACATAATACAACTTCAACGGCTCAACCTACAATAAAAACACAAGTGACATCAAATTAATTTTAAAAATAATAGTAAAACTGTATTATTAATACAATAATTATTATTGCCAATTTTTTTAACAAATTCAAACCCCTCAGGATTTAAAAGTAGAGATTTTAAACACATAGCATGAAAGACACATCAAGTTTTGACACAGATAAAGCAATAAAATATAAATATAATAATCTTGCTAATATTAATAGTGCATTAGGCCAGTGCTTCCCAAACTTTTCAGTGTCATGGACCGGCAGGAACTAAATTTCTGTGTCACGGACCGGCAGAAATTTTCCCACTGAGGGAGGACTGGTGCTCAATTTATTAATTATTTCTATTTTTCAAATATGCACTAAAATTGATTTAAATGCATGTTGAGCCAATTCTACAACCCTATTGCCCTTTAAATACTAGCCTAATAAGTGTCTTTTGTTATGACTTTTAAAAACATAATAGCCATTTCTTGATTCCGAGACAATTTGACCATTTTCTAGACTCACTTTGCGGACCGGCAACTGAGGGCTCGCGGACCGGCACCGGTCCGCGGACCACCACTTTGGGAAGCACTGCATTAGGCTATTCTGAAAATGTCTACACACACTGCAGACCGTTAGTAATGCCACCTGGACAGCGATAGTCTTTCATATTCACAATATCAACTATAAATCGACAAAGATCAAAGCATGAATGCAAACTCACTCTTCTCCATGTGTATATGTTAGCAATCTCACTGAGTGAATAGATGTCTTTCAGAATTTCATCTGAATGAAATATATCGATCTAGAAATAGACAAACAAAAATATAATTGTTTTACTATTAAAATGAATATTTCTACAGACGTTCCCCAGGGACACTGATTGATGCATTTGGAACATTTATATAGCGCCAAACCTTGATCCTCCACAATGACACATCATCTTAGGCAGGCTGGGACCACTTTTAAGAAGTTCTCAACTGGAATACATCCAAAGCCCAGATAAGCACATACCAAATGAGTTGAGAATTAAACCCTCACCATTTGACCATTGATAGGTACATTCAGCAGAATTTGACACATAAGTCATCATTAAGGTCAAATACTGCATTTCACAGCAAAACTATTACTTCTTAAAATTTTCAAGATCTTTTCATGTTTGAAATCATGAAAGTAGGCAAATCTTAAAAAGTTCAGAAGTTTTTGGTTAGAGTAGTAACTAATAAATTAAGATATGGAGACATAACCACCATATTTGCATAATTGCACTGGCTTCCTCTTCAGCATAGGATCTCTTTCAAATTGGATCTGAACTCAGGCCAATCACAGTATTTCAGATCAGTCCTTATTTATCAGTCTCATGCAAATCAACAGGGTCGCCTGATTTCCTTTCTCTGGTCATACCTCAAATTAGAACTTCACTTGATGAATGAGTTTTTTCGGTTGCAGAACCTAAATTTTGGAATTCTCTCCCTGCATCTGCTCAAGTTCTTTTGCAATTTGGTTCTCAGCTTAAAACTTATCTCTTTCAGATTGCTTAACATCCATAGGCTTCTTCTCTGTCTCAACCGACTGACCTGGATGTTCACATGACTGCAGCTTGGTTTTGGTGCACAATGAATCGGTTGATGCCTAGTGCATTACACATCAGCGCTATAATCAATCAATCAATCAATCGGTTTATTAATAAAAGTAACTACGTGCTATAAAAGTCACTGAGTAAATAAGTTCAAGGCATCAATCGCTGATAGAAGACAAGCAAACTGGTGACATGCCAAAATCTAAGGCTAATCCAGTCAAAAATCAACAAGGAATTCTGAAAACACAACAAACAGCCAAAGGAAGAAATTAATCCAGGAAGATTGACAAGATAGAACAATCTCTTGAAGGAGCTTTATGTATAAATTACAGCAAACTGGAAGCATTTTAGTAAAGTGTCTTTCAATAAACAGTAATAAAACTAAATAAATAAATTTACTACTACATACATGTAAATTTGTGAACAGATCAAATTTTCCACGAAGGAATTTCTTCAGATGTCCGACAGTCAGACCGGCCGGACAAAGCAAATGCCTCTGGTCTCTCACCTACAAATGTTAACAATTTAAATCAACATTATCTGTAAAACAATACTTTTTATTACCACAACATTTGTTAGCGCTGTAACACAAAACTCAGTAACAGTACTCTTAAAACCTTATCATCAGAAAATCATTTTAACCATAATAATTATCATCATCATCATCATCAACATGATCATCATTTACTAGTAAGATCAATCTTTTCTGCCTAAAATAACCAAAGCTGAAAGCTGTGATTCAATTTAACCCTTTAACGACGAGCGTGTACTAAAATGTATGGGAAACCATAGGCAGCTCATCGTTAAAGTGTTAAAACCCAACACAGTGCCAAGCACAGCACAACAGAGGAAATGCACATATGAGTTCGTGATATCCAATCGCACATCACATGTGCACACTGCACTTACTGGTTCACCATTGGCCTGAATGCACTTCTGTCCATGAGAGGCGACCTTTGCAAAGGGTGGCAATCTACAATTGGAAAGATAAAAGAAAGATTAAACTGCATCTTTACAACCCTTCAAAACACTTGGATTTCTTCTTTCACGCTGTACTAAAATACCTGGACAAAGGATGTGGGTTTAAACTTTATATCTTAATTATCAGTAATATTAAAATTGCTTTTGTATTCTTGACAAGAAGCTGTTACAGAAATACAATAAAAGTCAAGAGAAATGGTTAATTAAATCTATAACTAATAATTTAATCACCAGTAAATATAATTAAATTAGATTAAATTGAACTAGAGATTAAGTTAATTTTCTAAAGATTAGATTAAATCTAACTAGAGATTAGAACTCTAACTAAAACAGGCAAGCCAGGAAGGTAAAATTCAATCAAAACTGGCAACTTGTATTAAGCATTATGTTCCTTCCTAACAGGGTGAACAACCGGTTGCTACCCATTTCGCATCCTGGTTTAATAAAGAATATACCTACTTACTTTGAAGTCTCCAAAAAGATGCTACAGATTACAGAATTAACTAAACCATGGTTCTGCATACATAATCAGAACACTCTTCAATGTAACAAGGTTTAACTGTTTGTGAGTATATATACCGGTCGGACAGTTCAAGACAGAGGCTGACCCAATCCGGAAGCGTTTCGGACGGAGAGAGCACGCTGATGGATGGATAATCAGTTCCTTGTTGCTCTGGGATGTTCACAGAGATTGGATCAACACCTGGAAAAGAGATACACACCATGTAATGTCAAGTAACATAACTGGTTACATCAACCGAAACCTCTTCATAAAACAAACGATTTTCACCCTAATTCTGATATCATGTTGTCTGGCACATGAACCCAAAATCCAATGCAGCTTTCACACCTCAGTAAAATGCAAATGACTTCATCACAAGGCAACATGACCAGTATTATGAAACTCCATTATAACATGGCACACACTACTTAAATGACTTCACTATAGGGCAACATGATCAGTATTACGAAACTCCATTACAACATGGCATACACAACTCTGCTATGTAGCAGTTGAACTGGTCATTCTTTATCAAAATTTAACACAATGTAGGTTAGTGATCAAATCAGAAAATTAATAATATCAATCAAATCAGCGTAAGTAAGGGGGTAAAGGGGCATTCAAGTAATGACAGTGAAAGAAACAAAAGGCAAAGGAAAGGCTGTGGTGAAGATCAATTTAAGTGGTTAAATTAGAAATTGAGTCAACCAGCCTATAACTTGAAAGGTCATGTCAGAGCAAAACAGTGTAAACACAGCATTGTACCAAGTATCATATCTTAATTATGAACAACCTACCAGGCTGACAGTTTATTGCATAAAAGTTACGACGTCTCTCCATCTCATCTGTAATCAAACATACATTCATATATAAAACAGTAAAATTTATTAAGCAAATTGTCCATTTTGAGATAAACAGTATACTAATCATACTGATGTCAAAACAAAACAGGTTACATATATCAGTTTAAAGATAGTAATAATAATAAAAATAACAAGCACTGAACATTCAATGCCAAGCATTGACATGCATCTCTCTACATCTCCATAAACATTAGTGAGGCTGATTCAGAGCTGTGTTATAGAGTTAAAACCAGTAATTGCAATAGCTAGAACGATATAAGGCGCTAAAAATATCCTCATACACACATATAACTGAGACAGGTGTGCTGTAAAAAAGATTACCTTAACTTATGACTGAAAATAGATCCTAAACAGTCTACTTAACAATTTTTACCTTTGTAGAGTCCGGGAACAATCTTGTATATAAGAGCTTGAAACGTTTTATCTGGTCTGCAAGTTAAAACATTCAAAAACCATGTTAGCCGCTATTACAGCATCTAGTGAAACAGCACAGATTAAAGTACAAGTAGTGTCATCATGTTAGTAAACTCAGCATATCTTGACTGCAAATACCCCATACACAGTGAGCACATCTTCAAACAAGCAAATCAGCATATCTTCAACAAGCAAATACCCTCATACCCTTAATCAGAGCTGTACATATCAGGGTTAAAAACCGGCAATAAGATTGGCTCACGTGTAGTTTGCAGTCAAGATCTTGGTCTGAATGTGTCTAAGCGACATCAGATGAAAGTTGGAAGGATAGGCACATCATGGCACAGTATGGTAAGGGAGGACATGGTAACAGTGGATATAGTAAGCAAGGTATGGTACGGCAACGTGTATAAAAGTATGGGGAGGTCATTAAAAGTTAATAAGATGTGCTCATAAGAATGCAAACATGTGCTTGCTAGAACAATTTCCCCTAGAATATCAGATAGACAGCTAAGATTTAACTAAGTAAATATTAATTATTAATAATGTAGCCCAGGTTAATAAAATAAAATACATACCGAACATTTAGCAGTGGTCTTGTCTTATGAACTAGAACATCGCAGATAGGACAGAGTTTGTTTGACTCCAGATATCGATAGATACAAGTCTTGCAAACTAGAGAAACAAAACAAAGGCAACCACAATGTTACCTAACTGTAGAGTGTGCTCTCGTGGACTGAAACATTTTTGTCAACAATTCTGTTCTGTCCAACAATGAGAACTCAGGAAACATTTAAAGCCAAATTTAAGTCATGCATTTCTAAATCAGTTAGATCATCATGCTTCAGTGCCTCCGTAAAATATGCAATGGAGTCGGAGGCAGTGATGGAAAACGGGTTTTGGGCTAATAATGAACACATGATTCACACACACAAAGATAGAAAAGCCAATCGAGTGATGATACTGGATTGAAGGAGGAAAAACAAGAAGAACTGGTCAAAGACCATCAGAGATGTAATGTAATGTAATGTAACAAGACATTTATATAGCGCCACTTAAGAGTCTCACAGAAGCGCTCAGAGATGACCTGAGATATAATGGAAGGAAGTAAGAAGACAGCGATGGGTGGACAAGCTACATTGTCCAATGTTCCGACTGGTACAGGAAGACAAAGTAAATAAGTTTATGCTTACATGAATGAAGGCACTCGATGATGGTTGTTGCATCTACGATATATCCGCTGCATAGCGTACACATAACATATGGATTGACATCAACCAACTTAATCTGTCTTGTATCCATCCCACCTGGAAAACAAAAAGAAAAGAATTTCTTTCATCAACCATAGGAACTTCTTAATGCCATTTTCTCACCAAATTCAAGCCAAAATGACTTCGAGTGCTGCAATCAATTTCGTCAATTTAGCCAAATATCATCCTCTGCCAGGTTTTATACGGAACACTTCTTTATAGATTCCTCAGATCAGTGGCTAAATTCAGATGGATCCCGTCGGATTTGAGATCCACTACCTGAACTATATATGAGATCCACCACCTAAAACTGTAGACCCGTCACCTAAATGGGTTTCTTTTACAATAATCGACCATATGCACCTTGTTGCACACATTTTATGTAATGTAATGTAATAATACATTTATAAAGCGCCACTTAAGAGTCTCTCAGAAGCGCTCAACACGTGGCCATCAAACAGCTGAAAAAATGCGTCTTATGCTTATCCGAATAGTAAATAGTGGATATATCGGTTATAGATTCGACAGATAGGCTAAGTTTTAGATTTCTAAAGATTTGGAGATCTGCCACCTCTGGATAAGCAATTTAACCACTGCCAGTGCCTGGGATCTATAAAACTTGGTCCTAGTCTCTCTAATAGGTATTAAATTATCCATTATCACTCATGTTAGCATTTCTGCGTTTTTGTCAGATTGTTTTTCTCAATTAAACGAATATATATATATATATATATATATATATATATATATATATTTCACCATCTCATATAATAAATCGTACATCAAGTTTACATACAAGTGTACATTTGACTCACGAACATGAAGTGAATTTACGAATTTGCAATTGACTGTTTTCAAAAGGATAAATCTTCTGCGGTGGAAGATACCAACACAATATAAACGAAAATTTTACTTCTGCGGCTGTAACCCTTTGCACATGTGTCACGCATGCGCCGCACATGCAACTTGAAAACATCTTAAAATGGCGGACGTGTGACTAGTTCAAACCTTTCGCCGAGGATTTATCCTTGCTCAAATGCGTTACTTCCTATATATTGGCGTCGTGAGGGTCGGTTAGGGTCAGGTTAGGCGTCGTGAGTGTCGGTTAGGGTCAGGGTTAGAGTCGTTTTTAGATAAAAATTTCCACCGCAGAATACGTTTTCACGGGTTGCGTGGCAGCATTCTCCGCCGCAGAAGTAAGTTTTCGTGGGTTGCGTGGCGGAATTTCCGCCGCAGAAGCACCACGCTTTTCAAATTACCGACTGTATTAGTTAAGGATAAATCTTCTGCGGCGGAAAATTCCGCCGCAGAAGTAACATTTTCGACACTATTCTGCGGCGGAAGCGCTTTGCGCATGCGCAACCTTCGCGCATGCGCGTTGTTCAAAATGCAGTACTTCCTATAAATTGGCATCGTGAGGGTCGGTTAGGGTCAGGTTTGGCCTCGTGAGTGTCGGTTAGGGTCAGGTTAAGCGGTGTGACGGTCGGTTAGGGTCAGTGTTAGGGTTAGAGTTGTTTTAGATAAAATGTCCAAAAAAATTCCGCCGCAGAAGTAAATTTTCGCGCGTTGCGTGGCGGCATTTTCCGCCGCAGAAGCACCACGCATTAGTTAATCCACAGCAAGCTTTAATACAGTATCGAGGGCTGAAGGACATAGTGCGTAAGTTTACTGGCTTCGTGAGTGTCGGTTAGGGTTAGGCGTCGTGAGTGTCAGTAAGGGTCAGGGTTAGTGTCATCATTAGAAAACCTGGTACCATCCGGCGTCCACGCAGCATGCCCAAAAATATGGTATAATCCTCCAGCCCCCGATACTATAAGTGTGCCAATCCCACAGCTGTACCTGCATCAACAAGTTAGAGATCGCGGCTTTTAAATTTCGTCAAACGCGTCAGCCATCAGAAATTCCAAAATCGAATATCGATAATAAACTGTGGGATGTTAACGCATCTTGGACTTTTGAGGTCTCGTGTCGGACGAATCCTCCTTTAACGCCAACAACGAACACAAAAATTATAATCCGAAAACTCCTGGCTGGGCCTTCCAAGCACTACAAAGATTTAGTCCCTTACTTATTTACATAGTGCCATTGTGGTTCAACTGTCATCGAGTTCAAACCAGAAATCGTTCAAACTGCTCAATAAACAAATCAAACGCCCCTATAAAAATCCGCCAAGAGCAAACCGGTCACATTATTTACCGGGTGTCGACAATCGGCGGCTAATTAGTGGATAGACTTTCAAACATTAACTTTGACCGCCTTTTTAATCAGAATTAACGCACAACATTGTTAATGGCGCCTGTCACGTGACCTGTCAATCATTTTTCATTTTCTATTAATAGAGAATAAGCGAGATGCTTGCAATAACTAAACGTTAAATTGATTCTGTTCAGCTCACTTGTGGTTTTATTAGCCTAAGAGTGATTATCCAAAATCAGCCAACTATTTAAATTATCCTGCATCCGAACTCTGACTTCTGATGCCAGTTTGATAACCCATTTGTATGATTTATTATTAGTGTAACGGTCTCTACGGCTGATCAATTTTATCGGACCCCCGACGTCGAGCGGGTGACTTATTGGTCGTCTCACACACGTCTGTGAAACCGACGGCAGTTTGATGACTGAGACCTCGACTCGAGGGCTGATATTGCAAATATATGAAACCGGTTTTCTATATCTTGGACCCGACACCTCGATCTACTTTATGCGACAGATTATTGTTCTACATCAGGCGGCAGGCCTCTGTCCACATTTTGCGAAACAGTGAGAAAACGATTAACGTTTGTATCGCAACCTGTATTTGGTCGACGTATATTATGCAACCTGAAGTGAAATTTTGCACACACTCCCGAGTGTATCAGGAACTTGAACTAAAAGTGATAGATAATGATGTTTGTGTCTAAGCTTATTAGGCCTATAGGTTTCCGAGTCATTCGTAAAAGGTAAAAGGTAAAGAAGCCATAGGGCCGCATTATAGCTAGAGCTGTCCCGGGTGCTCTAGCTGATAACGTGATTACCTTCCTAAGAACCCCTCTGACAAAGGCCCCTCTGATAACCACCGGACCACCACGCACATATTGATAACCTGCCTACTAGCGAGTATTAACTGCCTAGACACAATACAAATTAATGTTACATTACTATCTGTAGCCTACACGCATTGCCACGCAATGATTAGTGTCAGGTAGGCTAAATAGCTATAGCCTAATTAAATTAATTGGGACTTCGTATTTATTTATGTCAATTAACTATCAGTAATTAAATTAATTATTACTTTGTATTTATTTATATTGCAGCATTTTCGCTAGATTTAACAGTTAGTTAATAACAAGCACATAAACAAATTTATTCACTTTCGAAACTGCGAGCCTCTGAAACTGCGGGCCCGGTTGCTGCAGCGCAGCACCCTTGGCACTCCTTAATGCGGCCCTATATATAGGCGGCCCATATCTATCCTATCTAACATTTTAGGACAATCGGACGAAGTTCATTTTCGAGGTCGTTTGACCTCTAAAGGCAAATACTGTGGGATGTTAATCTCTCAGGCGGCTAAGGCTACATATGAAGTCTAATGAGAAGTTCACTCTTTGGAGTTGTTGGAACCCAAACGACCGAATTGTAACCAATATTGTATGGCCATTATATGACCATCGCGTGACTTTGTAGCTCAAGGTTACTTGGCCTGCTAATAGGCTGCTATGGTTAGCCTTTGGTGTCGCCTTAACTACTAGTTATAGAATGGTGTTTTTGTCTCTAGCTTCTAGTTTTATTTATAGGTTATATAATTATGTATGTATGTATGTATGTATGTATGTATGTATGTATGTATGTATGTATGTATGTATGTATGTATGTATGTATGTATGTATGTATGTATGCATGTATGTATGTATGTATGTATGTATGTATATACGTATGACATAATTATGTATGTGTGACTTTGTGTGTATTATGTTTAATGCAGGGTGTGCGAACCATAAGACATACATTCCACGAACATTCTATATTAGTAACAACACATGTATTTTAGCTTAATTCCTTTTTTGTTTGTCCCCATGCGAACAATTTACCCCCGTCCCCTCCCCATTCCTGTGGACGCCAATGACAGTACATAGGCTACATGGAACCACCGTTCAAGCAGCTCCAGAAGTAGTCGGCTAAGGAACCAATGTTGTTAAAGTTAGGCCCTATACTGTAAGACGTGGAACAAAAAGAACTTCATGTCTCGTAGTAAAGAATCGTACCCTATAGCTTATTATAGCCTCCTCAAAATTAGTTTCATTTTTTATTTCATTTAATAGCATTTATTGTTCCCAAAATATAGCATCAGATGACGCAGGGTACAGATATGTTTCTGTGAAACAAAGGATAGACCTCAAAAGCTTAATAAGTTCGTCTATTACAACAGATCTCGGTTTTAAATGACGAATGGTTAAAATACAAGTACCGTACTGTACTTTAACACAACAGAACCTGAATGGACAGAACCAAAAACGTTAACTAACAAGAACAACATTATTCACTTAGACTATACACGTTGTTTATTCACATACGCGCGCACAGAATTAATAATATAGGCCTAGTAGAAGAGAAATGTCTATCATGAAGTCCCGTTACGCGGATGAGTACTAGCCACTTCGCTAGGGGCAAAAAAATCTTACACAACGCACGCGTGCTCGTTTTCGTTCTACATTTCTATGTTTTGAAGTTACCAAAACTATTTGTCTAAAATTCGTACTGTGCAATATTGTAACGGAGGGGTAACGGGAGGGGAGCGGGGAAAGGGAAGGGGAGCGGAATGGGAATGGGAGGGACGTGAAGGGACGTGTGAGGGGAGGGAAGGGGCAGAGGGAGGGGAGTGGGAGGTGAAGGGGAAAGGGGAGGGGATAGGGATTGTTATTAAATTTACCGACTTTCGATCGCCATCTAAACTCTTTCTTTTGTTCGTCAGTAGGCTATATGAATGAAGTTGTTTTATTTGCAACCAAAGCATTACAATAAAGCGAGAGAATGTAAATAATTATTAACAAAATGCATTGGCGACAAAGGGAGGCCCAAAAGGGATGGAGATCCCGCTACGGAGGGTCACCCAGATAGCAAATTTCAAACAAAAATTCCAAGTTAGCCAATAAAAAGCAGAAACTGAACCAGGAGGTGACTAGAGACAACAAAAGTTGAATTAACCAGAAACAAGTGATAACACGATCTTAACTATAAACTTAACTAGGGGCCTACATGTAAATCCTTAAATAAACGCGGTCATATGCACTTCTAGTGACAGTATAGCTGTTTAAATTGAAATCCTCATAGAAGGAATTTTAATCGTCCTAGGACGGGCAAACATCTAGTTTAAAACAATTTTATATACTGGGTAGTCTACGGTAAACAGAGGACAAATTATTCCAGACATAAGGTCCAATACATCTAACTGACATACAGCTAGCTGCAGGTAGAACTTCCATAATAATTTCCATGTGATCTGGTACAGGCTATAATGTATAATTATGGTATTCAGAATTACTCACAAAATAATCCTTGAAAGCAGGGCGAAGTAAATGCACAGATCGATGATACGAGTTTACACGTATGTTCCGGAGTAATACATTACTAATGGGCGACAGAACTGCAACATTATAAACTATTTTCGTTGTTATTTGTTTGACGTGCTCTTTCCAGGTTAAATGCTCATCGACATAGACATAAAAACTTGACGACTTGCTTTGCGAAATCGCTCTACTGTCAATAGATGCTGTTACATGTTGACATGGGAAGTACCATGGCTGCTATGAGAGCAAAAGTTTTTAGGCCTATATACTATAACTAGATTTAGACAAATTCAACGATAATCGAATAGTCTTTAACTAATGAGCAACATACTACTGAATTTTAATATACAAGTAAGGAACTTGCTTCTGTGAAACTACATGGAGCAATTGAATCCAGAAAGTAGAGCTGCTTTAATGGAAATTATAGTAGGCCTAACACGATTTTATACATTCTAGTTGTCAAGAACAACCCAATTAAGGTAATAAACTTTAAACCATGAGTAAAAATGCTTTTTCACAGAGTAATGCCAAAATGTTGATTATAGAAGCCCGAAAATAGAGTTAATTGGTTAACTTTCGAGTATGATATGGTATAAGGCCACATTTACTTAGCGAAGCATCCGGTAACTTAAATGTTCTTCCTATACATTAAACAGCATAACAATTGTACTCTAAATTTGTAAGGAAGACTGTAATGTACGGTAATGAAAGCGCCTAAATATCTCAGCCCCTTAACAAATCTTCGTTCAGGAAACACTGCAGATAAATCAAGAGTGCTTAGTCAAATCGGGTCCTAAAGATCCAGATCAGTTTCAGTACCTGGTACAAAGGTTGATCAAAATGCAGAGTTCAAGCCAAGAAATCCAGTGACTTGATATGAGAATTTTATGGTTTTTAGGATGTTAGGAGAACGGTGAAAGAATTAGGGAATCCGATGATGACAGTCTGAAAGGAATTGAGTTTTAAGTTTTGAATGAACTGCTCTAGGAGAAGGTGGAAGAGAAGCGAACAAGAGAGTCTAAGAAAAGACAGCATACGACGGCCTTATGTATAACCAGGATATGAAAACTTCCATATTAAAGCATTGATATGCTTTGAATGTAAGCTACCTATCTGACATTTACATGGTAAAACGAAATAGCCTGTGAAGAAATTAATAGAAATCAAGCAAAACATGAATGAAATTGTACTTATAGAATTTGGACATGAAACCAAGAAGTTCTTATTCGTTTACGCTGCCAACGAGTTGCGAGCATCTATCGACTATTTTTCTGCCGATACAAAATGCTTTGTTTGCTGTGTCTTCGCAGTAGACTTCACCCGGGATCTTCGGAATGTTCAGACTGCTCGGATACTTCAGGCGATCAAGGCTGACGACCAAACGCTCCATTTCGCCCGCAAGGAGACTCAATACGGCATCGTTTATACCGAAGCTGAGTAAGACCAGGCTCTCGTTAAGTCCTGTCGCCGTGTTGGCATCTCGGGCATACTTGACTGCACGAACCGCGATTTTGGCTGCCTACAAGAACGATACACATCTAAGTCATTACATGTACATCATTAACATTACTTTATAGTTTGCTTATTATTTACTGCTAGTTCAATTCTGGTTGATAGCCAATGGCTATAGCATGTTGGCACATGAATCAGGTTTATTAGGCTTATTTAAAATTAAAATCCGTAAGAAGCTCTTATGCTGTTGTTAACTGTTAACAGGCGCCCTTGTAACGGCATGGCCGTGTTACGGCGCCATAGAAATTGTCGTAATTATTATTATTATTATTATTAACTGATATAATATGATCTTTCAGCTGGAACATTAACAGAACTTACGGATATTATCCGTAAGTTCTGTTAACGTTCCGGCTGAAAGATCAGCTGAATCTATGACCTCTGAACACTGCAATGAACAAGCAATCACCTTACGAAACCATTCTTTAACTTAAATATCATCTTGAGAAAAACTGTTGTTAGTTTATTGACAGCCAAAGACCAGCATGCATGAACTTTTGTGATAAGCGTATATAATGCGTAGTTGCAGCCCAATTTGCAACGATATAGCTCTGTTAGAAAGCTAACCGAAAAGGCTGTGCTATTATTGGGTCATCATAGTTCTGGCTCAGTTTAACACTTAGTTTAAAACTAATTTTATTCAGCCTAAGGAGAATAGTTCTAAGGAGAGGAATTCTAAATGTGCAGTACTGTTGTCTTAGCTTGCTTGAACAGACGAATGGCAGATGAGATCATTTAGGTCTATTTGATTCCTATAAGAAATAATTTGAATGTGTTTAACAACTCACTTCATAGCATTTAACGCACATCCAATCGTACGACGGGTGTGCCGTAGCGCTTCCATCGTTCACGGATGACTGGAGGTTATGCTCTGCTTGTCTCATCCATCGGCGGGCCTCCTCTGGCTGTGGGTTCGACTGATGCGTGAAGCCCCTGAAGAAGTCTTCATAGTCATTTCTTGAACTGCGAGAACCTCCACTTCCACTCCTCGAAGAAGACCTGTCATAGTATTTCTCTTCCTGACTTCGGTAGTGCCTGGCTCTTTGTCGCATTCGATCAAAGTAATCATCAAAGTCCGGGGCACTGTGACCAGTACTGGAGGATGGAGCTGTAGATGAATCCTTTTCAACTTTGTAGTCATCTATTGGAAGGTTTTTGTCTAACCGTTCGATTAGTTGCTGGATAACTTTGCACACTTCTGTGCAGAGATCTACCTGGTCTCGATTTTTGTCAGGGTGCCACCTCAAATAGAGACGCTTCCTGACACTGTTCCGCTCTTCCTTCGACCGAGTCCACGCTTCCTTGAGTATCTTCTTAATGTCTTCGACAATTTCTGCCAACGTCTGTGTTGTACGGGTTGGACTGGTGCCTGTTGTTTCCCGATAGGGGTGATCCTCTTCTGTACTCTCGCTTCCAGCACGTACTACAACCGCCCTCTGGGTGACAGTAGGGGTACCAATAATCCTTTTGAAACTAAACAACTTCGTTGGGTTTACTATAATTTCTTCATCGTCCTTCACCTTGATCTTGTATCTAGCTGAAAAAATCGGCGCCAATGGGTCATCCGGTTCTAATCTTTCCACAAACTCCACTAAGATAAACACAGGACTTCCCTCTTCTCCATGATCGAATGGATCATATTTCTCCAGAGCAAGCAGTTGTCCGTGATGGAAGATGAAATTGTCTTGAACCAGTAAGTGTTGTTCAGACACAGGAACAAACGCGCCCAGTGGAGGAACGAACGAAGAAAATGGATCTCCTGATTCTCGGATTCCAAGTCTAGTCAGATACGAATGAATTTCAGCCATTGGTCGCCAAATGATACCAGAAAGGTCAAGCAGTTTGTCTTTAAGCAAGTCACCTGCTGCCTTATTTATGGCTTTTGCCAGTGTCTCGCAGAAATCATGCTCGCTAATCACTGCACTTGACTGAATGTGAACCTTCATAGGCGTCTCAAAAAAGTACGGATACTCCTTCACACTTCCCTCTATTTGCTGTTCATTGTACGTCAAGTACGTCTGAAGCCTGTGTTTCCCGATGAAGCTAAATTCATCAAGGACACTTAGGAGCTCACTAGAACGTTGGTCTAAGTCTCCTGTCTTTCCGATATTTGCAGGAGCCGTCAGACAGTGCCGAATAACACGTTCAAATCCACTTAGGAAAGCTGGATTCCTGAGCCGTGAAGCCATCTTTTCTGCAAAAGCACAAGTCACCGTTTGGCTTTCAATCACGACCTCACAGACGACTTCCGATATAAATTTGGTGCGTTGACAGATCGGCAGTTTCTTTAAAATCTGTTCAAGATCATGATGGGGGAGACCAAAATGTTCAGCATCAATTAAAGTCGGTTCAGTAAACCTCTTGATTCGACTTATTAGCTGCCTGTCGTCGCTGCAAACGACCTCTGTTGAGCAATGCAGCTTATCATCAGTACATGGCAAGAAGATGTCATCAGTAACAGTTTGACCCTTGTGAATCAACCTCAGTAACCCTGCTGTTGCTTTTCGACTTGCATTTCTGTCTTCAAAATTGAGCTTTTCATTCTGACTCCCATCTGCGATTTCTTTTAAAACGAGAGCGAATTGTTCTGCTGTCAGTTCCTTCGTTGCTCCCAGCTGCTGGAAGAGAGACGCAAAACTGCCAAAGTCCAATGGGATTTTATGAAGATATGGCTTTATGTCTTCCTGGCTTTTGATGTCAATCGCTATCTGAGTAGGTCTAACCAGCGAATAGGTTTCCTTGATGAAAACAAAAGCTGTTCTAGCTAGGATGGCCTTTTCTGGTTCTTCCAGAGGCAAGTACTTGCTGAAGAACTCGTAGATCGTTTGTAACACTTTCTGGAAAGCTTCCATTCTTATTGCCTTCTGATCGTCCGATTCTTCTTTATATTTCATGCACAACTTCTCTGTGTGCAGCGCAACAGTTTTGCGTTCCGGAGTAACAACCACACCAAGGGCTTTCAGAGTCTTCTGATCATTATCTCGAAGATCAATCCAGCTTGGCAAAATATTTTGCACTGTCCAGATGAGTTCATGATTTCTGTTCAGGGTCGATTCCTGAAATGCAATGGATTTAAGGACACCGTTAGAGTTCCTTTCACCAAACTGACTTTGCAGTTGTTCAAGACTATCGTCGACAAGGCCCGGTGCAACAAATCGTATGGCTTTCACCGTTTTCACAAATTCCGGAGACATAGGCTGATTCCAGTCAAGCAAGACCTCGACAAGTTTATTTGACTGTTGCACGATCAGCTCTTGAATACTATCTTCTGCTTGTCTTTCTACTTGCTGAGCATATTCTATAAACATCTCGGGTGTGAGGTTATGTACAAGGCCGCACTGTCTCAGAATTGATAACCAGTCGTGCTGGTCATACGGCTTCGGAGGAAATTTTTGCGTTTCCTGCATGACCTTGAATACTTCATTTCCTGGGTCGTAAAATGCAGAAGGTGGAAAAAGTCCAGTAATCTCATTCTTGGGAATAAATGCCAGGCATTTTAAATGCTCTAGGAAACGATCTGATTCCTCTTTGTTCTCTTTCTTTGCGTTTGTTTTCAAAGTCTTAATATGATCTTTCACATACGACATGTGTGCTTCTTGTCCTTTTGGAGACAAGCTCTCAAATTCCTTGAGGATAAATGAGCAGTAAACTTTATCCACTGTTAAATACTCACAATCCAAATACTCGAGCAAGGTTTTCAAGGTGTATTCTTTTTTCAGGAATATGAGATTTTGCCGTTTTGTCCAATTTTCCATGTCGTTTGGTGGAATGGCTGATGGCAAAACATAAGCCTTTAAACTTTTCAAGCTGGTCTGCTTTTCGTATAACGTGATAAAGAAAGGTAGCGCTTTTAAAGTGAGCTTTCCTTCTGGTAATGACTTTATGCTTTCAATAGTTGAAGAGAAAAACCTCATTAACTGGTTACATTCGTCGTTCGTCAGTTTGCCTTCTAGTGATTTAGTTTTCGTGAGAAATTTGAGCGCCTCTATCACTGAAGCTGGCTGTTGAACACTTCCAAATATGCCACCTGTAAGACGCATTATTTCGGTTGTTACTGGTGTAGTCCGAATATACTGGTAATTGGGCTCAGCTACCCCCAGCTTATGCAGAATAGTGGCCATATCTTTATGCACTAAGTCTAAACCAAACTGGAGGGGTATCACGCCAAGAGATTTGCACATAGGATAAAGCATCTCGCTTTGATCCACTATTACTGGCAGAAGACAGCAGTTTGCCAGCGGACTCAGCATCGCATGAATAGTCGCTTTGTCGTGCTCCGGCAATTTCCCGAAGAGATTGGACTGCAGAAAACACCAGATCATCGCCAACCATTGTTGTGCTTTACTTTTGTGTGGATGGAGAAAACCATCGAGACTTGCAACTGGATAGCGACCTTCAGAATCGTAAAACTCTGCCACTGGAATGAGGTCCGGAAGCACCTTGGCGAATTCCGCAGTCGTAAATTCCACGCACACGTTCCGATCAACGTTTGGATGAAGCTTCAGTGCGGAATAGGTCTCCAAGTTCATGAACATGTTAGGAATATGTGGAGCAATTTCACTGTATCGTGACACGTATCTTGGTTGCCTGCTGTCGAATGACCTTACGAATTCGTCACATGTTAAGAGAAACGGCAAGCCCTCCAGGCGTTCCTTATAATTTTGTGCCTTTGTGACATACTCCAGAAGTGCCACTAAAGAAGGCACATCTTTGAATTGTGTGTTGCTTAATTGCTGAGGCAAGTTTGTCACTTTGCACCTAGTTGGACTTTTGCTGTGTGTTGCAAAAAACTCCATTACGGATTCAGGACTAACCATTGAAATTTCTGCTCCGGCCTTCACAAAACTCTTGAAGATGCGCACTGGACAGGAAAACATACTGAATCCACATCGTCCAAGTAGTCTTCTCACCACCGAGCTTTTCGTTTCCTTTGGAGGAATCTTCACATCTTGCTTCAAAATGCCACTGCTTCTATAAAATTCGGTATTGCTGCTGGGAGGCTCAGGCAACTGAGATTCCAAATTGTCGAAGAACACTTTGTGACCGGGTTCTCCGCTCGGATTCTTCCACTCAACCGTCTTAATGTCTTTCTTCATGGACTGCAGTGGAAGCACCTCCAGTTTTTTTGCCATTATGTTCTTGTAGACTGAAGCAGTCATGTTTTTTATATATGAGTTGTCTGTTTTGCCTACCATTGGGAAGAGTTTGAAATACTTCTCCATTTCACCTCTGGCTTTGTCGTATGAGTCGAGCTGTCTTATTGGGTCACGCGTTATGCCTAGCAGAGTGCAATATGCCGGTGCTATGACTCCTTCCATCAAGCATCGGTTCCATTCAGCTCTATAGGTCTTGTTCTCGTCTTTCCACAGATCGCGCCTGTTCTCGTGATCCAAGGCAAAATGGCCGTTCAGGTGGACTGGTAACTCCACCGAAACTGGAAGTGGAAGAAAGCAGAAAAGTCTGCTCTTTCTTTCCACCTGTTTAGTTGTCTTTACTAGGTAGGCAACTCCTCCGCGTGGCAAAAGTCCCAGGTTTCCCAGGCTCACCTCCTTAACAATCTCCATCGGTAGATTGTATGTATCTTCAAATCCGAACCTCTGCACAATTTGCCAGACTTCTTCGTTTTTCTCACTGTCCGTAATCTCCATTTGGTAAGACACCTCCTTCATGACAACCTCTTTAAGTGAAATCTCTTTCTTAACAAGCTTAGTGGCAGTGTCTATGACATGTCTGTGAAAAGCTGCTCTCAGTTTTCTCGATTCTTTGGTCATTTGAATGCTGACTTTGTAAACTAGCGTCGTCAAACTTTCTGTCCCATTTTTGCCTTCAGTCACGTCAACTAGATTCAGCTGTTCGACTGAATTTACAAACAGCAGAGTTTCTTTCATGTCAGTCTTGAACTTTTCAAACATTGTTGACAAGTCCGTAACGCTGACTGTTTTCTGGGAAATCTCAGACTCATTTGCCGTCTGCGTATTTCTTAGCGGTAAACGAAACAGGGTACCTGTCTTCGATACATCATATTGCTTCTGATCCAACAGGTAGCCTTTGAATACATCTGGGAACTTCATCTTCAAAGACTCAACATCTTTAAACATGGCACCCGGATCGTCTGTCTGAACATCTGGAACAAATTTGCAATTGGGATCAAAGGCACAAAGGATCGTCCCAAAGGATTCAACAGTCGTAATGAAAGTTGGCACGTCTGTGACGTGGTAAACGCAGTTGAATCCGACGCCGTACTGACCGGTTTTTGTGGGGTCGTCTGACTTTCCGCCTTCTCCGAGATTCTGAATTCCCTGCAGGTCCGTCTTCTTAAAGGATTTGTTGTTGTAGATACACAGGGCAGGACCTTGTAACGGCTTCCAACAGTCTTCGAATATCGTTTTGTTCGGCAGAGTCCTAGTGTCGCGAATGAAATGTACTTCGGTGGCGCCGGAGTCGTCTGCATTCTGCAGCATCTCCTTAAGGATGTCTTCAGAGAATGGGTATCCAGTCAGTATCTTTTTGATCCGCTTTACCAATCGTTCCTTCTGGCCGAAGGGAATTCCGAGTCGATGGCCTTTGAGAACACCCTGACGAATCGTCTGCAGGCCAAGAGCGGATGCGATCTCGTGCGAGATCAGGTTGTGGCAGAACTTAGACCTTTCGGTTGCGTCTACCAGCCACAGACAGTTGTTGAAGCAAAGCTCTTTCGCAAGGCACATTCTACCCTCTGCGTTTGGCATTGGCATATCGTTCAGGAGCTCCGTGTATTCGTCTGCTAAGGGGGAATTAACCTCTTCGTAGATGCATTTCGTGATTAGGTATATGGCAACGCCCAGTTCCCTCTTGTCTAAGCCACGTTCCTCACTCTGTTCTTTGATCTCTTGTAGGACCCGTATATAGTCGCTCAATGAGAATACTTCCTTGACACCAATTTTCTTCAATAGCACAGGATAAGATCTCGCCATGGCCGGAGGAGTCGCAGCCAAGTAGGGCAGCAGACTATCGTTTCCGAGTGGAAACTTCATCGCGCATCGCATAGGCTCAAGAAAATGGTTAATGTGTTTGTCTGATGGCACCATGATGCTCTTTTGAGAGGCCAAAGGCTTCACCTTTAGCTTCACCAAAGGTTTCACGTCCTGCTTTAGAGAAGTATCGAGCCATTTGAAAGCATCGTCGTAGATCTCATTAAGTATTCTAAGACCATCGGCAGATAAGTTCTTGTTGCTTTCTTTGCACTCACCAACCCGCACAACCTCGAGTGCCTGTTCGACTACGACGTTGGGGTCTATCACTGGACTGTCCAAGGCAAGTTTTTGCTTCGTAATGGGGCAGCTGTTGTCGAAAGAATGTTTCTCGTCAATAATTGGGCACGAACAACTCACCAAATTCTTATGGCTTTTCAGAAATCCTTGTTCACAGGAAATGAGTTCATGGTCGGGATAATCATCTCCTTTCCATTTCAATGGAAAGTCTTTCGACTTCTTCAGTACCGGCAAAAACTTGACTTTACGAATTTTACCAAAGACTGCTTCCTCTGATGACATCTTTTCTGTCTTAAGCTTCACCTGATTTTCGATCAATGACAGTATTATCGGAGTTCTGGCTGAAGCTGTATTCGGATTCGAGGATATCACTACGCACCTGTCAACAATCTCGCGCCATGGGAGGCTATCTCGCCTCATGCCTAGATTCACAAGCCTCTCGTATATCTTCTCTTCAACTGGAACCCCAGAAGTCCACATAGGAAATCTTCCTTCCTCGCCATCGAACAGTGCCGTCAACCGAGAATTGGGATGTATAAGTTCTGAAATAGATCGAAGCTCTGTTCCGTCAGGAGTGACTGGAATGCAGTCAGAGTCCTTCAGGTGAGCTGCTAGTTCCTCATCTCCTAGGGCGTGAAGAATCAGTTTATCTCTTTCCAGAGGATTTATTATCCCGATGTTTGGAAGAAACCACTCATCATAGAAGTTAACCTTGCTGACCATTCTGTTTTCGACCACGCTTCGAAGGCTTGTTTGCTGAATCGTTTGTAAAATCTTCTCCGGAATGTCCACAGCGTACTTGTCCTGGTCTTCCAGGACTGTCCTGATTACCGACAACGCTACTTCGCGTAACTCTGCGCTCCAGAACTGTCTGCTCAGCATCATGCAATTTGCCATCGTCGTCCAAGAGTCCACAGTTTTGACCACGCTCATACAATCCTCAAGCGAACACACACGTCTATAGACCGACTCTGTCAGACGCCCAAGAAACCCGATCTCCTTGAGAGTGCTGTGCGATGGCCAAACGACATAGGAGATGGACTCTGGGCACAAACGAGTCAGGTCCTCCAGCAGGATGCAGTAGGCGCGAGTGACCGCATCGTCCAGCAGCGCCTCATTCCAGACAGCCCGATGATCAGTCTTGTCCATTGGCGAGGTCTCGTACAAGTGTGTTCGACTGGAGTGGACGGCAAAGAATCCATTGATATGGACCGGGAAACCCGTCTTAATCGGAAGTGGGAGGAAACAGAACAGCAAACCATAACCGTCGCCTGCAGACGTGAAGTCTACTGCTTCGTACTGCGGACCCTTTCCAACCTGGAGCCTTGCCGCGACGCCACCGAGTGGTATTAGGGTTTTGTCTCTCAACGCCAACTTGAAAGATTTATCTCTTCCCAAGGTTGAGACGACCAACCATTCACTCACTTCGCTTGTCTCTTTCGATTTGAATGGAACGTTTGATCCTTGGCTGGTTGTGAATTTCAAGATGGACGAAGACTCAAGTTTAGGAGTTTCTCGAGTTGGACTATTCATGTAGCCAACAAGAATATTCGCAGCATTCTGCAGTACAGCACACTGCGCTTCGATGGATGACTTGCTTTTATTGGGACACCCGATGCTGCGCACAGCCTTGACTAGTTCTTTCTTTATGGAAAACCACTCCTGTATTCCATCTGGTGGAGAACAGGATTCTGGTAGGTGAAACACTGTGATTTTTCGCACATGTTGAGTATACATTAACAGTTGGTGACCTGCATCATGGAGCAACTTTAGCAGAGTCACAATTTCCGCATGATCATAACAGATTTTGCAGATGTCACTCTTTGCAGCCTGTTCCTTCGTCCTCAGTGGAAATCTGAAAAGTGTTCCGTTATAGATTTCCATTTTCGAGTCGCTACTGAGGTCTACCCCAAATATTCCGTTCATCGGTTTGAACTGATCAACCAGTCGCTGAATCATTTTCCTGTTTTGACGTAGATTCAGTCGCATTCCTGGCTTCCCCTTATCAGGAATGGCTCTTCCGAGATGCGTCGTGTGCGGATCGAAGATGGCAATAAACTCTCGACTGATGAAGAGCGGAACATCGGTTATATTGTAGACGGCGTTGAACCCGAGTCCAAAGCGACCAATCTTCTCTGTGGCAGTTTCCTTCGTTGCTCCACTGAGCCTCACGATGTTGTGAAAGTCTTCATCGGTGAAGACTGCATCGTTGTAGGTCCACAGCGCCGGACCCTGCAGCGTTTTCATTCCCTTATCCAGAAGGATCGTCTGCGCGTCCTCATTTCTTCTCTCGTCGTAAAGGAATCGGATTTCGCTGGCCCCTGCATCGTCTGCGTTCTGGATCAGCTCCTTTAGGACGGCCAGACCGTCTGTATAGTCTCGCAAGATGGCCTTGAGACGCGTCGTCAGGGGTTCCGTCTGCCCATACCCGATGGCGAGCTCCTCTGCTCCGATGGTTTTGTTGATCAGACTTGGAATTTTCAGCTTCTCGGCGGTCGTCAGAGGAACCAGTTCGTGTATGAGGAATATGTCGTCGTCCAAGTCTTCGACTTTGAATCCATGCTGGTACCATTCCGTGTCGCAGTAGGTGCACTCGTCTATGTTTCTCATGTCAAGTTTCTTATTACTCGTGGTGATTGGAATAACGATTTCACTCCGAAGTTCTTCGGATATTCCATCTTTGGAGAGTTTGTTCAGAATATTGACAGCCAGTTGTATGTCACGCTCCTTGTTTCTCAGATCAGTCTTACCGTCGTGAGCTTGCTTGATCGCCTTCAATACTTTGACAGGATCGCAAGTCTTTTCCATACCGCAGTGACTCCAAAGTGACTGGAATTCTGATATTTCTACTGGTAAAGGGTAAACATATGGTTTGAAGTCCAGTGCCAGCTGTTTGCTCAGCACCATCTGTTCTATCCGTGCAAACCCATCGCCGTGCCAAACCCATGCTTGATCTTCTAGACGGTAAAGGACGGATGATACAAAATCTAGGTTTTTGTTCAGATGTCGATACACGTTTACTAATACATACTGTACTGCAACTTTCTGTTTTGGGTCGTAACTTAGGATCGTATTCAGCAAATGCTCTGCAACGTAATCTATGCTTGGCTCGCTGGTCCAGTCAAAATGTTTGGCCAGTGACGCAATGCCTGTAGTATCGAGTGTGGCTTGAGACGACCCCACCAAATACACGTATTTGGATGAAGAGATTTCCGTGGGGCATGCCAGGCTGTTTGCCGAATGTTCTCCGACAAATGATAAAGCTGAAGGGTAATTCTGAGGCCTCGTTGACGATGTTTTGACCCAACTCAGCTCTGACAGTTTTGATTTTAATGTGCTGCGTCTCTTGGTGTCTGTAACATGCTGCGATAGAATACTATCTCCATACTGATTCAGAAACCCCATTAGTGCCTCGGACTGTTTCAGTTTCGCCTGGCTCGTTGTGCTAGACCTGGACAGCGTTTCAGCGATTGCAAGTATTTCTTCGGCTGTTACTGAGTCCGCTTTCTTCAGGCCTAACGCCAGCAACGCCTGGTTGTACTCCTGCTTTGCAAATTCGCCGCATGGAAAGACATCTTGTTCATCAAAGAGCTTACTGAGTAGTTCGCTCCGGTCATAAACGTCTGATGGTCTTACAAGATCGCCACTTTTCTTTGATATGAAAGGCACTTCGCTTGCGCTGGGGACTATTCCGTATACACTGACCTGCTCAAATTTGGCCAGATTCCTGCAAACGTATTGCATCAGCTTTGAAAGATTATCCTTACTGAAGTAGTTGTTCATGACAGCTGGAAAATAAACGTCAACCAGGTGATCTTGGATGCTTGGTGGTCTTATTCCGAGACTTGCGGCTATCTTACGACAGTTCTTGTCAGTCAGATCCAGAAGCACCTCCGGACTGGGAAGCGGTATGTCATGATCAGTGGGTGCGACACGATTCACTTTCGTCAAAGAAACAAAGTATGTCTTCTCTCCACCGCTACCGTTTGCAGTGGAAAACATTGGCAGCGATTTAAGTAAAGGTTCGTCAGAACTTGTCAGTTCCCCATTCTGTATATAGTTTGCTATAAAATCTCTGAACCGCTGCTTACCGGTAGCTGAGACTTTGTCAAACAGTTTACACAGTTCTTGCAATCCGATACGACTTTCTTGCCGGCGTAAAGCCGTGAGAACGCCACGCGCACTTGGCTGCAAGATGTAAGTACTCCACACACCTGGATGCTTTGATACCTCCTGTTCCATGCTTTCTATGACCTGCACACCAACCTGCCTACAGAGAGTGATGAGTTCCGCATGAAGCGGCGTTTCACCTTTGTTGTAGCCATCGATCTTGCTCACTATAGGCAGAATCCGACTCAGCTTGCCAACAATGCCTTGACCCAGCGGAAGTATATGCATGTTCTCAAAATTACTCAGAGTCTGGCTGAAGTGCTTCTGAAGGTAGAACCACAGATCCGACAACCACTTGTCACTGAGCCACGGCTCTCTGTTCACCTGAATAGTTTCCAGTGTCTGCCAGCGGCCGAATATTGAGCGCAGCATTTCCAACACATCTGCTGCATTTAGATTCTTTAGTTGAAAAATTCCTGAAAGAGCATAGTTAAATAAAAACTTGCAGACACAGTTTTTTAAATTTATTTTTAAAATGTTAACAGATATAATTTTGATGCTGTACCTCATAACTACGTGCCAATTGATGATATTGCTCAAATTAGAAATTCACAGATTCTGTGGGCATCTATTTTGGACGTCACGAGTGTTTTGACATTGTTTTCTTTCAGTGATTTCTTCAGTTCATATGGGGTCTTTTCACAGTATCTAGCTGGATCATGACTTTCGTAATAATACCTGTACCTTAAGAAAGCACTCGTTAAAATGCTTGTAAATTTCAAATTAATTGTAGGGAGTTTTCACAAGAGATTTTGACATCCCGTCACACCCTAATCTCTGCTGCTAATTTTATGAGTATCATAACTTACCCGTAGATGCCAAATCTGTGACACTCTTCGGCACCAGTTTTTTATTCAGAAATCTTCTTTCCATTCCGGGCAGCAGTGTCTGCGGATGAATTGTGGAGTCAATGTAGACCTTTTCAGCGTAATTCGCCTTCTGAAACTCCGTCCAGTTACCATCTGCAAGCGGAAGAAGTTTCAGCCCCAGAAGGTTCTGCACTTGGTTTGGGTGTTCCATGATGTATCTGAGAAGCACTTCCCTATCTTCGCCTCCCAGAGGCAGAGTGTGCTGGACGTTTCTCAGCGACTGGCAGACGCTTTCTGCAGCAATTCGTTTGGCTCTGTTTGGCAGGTGTCTGTGGATATATCTCGGAATGCAGGCGAGGTTTCGCTGATCCTGGTTAAGTATCGACCTGAGAAGAATGTTCAAGGCACTCTGGTCATCCATGCAGTCGAATATGGCGTCGTCACAGTTTAACCACTTTCCACCAGAAACTCGTGAGTAGAAAATTCTCAGGTTCCATAGGGCGACGTAGATTGCGTCTGACAGACTCTTCCACTGCGTCGTCACGCATGAGGCGTCAGGGATCATTGCGTAGACCAGATGGGCTGTGAACTCAGGATCCCTGCGGTTGGCTTCCTGCAGTGCATTCATCAGCTCCTTCGGAACCTCCGACGCCTGCTTTGAGCCGTGTAACTCCGTCAGGTAGGCGATCAGTCTGAGCGCTGCCCTAGGGAGAACGACTTTGACGAGGAACTGGTTCCAGATGAGTGCGTCGTCTCGCAGAGTTAACATTTCGAGGTCTGCTGACGGCCACTTTATGTGGCGCCTGTTCTGGTCTATGGCAAAGCTTCCATGCACGTGGAATTGCAGACCCGTGGGACTCTTCTTCTCCAGCGGAAGCGGAAGAAAGCAGAACACGTGACCCTTCGGCTCCGTCTTGCACAGCCGTTCCTTGATTGACATATCGAGCGGCAGAGCCACGCCCACCAAGGGCAGGTAACCTTTGTCGTTGGAGAGGGTCACGAAAGGGCCTTCCTCTGCACCAGCGTAGTACTGCGACACGATCCAAACACAGGTCTCCTTTACAACATGGTTCCTGTTAGTGTAGTCTTCGACACTGACGGCCAGAGGATAAGTTGCTGAGACTGTTTTCTTTTTTCTCCACTCGACCTTGACCTGCCGCTGAAACTCCATGCACTGTCTCCTCACCAGATCGAGGTAGGAAGGGACGATCCTGATGTCCAGAAGCTTCTTTGCCTCCTGAGAAGAGTCCTTCTCGTAGACCTCGATGCTTTGGAGGTTCCTCAGGAAGAGCAGCATGTGATGAGCATCCGCTTGCAGTGACCTCACGAGGTCTTTGACCTTGTCGCGATCGTAGGTGGTCCTCGATAGATCGGAGGACTTCATCTGTTTAGTGCGAAACGGAAATCGGAAGATTGTTCCGTTGAAGTTGCCACTGGTCAGGGTCGATGCTGTGACGCCGAACAGCGGTTGGATGAAGGGCTCGAACTGATGCTGCAGCCTGGAGATCTCCTCCTTATCACTGACCAGATGCCACAGGAAGGAAGTAGTCTTCTCTCGGGACCTCCATCCTGGCAGCTGGATCTCAAAGAACTCTCTGTGTGGATCGATGAACCCGACTCCTTGGCCGCTTAAAACACTTGGTAAATCTAGAAACAACTTCAAAGGCTCAGGAACATAATTATAGAGGTTGGCTTTATTGAGAGGTTCTCAATGCTTTGCTGGAAGCTTTAATGCGCCTAATAAATTTAGAGTTAAATTGCATCAATTGGCACAATGACCATGCAATTGCATTTATTCTGTATGAATATCTGTGAAAACACCTTGCATGGTGTCTTACTGTTACAGTGGGACATGCTGTGCTGGCTAAGCCTAAGGAAATAGATGTGTCGCATGTGTCTACAGCACATAGGCCTACTGCTACCAGAGCCACACAAATTGGACCAGTATGCAGACAGGCAAAGACACGGACATGTGAACTCATATCATGGAGATGATTTAATCATCTTCTACTTGTCGGGATATTGTAGATTGCATTTCTTATGACTAGCTAGTATGCTGTTGTATGAGTACCTTTCATGTAAATAGATAGTATGTTGTTGTATGAGTACCTTTCATGTAAATAGATAGTATGTTGTTGTATGAGTGCCTGTCATGTGAATAGCTAGTATGCTGCTGTATGAGTACCTGTCGTGTGAATAGCTAGTATGTTGTTGTATGAGTACCTGTCGTGTGAATAGCTAGTATGTTGTTGTATGAGTACCTCTCATATGAATAGCTAGTATGTTGTTGTATGAGTACCTCTCATATGAATAGTTAGTATGTTATTGTATGAGTACCTGTCATCTGAATAGCTAGTATGTTGTACGAGTACCTACCATGTGAATAGCTATATATGATGTTCCATGAGTACCTGCCATGTCAATAGCTAGTATTATAATGTATGAGTGCCTGTGATGTGAATAGCTAGTATGTTGTTGTATGAGTACCTGTCATGTGGAATACGGATTTGAACCCTAGTCCGAAGCGACCGACTTTCATCGGGTCGTCTGCTTTGACACTGTCATGTAGCATTCGGATTCCTTTCCAGTCATCGTTCCTGAAGACGGCGTCGTTGTAAGCGTACAGAGCAGGACCCTAAGAAGACAGAGGCACATACAAGCACACGGTCATCCAACAGAATCCATTCCGATCCAAACTCCTCTGGTCTACCCGAGTCTGTTTTTCTGTCTTTAAACTACTGACTGGCTGACTCACTGGTTGGCTGACTGACTGACAGATTTAATGACTGAATGGCAGGCTGAACGAATGAAAGAATAAATGAAAAACAAATGAAGGGACCTAGGAGGTCAGATTGACATTTTTATAATGAGCGAAGGAACTGTTAGGATTGAATTAATTAATGATTCAACTGATGTTTCTAACCTCTGATACATATCAAAGTTTCCCTAGATCCGATCCACCGTAATCTGTCATCTTCATAATGCCATGATTAGATAGGGCCCTTTCTTAGCGGGACTCATGTCCCTTCTGGGTTCCTATTGCTCCCCAATGTGATGTTTTACTCAGACGAGCACTACTTGTAAAGTAGGGCCTTCATTCTGTCATAACATGTAAGATGTATACTTGGGAACAATAATTGAATTGAATTGAAAATGAGGGCATGACTGCACAAACTCAGTAGAATTATCGATTGTTTAATAATCTTTATATCCTCTAAATAAGGTGAAAGAATTGCTGTTTGTCTGGTCATGTAAGTTATACCTGATACTGAGCGAGACCTTCATGATGCAATTTCGTCGGATCAGTGCCATAGGTTGTGTTGTCAATCAGGAAAACGACCTTCGAAGCCCCTGCATCCTCTGCATTCTGGATTACTTCCTGGCATCGAGTAAAGTAATTGAGAATATTATTATTATATACAGTAGCACTGCTTGAAGAATTCTAAATACGGTAAGAAGTAGGCCAACTCCAACACAACATCTCTCCTATATCTACCCTATTCTATACGGAAAAGGATGCAACTGCTTTGCTTCATAATAGAACTATTCCAATAGTAAAAAAGAAACCCTTTGTGGAGGTAGAAATAAAATCTTATATTTTTCTGAGCATTTTTTATTTTATTTGTAATTATATTTTACGATCGGATACCTTTTCATGTATGCAGTATGATGACTATGATCTTTCTCTTTCTGACAAATTTTTATGCTTCTAAGAACAGGAGCAGTCCCTTAATCTAGCTCTCCCTGAGAGCACAGAATAGATACTCTTTATCTATTCTCCCTCCGCCCAAGACGTCATAACTTTGAACTGCCTGCTAAGGATGTGAAGAACTTTATCCCTCGTGTACTTTACAAACGCTTGCCCTAGGTCTCACCTGACTGCACACCTGTCTGATTTTTTGTTTGATTTTGCCCTATACCGATTTCATTATTTAACATATTTCTATTGTAACTGGTTGCGGTCTGTCAACCTGTCAGAAAATAAAACGAATATCATCATCATCATCTGTGCTGAGAGGCAGCCATGGTTATGAAGTGTCAGAGACCTCATTTTCTTAGCCTCGGCATATGAGGGCGGGTGGCCATTCCTCTCCATCGCCGTCTGACCTTCCCATCGACTTGTGCGGTCAGAACTTCCACGGCCCAGCACAGGAGTTTGCTGTGGTCAGCAACTCCTGGAATAAGTTGCCTGACAACATGCGACACGAACTCCTCAGCCTCTCTCTACCTTCCAATCCTCGACCTAAAAGACACCCGCCTTAACATCTGCTGTGCCCTCTCTGATCCTCTGGAAACCGGACTCGGACCTCCCTCGGACAACTCTTTTGGACAACCCCTCTGACTAGACGCAGCGCTCGTGAATAAGCTGGTGCCCTGCGCTTGGCTTTCGAGTGGCGCTTTAGAAGTTTGGAGATTACGATTTGCCTCATTCGCGCAAACTCTTGGAGGCCATTTTGTTCGATCGTGGTTTCAATGTTGTTAGGTCGGGAGCGTCTCTGATGAGTAGTCTCTCTCTGTACAGTAAGTGGCGCTAGATAAATTTGCAATTACAATTACAATTACAATTACAATATGACAAAGTTGTCTGGGGCACATATTGGGCAAAAATCTCGAAGCAGACTTCTGCCCTGAGGCGATCAACTTTAGTCTAATTAAAATAATATTCGTCACGCTTTTATATTTTTCTTTCTTTGACTCGATGGTTAGTCTGTTTAATCAACTGAAGTCCACACCTTAAGTATTTGCCCATCGTCGGGATATCTTTCCAGAATGCTTCGGAGTTGTTTGATGAGGGTCGGAAGGATCATGCCTTCGTTGAAATTGTCTGCAAGCACAGAACAAGGGCGTCACACATAGGCCTAAATACATGGCCAGGCCTACATATGCTTAATATACACAATGCAAGCATAATAGCATAGGCCTATACTTAATGATCCCTGAATGCATTTCATGGGTGGCCAGTTTGTGGCCTATCTAAATCGCACTGCTTATCATTAGGAAAGCTTGAGAAGAATCCTGCATAAAATAGGTTACATAGGCCTATAATCATCAATATGTAAAGAATTCAACTAAATACAAATCACATGTAAATCACTGGCTGCTTATATACCGAACGGGAAGTACATCAGTCATTGGATCCCATTAAGGCAACATATGCAATAAATTCAAGAGAAGCCAAGGAAGACGAATGCTATGCTGAATAGCGAGTATCAGAAAAGACAAAATAAGATTTGTAGTTAACATAAGAAAATCAATGGACGCGACTAATGACCCGAAATAATAAAGATCACTCACATCTATCACCGCCAGATGGACGATGCTGATGATGATGATAAGCACTGCTTTGATCAAAATTAATTTTTATTATCAATACAATTCAACTGTATTTGATATTGCCCTCCATCCAAAGATCAAACACACGTACACGACCATGCGCCAGAGCGAGCATCGATGGCGCAAAGCAATTGTCAGTGAAGGACTTTCTCAAGGTCCGTATATAGGCTACACAATAACTGCATAGGGAAAGGCTCGAACCCGTACTCTCCGCATTATACGTCGAGCGATCTAACCAATCCGCCACCGTGCCAAGGGAGTCTGAGAAACATTTAGCCCTGTACTACTGATTATTTTTAGTTTTTAAAGAAACACCTCATTAGATTCTTCAACTCTAGCGCTTTTGAGAGGTCATAAAAAGACGACACGTATTATACGCTAAATAGATAGGCTATATGCTTCTCAGACTCCCTTGGGAGGGTTCGGCCTTCAGCGCCTCTCTTTACCCTTGTTAACCTCGCTTTCTGTATTAATATTCAAGCTGGAAACACCTCAGGTCTAGTCATGACGCTCTACAAATTGTTTCATTAACATCCTGTTAAGTAACCAGCTATACAAATTGTGTCATTACATCCCATTATGTAGTCAGCTATAATTTTTTTTATTATTAAGTAGGCCACCAAGCTATAATCAGCTATATTTTTTAGTATAGGCTACTCACCCATGTTTCTTTGATCTTTTCGTTCTGTTGGTGGTACAGACAAAATAGAAAAAGCAAAAAATATATTATTTTGAATTTTAAATCGTTAACTCGAAAATTGCTAAAACGTAAGCACCAGCTCTGCGTCAAATCTAATATAATCTAATGACTTCTATAGCGACATTATCGTTATGCAAAAAGCATCAATGGATGGTAGCGTCAACTGTGGCTTGTTAACTATAAGACATATTTAAACTGATGTCTTTACTTGATTGGTAACCAGCGTAATGAATGTAACATGGATTAAATGTGCTGATAGGGGCCTACTTAAGGGTTTTTTGATGGTTCTGGGTTCATGGTTCGTGTAAATCTCTAAGCATTAGGCCGGCCCAATGTATGATAAGTTGCAACAGTCCAGTCGGCAGGAAACCAGATCAGATCAGCGGATTAGTAAAACCAAGACAATGTGAGGCACGTGAATCTGCCTCTATGAATATTCCTTATGTGTATAGGTGAACTGAGTGGTTGGCTGTCCAGTCACTAGACAGACTATCTAATAGACCATCGCGCTTCCCTTCGTTTCCGAAACTGTGTACAGTTTCAGAACGATTAGCACAGAACAGTGGCGTAACGAAGGGTTTCAGCGCCCAGGGGCAAGAGTTGATGACTGCGCCGGGTGCGCCCCTTTTTAATTCTCTTGCTGACTTTTAATTGTTCTTGTCATAATACTGTGTACCACAGAAAGCTAATTTTGCGCCCCCTTGTGCTGCGCCCGGGGCGGTTGCCCCCTCTGCCCCTTCCTTAAGCAACTATAGCACAGATTCAAGTAAAAAATAGCCAACCAGTTAATTTTTGTGCAGCGGTTGACTTTTGCATAACAGAAAGAATTCAGTTTTTGACGGATTCAGGAAAAGCTTGCAACAAGCCATTCAAGACTGAACGTCATCGAAAACATAAACAAAGCTTAGTTGGAGAGCAGAACAAAACGAAAAGTTATCGAAAGACAGGAATAGCTGAGTATCATTAGCATATTGTTAGGGTCTCATGACTTGAGTCCTAACCGGTCCTGGGATGGGCATTCGTTACCCTTGAGTAGTTCCTTAGCCGAGGGGAGTCGCCTATATAAGGAGGTACGAAAAGGGGCGGTGAGAGAATCTCCGATACTCAGCCTTCGCGCTAGTCGGGTTGTCTGAGATTTCTCTGGGTTGCATGGTAGTCAAGTTAGTTCGTGACTTGTGCCATTTTCAAGTCTTCTTACGGTGCTTCCGTTTCTGATGTTCGTCAGCCCGTTGCTGAGTTACAGACTTCTTGTTAGTTGGTCGTTCTTCGTATTGAAAACGAACCTTTCTTCCACCGTCGTTCAACGGTTGGGTAATGTATCGTTTTGATTTATTGTTTTTGTCGAGAATTATACCTTGAAAACTAGATTCGAGTCTTCAGCTTTGTTGTAGCTAGGAGGAACCCGTAACATATGGGAGCTCTAGCCGGGATTTTTTTCTCGTACGTTTGAAATTTTCATTTGTTAGTAGACAACATTTAAGGTGTCTTTGAGTCGTAGAGGAAAATTTTGAAATTAAGGGGCGTGTCTGACGAGTTTTGTCTGACGGAGGAAATTTCGAAATTTAGAAAATGGAGACACCGGAGGTGGCAAAAATGTTAAAAGCGGAGGACATTTTTGAATTGAAACAAGATGAATTACGTACGGAATTGGAGAAATTGGGGCAAGACGTGAAAGGTCTTACGAAATTGCAAATGCAAAAAGCATTGTTGAAATTGGTTTCGTCGCCCTATTCTTCGCCAAAAGCAAAAGAGTCTGAGGTTAAGGCGGAAAGTTTACAATTGAAATTGGCCGAAATTGCACGTATACAGCAAAAAGAAGACCGAGAAGCGGAAAGACAGTTTGAGCTGGAGAAATTCAAAATACAAACACAGATGGAAGCTAAGTTTAAGATGGAACAAGCAGAATTGGAGTCACGAAGACTTGAGAAAGAATTTGAAGCTAAGGCACAGGTGAAGAAAGAAGAGATAGAAGCAATGGAAAGGAAGATACAAATGGAAGCACAGGTTAAGAAAGAAGAGGCAGAAGCAACAGAAAGGAAGTTACGAGTGGAGGCAGACATTTTAGAAAGGAAGTTGAGGGTAGATAACGAAACAACGACAACAAAGTTGTCTATGGAAAATGAGGCTAAAAGGATGCAGATAGAAGCAGATGAGAGAAAGTTACAAATGGAATTGGCAGAGAAAGAAAAACAGAGACAGCATCAATTGCAGATGAAGGAATTAGGAGGTTCATTTGAAAGATTAACGGGAGGTTACTTCGAGGACGGAGCACAAGGTTTGAATGAGGAAAATGCAGAAAGAACGGGGCATACGTCGAAATTTAATATTGCATCGGCAGTAAAATTTGTACCTCGGTTTGACGACACAAATTTGGAGCATTATTTACAATCGTTTGAAAAAGCCATGGAGCTTCATCAATTTCCAAAAGATAAATGGTCGTCGTTAATTCATACGAAGTTAACGGGGAAGGCGTTACAAATTTTCGGAGAGCTCTCATTGGAACAATGTAAGGACTATGATGTTGTGAAAAAGTCTTTGCTTACGGCGTATTCAAGAGTGCCAGAGTTCTATAGGAAAAGGTTTCGAGAATTGCAGAAAGGGAATCTTGAAACTTATTCAAATTTTGCGTATCGTTTGAATATTCCATTTAAGAGTTGGCTGGAAGGTGAAGGTGCATTGTCTGATTTAGATAAGGCTTTGGAAATTTTCAAATTGGAACAGTTTGTGAATTGTCTGCCTGGGGATTTACATCGTTGGATAATCGAACGCAAAGTAACGACACTTTCTGAAGCAGCACGTATGGCTGATGAATATGATTTGCTGTACAAACCTTTCAGGAAAGCTAATGTAGCTCCAGTGAAATTTGAAAAGGGATGGGCAAATGACACTGCTAATGTGAAACGAAGCGGAGGTCAAAATTCTTGGGGTAGCCCTAAGAATACAGCAAGGAATTATACAGGTGCGTTTGGCACTCCTGTAACTTGTGCATACTGTCATGCAAGATCGCACAGCATTACAAATTGTGAAAAGCTAAAAGCAAGAAATTTGGCCTGTGCGAACACAAATTATTCAGATAATAACATTGGATTAGTAGATGTGCAGTCGGGCAATCCAACGATAAATCAGCAGTATAGACCGTTTGTTAAGGATGGGCTTGTGTACGGACGACAGGGTTCGCAGCGTCATGTGGTGCTACTGAGAGACTCGGGTGCATTACAGTCGATAGTCAGTAGGGATGGGCTTAATCCTAGTGATTATGTCTTAACGGGAGACGATAGATTGATTCAGGGAATTGTTGGTGAACCAGTTAATGTCCCGTTAGTTGAAATTCAATTAGAAAGTGAGTGGGTTTCTGGAACTGTTCTTTGTGGGTTGGTGGACAAATTACCAAAAGGAATTAATATGCTCATCGGAAATGACTTAATGCAAAAGGAACCGATAGATGTAGCAGTTGTTACTAGGGCTCAGAGTAAATTAGGGACGACGATGCAGTCAAGCGTAGATAGACAGGACGCTGCAAACGTTGACGCTCCTATAATTAAGAGTTCTGATGTAATTGATTCTGTTGACTTGAATTTAAATGATTTGTTTACTGAAGATGTTGACAGTCATGTTGAAGGTTTGGAATTTTGTACACGGGAAAGATTAATTGAATTGCAACGCAGTGACGAATCTTTCAATTGTCTTTTTGATCTAGCACGGTCACCGGACAGAAGTGAACGCTCTTTTTACGAAGTTCGTGATGGAGTTTTGATTCGGGTCTGGAGAAATGTCTTGGAGCCTGAAGGTTTTGGTCGAACGCAAGTAATCGTTCCAATTTCTTTACGGCCTAAGATAATTCATGTAGCGCATGATGTTCCTTCGAGTGGACATTTAGGTACACAGAAAACTCTTGATAGAGTGTTGAGGCATTTTTATTGGCCTGGTATTTTCAAGTACGTGAGAGAGTACTGTCGTACTTGTGATGTTTGTCAGAGGCTTGGCAAGGGAGCTACAAAAGCTAGAGCGCCTTTGATTAATTTGCCAGTCATTGATAAACCATGGTCAAGAATTGCTTTGGATATCGTTGGTCCTTTGGACATTTGCGATAAGTCGGAAATATGTATGGGTGATACGTCTCAGATGGTGAATGATTGTAAAGCACTGTTGTCGATGGATTCGGTGAGGACAACTGTTGTGTGTGAGATTAGTTCACATACGAATTTTTCTAATGAGTCTTCTTCGAATGTAGCAGTAATGTACATGAATGTTGACTGTGGGGAAAGAGTGATTCTTGTGAGTACGGTTGTGTTGTTGCAACTTTATGGTCAGATGACTAATGGCTTGAATGATGTATTCACGCAAGTTGTCACGATTATGCCCTGTACGCAGATGGGTCAGTTGTTGCACGAGAGCATGGACATGTTTGGTTGTCATATGTTCTTGCAAGAAGAATGTATGCATGACGACATTTTTGAGAGTTCTTTGAAGAGGGACAATGTTATACATGAGTGTGATGACATGTTTCTGGAAAGGAATGAAATTTTACCAGATGTTTTTGAAGATGTAGATTTCTTGAAGAAGTGTCTGATGAATGATGGTCAAGATACTTGTTATATGTCTTCAGATTTGACAGGAATTTCTATGGAGATTGTTGGCATTGGTTGTCTTGAGACTTATTTGTGTGCTCAAGTTTATTTGCAGACTGTGTTCGCGAGGATGGAACGTCTGGTCTTCAGGGAGTGTTCGGGACGCAGACGAGTGACGAGACGAGGATCCAAGGGACTGAGCGCCTTCGTCTTTCTTTGGATGGTTGTGACCGTTTTGGTGTTGTCAGCTCGTGACACTTGGGTCATGAGTTGCACGGCGTTGCTTCCGTTGGTAGAAACGGATGTCGAGGGGGCTTTGGTTGGCCTACTCGTCGTTCTTCGTGCTGTCGAGGTTTACCTTGTTTCTGTACAGTTGGTGTACAGTCTTCGGAAGTTTGGTTGTGGACTGCAACGATGTGTTTTGAGTCGTCTGAAGTTCTTCTCAGACTTGGTGTGTAGTTTTGTTTTGGTGATTGATAGGCCGATAGCTTTAGAATTTGGTGAAGAGTGTTTTGGAACTTTGCCATACACTTAATATGAACTGTTTCTACTGTTTTCTTTAGCGAGATGACTTTATATAAATGGTCAAGCTACGTTCAGTTTTGATGTTTAAGTATTATCCGATTACATGGCTCGGATATTTCTCGGATAGATTAGCTTCCAGACTTGTTGAGTCGTCCATCTTTGGTTATAAATGAGTAGTCATGCTTAGGGGCGACGTGAGTGAACGTCGTAAGCTGTATAGAGTAAATGTTTTGTTGTATATAGTGAATTTATTGTGTATTTCGTTTATATTTTGATTGTGATATTTCTTTTAATGTGCATGGTTTGCATGTTAGTTAAGTCAGAAACCCTTCTGGTTTCTGCCTTGTTTGTGGTCCGGGGGTATGTTAGGGTCTCATGACTGAGTCCTAACCGGTCCTGGGATGGGCATTCGTTACCCTTGAGTAGTTCCTTAGCCGAGGGGAGTCGCCTATATAAGGAGGTACGAAAAGGGGCGGTGAGAGAATCTCCGATACTCAGCCTTCGCGCTAGTCGGGTTGTCTGAGATTTCTCTGGGTTGCATGGTAGTCAAGTTAGTTCGTGACTTGTGCCATTTTCAAGTCTTCTTACGGTGCTTCCGTTTCTGATGTTCGTCAGCCCGTTGCTGAGTTACAGACTTCTTGTTAGTTGGTCGTTCTTCGTATTGAAAACGAACCTTTCTTCCACCGTCGTTCAACGGTTGGGTAATGTATCGTTTTGATTTATTGTTTTTGTCGAGAATTATACCTTGAAAACTAGATTCGAGTCTTCAGCTTTGTTGTAGCTAGGAGGAACCCGTAACAATATGAATAGTTTGTCTATGGAGGTTGCACTTAGCTTAACTTCTTCTGAAGAAATATTGAATCTGAGCCACTCATTTCATCCAACCCATAGTAGGGGAATTGACGATATAGATCCATGCATTGCATCTGCATTTGTAGATAAGGTAGCTCCTCTGTTGGCTGAAATGATTAACTGCTCTTTTACCACTGGTATAGTGCCCCAGGCCATAAAAATAGCAAAAGTTGTTCCAATTTATAAAAAAGGTGAAAAAGATGATGTAACAAATTATAGGCCTATTTCTATTCTCCCTTATTTCTCTAAATTTTACGAAAAGTTAATGTATAATCGCCTTTATAATTTTGTTGAAAAATCAGGTATAATATTCCAAACGCAACATGGCTTTCAACCTGGGCATTCCCCTTTTATGTCCCTCCTGAGTATGCAGGACAAAATTTCAAATGCTATAGAAAATAACGAATACTCAATAGGAATCTTTTTCGATTTAGCCAAAGCCTTCGATACTGTAAATCATAAAATTCTCCTTAAAAAACTAGAAAATTATGGAATACGAGGCGAGCAACTAAAATGGTTTACTAGTTATTTTGAAAATCGTCAACAGTGCGTCTGTTGCAATGGTGCATTTTCGGACTTACGAGCAATTGACTATGGAGTGCCACAGGGATCTAACCTCGGCCCTTTACTGTTCCTCATTTATATAAACGACCTCCCCAATGTATCACCAAGCATCAGTGGCGTAACTAGGGGTTTGCAGCCCGGGGGCAAGAATTTCCTGAAAAATTTGTTTTCACTCCAAAAATTCTGATGACTTTTTTTTTTTTTTTTTTTGCTTTTCCGTCTTTTTCCATGAAAAAGTGGTTACATTGTCACAAGCCTCATTTTGCGCCCCCCTTGGCGCCCGCGCCCCTGCCATGCTCGTGCATAATAGTTACTTTTCGGTACTTTTTTAGCTATTCTTGCCTGATTTCTGTAAAAAAATTTCAGAGATCTAATTTTGGCCCTTTACTGTTCCTCATTTATATAAACGACCTCCCCAATGTATCACCAATCATGTTTTTTATTTTATTTGCAGACGACACCAACGTTTTTTACTCTCACAGTTCTTTGCAAACCCTTACTCAGGTCATAAATACAGAGCTTACTCTAGTGGCGGACTGGTTTTCTGCTAATAAACTAACCCTTAACCTAGATAAAACAAACTTCATACTGTTCAAATCCCATAGGAAAATGGGTCCCTCGGATGACTCATTAAGATTATCCATCAATGGCATTCCTATTACCAAAGTCACCTCTACTAAATTTTTAGGTGTTCACGTGGACCAACATTTGACCTGGAAGGAACATATAAAAACTATTTCTGACAAAATTGCTAAAAACATTGGTATTCTAACTCGAACTGCATACTTATTGCCCTCCTGCATACGCCTAAAATTATATTACTCGTTGGTGTACCCCTATCTTACTTATTGTAATATGGTATGGGCATCTACTTATGACTCTAGACTACGGAGATTAATTCTATTGCAAAAACGTGCAGTTCGTATCATTGCGGGAGTTCCAAGGTGCGTTCATTCTGGACCACTATTTACTGACTTGAAGCTACTTAAACTAGAGCAGATTCGAACATTACAGATTGGCCTATTTATGTACCGCTATGAACATGGTTTACTTCCAGCATGTTTTAAGGGATTTTTTCATCTAGGATCCGATGTTCATACTCACTACACCAGAAACTTTAACTCTTATCGCCCCATTTACGCACACACCAATACTCGCTTATTCTCCATAAAATCTGTTGGCTCCACAACCTGGAACATGCTTCCCTCTCACATACGTTGTGCCCTCCACCTACGGCACTTTAAAAAAAATGCTGCATGCCTACCTGATTAATGGAAATTAGCTATAACCTACCCTGCCGGATATTCTTTTTCACTGTTAGTTAAGGTTTTTGGTTGTTTTTTATATTGCCATAGTGTTTTGAATCGAGTTAATCATTTACTGTGTGATATGTACTATACTGTTTGCATTGCTGTACGTAACTTGATGTTACACTGTTTATCAAGAATTTAGCTAAGTCATATTTCTGTAATGTTGTTCTAGGTGTCCTAGTTAGCGGGATCTTGATCCCTTTTGGGACTCCTCTTGCGGCCAATCCTAATACTTTATGTTGAAATGTTATGTGTTTTCATTTGGCTTCAATAAAAGAGATTTGATTGATTGATTGATTGATTGATTGATAGGAGCGGGCCTATAGCACAAAGCTTTGTCTAAACCGCACTTCAAGACTATTCAAGAACTTCTATATACGTTAAGCCTAATGTATAGGCCCTATAGAATTCTTGGACTATATTCTACTATAACGCAGGTTAATGTGAACCAGCTGAAGGCAAGGCCAGCAAGTCGAGCAAGGCCAATCCATTGTTGGAGGCGGTGAAGCAGTAAATCATAAATGGCATTAACAAAAGCAGAAGAAAAGACCCAGTAGTATTATAGGTTACCTGTTCTTTGTCCGTTGAGCTCGTCATGACACGTGGCCGTGAACGCCTTTTGCAGTAGGCCGGCTGAGAAGGGACATAATAAGAATGACAAGATGCGGTTGCCGGGAGAACAAAGAGGGAAGGAGGCAGGGGAGCTGTCAGGGTGGGTAGAGTACCAGAGTTTAGGCTGAGAGAGATATATAAAGCTGTCATATTGGACGTCTATTGAGTCTGTACTTATGGCACCGAATCCAGGTTCGGTAATATTACATCACAATACATTACCTCACAATATGATTTAGTATTGTACGCATTATTATTCATTAACAGGCAACCCATGAGAAAGTCTGTTCAGTAGTTCAGTTCCCATCGTCATAAACATCTCGGTCCCATTGTCCCAAAAGCATTCGGGGACTGTGCCACTTATCGAGACATTTAATGTATACGAGCTTTCTAGAGGTTCTAATAATCGCATCGCACAAGTGTATGCAGTTATCAGACATTACCAATAAATGCATCCTTGGGTACGGGATGACTGACTGGTTAAAACCAAACAGATTGATAGTTTTATAACTGTGTCCGTTTCCTGTTGCGAAGAGAACTGAAATGACTGGAGACTTCCCTCCTCGTCAACTGTATAGCAGAAAGTAGCATTAGAGTCGTATTGCAGAGGAGAGGATAAACAAAGGGCGTATTTTAGACACACGGACCACGACCGACAGCTAATTCGTCACGTCAATCGCCGAGCGGCTCATCAAAGTTTAAAGATGATTTGGAGGAAAACGCTGAACGAAAACAAGAGCCCTGCGTTGTACTGATGCACGAATGTGCCATAAATTTAACTTACCCTGCCAGCAAGCCATCATGGGGCCCATATAATAGGACTCATTACTTTAATTTTGGGCCCATTTGAAGCCCAGTTGGGTCACATATTTTGCCCATTGTCATGCTGGCAGGGTATGACCCCAGATGGTTGGAGAAGAGCTTCAATAAACCATCCTCAAAAGTGCTCAACCGTATCATATTCGCTCCCATTGTTTGAGCATATACCACCGGTTGTAGTCCAAGCAAAATAATGTATTACACGAGAGATACAATATATATATATTATATATATATATGTATATATATAAGTGCTTAGGAGACACCAAGTACTCAGCGCTTCTGAGTGGTTCCTAAAACGCGCATTATAAACGTCCGGATACAGACATACATACATACTCAAGTAGGCCATTCATCCGATTAGACGTCCGAACTTAGCTGTCATGTCAAGAGTGTTTAGAAGTTTGAATCACTTATAGAAAATATGATGTGATGATGATGATGATGATGATGATGATGATGATGATGATGATGATGATGATGATGATGATGATGATGATGATGATGATGATGATGATGACGCTGATGACGATGATGATGATGATGATGATGATGATGATGATGATGATGATGATGATGATGATGATGATGATGATGATGATGATGATGACAAGAAAAATAATTATTACACAGTTTATAATTATTGAACAGTTTGTGCATTATTATTGTGTTTTAGAAAATATGATGCGATGATGATGACGACGACGACGATGATGATGATAACAATAGTAGTAATAATAAGAAAAATACTTTTTATAATGACACTAATGAGGGTATGGACCGTTCGTGCAGGATGCCGATTTTGATCATGCATGACATTTGTTCCTGGGGGATCATAATTATCAACCTCGAACAAATTCAGGAACAAACTACTGATAATGCTGTATTGCAAAGGGCTGATGAATATTACGTGGATAACACGCACCTGTTTACTCAAGATTGGTCTTGCAGCTTATTGTTCCTCCGTCTCTTCCAAGCTGTTCCACTTGAATAGCTAGACGTATTCGTACCTCATCCGATGGGCGCCATGGTACGCTGCCTTGTTGTTACACCGACGCATAGGTCACCCTTTACTACAGCGCACAAAATCTGATAAGCCGTCTCTAGAATTCCAGTGTCCTTTAGCTGAATATAACAATTACACAAAGCAGACTTCAGACCAAGTCCCTCGTGAATTGGTCTACGTACGACGACCAGACTTGTATAGACAAGCACATCAGCGCCAAAGACTCATACGTACAAGGCCATGAGCCTCTAAACTGGCGTCCTCAAGTATTAAGCTGTCTAGACTATACAAGGAAGATTTGTTGTTTCGGTTTCGATTTTGCAGAACTGAGTGCGGCACGTTTTGCGGACATAGAAACGGGAAACATTGGACGTTATACGCGCAGATATGTACGTCATTAGATCAATGGGTTGTTGGTAGATACGTAAAAGACACTATGTCAATTGCTATCAAGGTTACATACATATATATACATATATATATACATACATACATATGTACATCCATACATACTTACCTCCGTATACATAGGCCTATATATATACATGCATGCAACATAGGCCTACTAGCCCTACATACATGCATGCTTGCATAGGTCTACATACAGACATACATGCATGCAAACATACATACATACATACATACATACATACATATATACATACATGCATACATACATACATACATACATACATACATACATACATACATACATACATACATACATACATACATACATACATACATACATGCATACATACATACATACATACATACATACATACATACATACATACATACATACATACATGCTGTAATGTTATCTGGGGGTACCACTGTTTCTGCTCGTTCTCTTAAGACTTTTCTTTTTTCGAGGGGCCCTTCGCACTGGAAGCGCTTCTGATTAGGTTGTACTGCGAGAGGCGCTTTATAAGTCCATAAATAGAATAGAATAGATTCAATAGAATAGAATACATATATGCATAGGCCTACATACATGCATGCAACATAGGCCTACTAGCCCGACATACATGCATGCATGCATAGGCCTATATACATACATGTATAATACATAGGCCTAAATGTATGCATGCATGCATACATACATACATACTACGATAAATACATACATACATGCAATACATTCAACTGTGAATTTGGAGTAGTTGAATCTGGCCCTTAATCAATGTCTTCTTAGCCTCGCCACTAGAGGACAGATGGCCAGTCCTGTCTCTCGCCGTCTGATCCTCCCATAGACAGTGTACGGTCGATGTACTCATCATATGGCTGCAGAGTTTATTAGTTACGCTAGTGGAACCGATCCCCAGAATCCAGGCGCGTAACTAGCATTACGCAATTACGCAACTGCGTAAAGATTTTAGCAGCTCTCAACATTTTTTAACCGTTTAGATTACTTTTTGACATTCTAGATTACTATTATTCGTTGAATTTCTAATGTGCAGACTTTATTACTGTACAGTCAGTAAAACATTTCCCTTCGCCGACATAGTGAAGACTCTGCAAATTTCGTGGCACTTCTCAAATTTCGATCACAGACCGACACTATACATGTAGATTAAATCATCGTAAGCTAATGTCATCTGGTCCACGCAAAACCCAATACATAAGTCCGTTGATTCAAAAATCAGCTGATCCACCTGTGTGGCCTGTGATTTCGAGACATTATTGTGGCAGAATGTCGTGCGGCTAGGTTGTACACTTTATTGTTTGATGCGAGCACAGAACAGATATCGGTCAGCTTATACGATATGTTGATAGCGTGAACAACCCGGTTCTCAGCATGTGGCAAAAGAACAATTTATAGGGCCTAACTGTCATCCCAAGTTTTCCCAACGCTTGACACCACTGGCGAAACTATTGCGACACTCGTAAAGCAGCAGCTTTATGAAGTTGGTTTCTGTATATGTTAAGGTATCTTGATAAGGACAATTTGCTGCCGACTTTTCAATCTGGTTTTCGTAAGGGCCACTCCACGGAGACCCTGTTAGTTCGCCTCCTCTCTGATATCTATGGGGCTATTGATAGGTCACAGGTCATCCTCTTAGCATTATTTGCTGTCAGCACGGCGTTTGACACCGTTGATCACGATATCATTCTTAGGCGCCTATCTACCTCGTTTGACCTTTCTGGTAACTTTCTTGACTGCATTGTTTCCTACCTCCATCACCGTTCCTTCTCTGCGGTCTACGTGTCTACTAGGACTCCATGTGTTCCTGTCCCGTTTGGCCTGCCCCAGGAATCTGTGCTGGGCCCTCTTCTCTAATTATATTATTTATACTGCTGATACTGGTCCTCTCCTGGCCTCTTGCTGAGCCTTGCTCTGTGCTGAACCAATCTCATGCGGGTGACCTGCAGGCGTTTTTGCACTGTCCTGCGTCAGCAGCCATTACCGAAGCCCGGGCCATGAACCGGGCAATGATGGCTCTCGAGGCCTGGATGTCCTCCAATCGCCTGCGGCTAAACTCATCTAAGACCCAGTTCATTTGGCTTGGCACGCGCCAGCAGCTCGCCAAAATTGATTTGGAGGCCCTTGCCCAGGAGTTCCCACAGATTACTTTCTCACAGTGGCAAAGAAATTAATTAATTGATAAATCCAGGCAGGCTATCAACTTTATAAAATAAAATTATAGGCGTGTATGTAATGAGATCGACGATCGTCATGAAAACTGCAATCTCTTAGAGAAAATAACATATCCAAAATTAAGTGGCCAAGGTCGGCATTTTGGGCCGTCGCCCCGGGCGGCATTTCAGCTCCGTACGCCATTGCTTTCTCATCCTTTGTCCGGGACCTTGGTGTCACATTAGACCGAGAACTAACGTTCACGCGGCATATCAGCCTGCTATGCCGCGATTGTGTATACCAGCTGGCAGCTGCGTCAGCTTAGAGAGGTCTTCCGTTCCTTAACCTTTAATGCTGCCTTAATGCTTATCCACTTCTTTGTTGTTTCCCGTCTTGATTATTGCAGCGCCCTCTGCGTGGGTTTTCCGGCGACTCGGGTTGGGTGCTTGGTTCGGGTCTTACGCTCGGCGGCACGCTATATTGGTTGCATCCCAAGATTCCGCCATGTTACTGACTATATGCGGGATGTCTTGCATTGGCTTCCTTTCCCACAGTGGATCGCTAACCGGATCTCTTCCTTGGTCTGGCGCTGATGTGGTCTCTGTTTATCTACAGGAGCACCACCCTCAGCATCCAGCACCGTGGTTCTCCTCGCTCTTCTAGGCAGGCTGAGGTTCTTGTCTCCCGGTCGCGGACTTCTATTCTGCAGCGCCGTGCTTTTTCTGTTGCTGGCCTGCAATCTGAAATGGGCTTCCTTTGGCACTACGCCTAATGCCGAGAGCCCTTCAGATCACGTTCTATTCTAACTTCAAGACTGTTCGGACTTCGGAGTTGGGTCGGGTGCGCTCCTAAGTAGATAATCTTGAAGGGGCGCTATGTAAATCTCTGTAATGAATGAATGAATCATAATTTGCCAAAGAGCTGATGTAAAATGTTATTACTTTTAACCAAAAAGATTGTCTCCAAAATGGACCATTACAAACCAACAAATAAATTTATTTTCTTATGCTTTAGTTAATTGCTTTGATGAGTCTGTCTGTTTCTAGTCTACGTTGGTTGCTGGGACTTTGCAGCTGAACCCATTTTAAAAATCAAATTATGAAATTATAATTATAATTTTCCAATGAACTTATGTAAAATATTATTACTTTGAATCAAAAGTTGGTCTCCAAAATGCACTATTACAAACCCCTAAATGAAAATTTTTCTTACCCTGGGGAGAGGGCACAGCCCCCTCCCCAGACCCCTCCCCTCACAGTTCTTAAAAACTGCGTAATTTTATGGAAGACCTGGTTACGCCACTGCCAGAATCAATCAATGAAACTTACTATAGCGCCCCTTCAAGATATCTACTCAGAGGCGGAATATACCATTCTATATATTCTGGCTGCGATTTTACCACTCGACATAACAACCCCCATAACCAGCAAACCATAAACTCATAAAGAAGACTTGGTCCGAATCGACCTCCATATGATGAATCAACGATTTGGGAAATCAGGTCATCTGTAATCAGCTCAGAATTCCGATTCGATCTGCGACCACCCTCGGCGGAATCATTCAATGGGGTGAATAGGTCTCAGGGTCTCTCATAGCAATCCGTCTATATCTACAGAGAACCATGATTGCATACACCTCAGCGTCGACATAACTGGACATTTGGAATTCCGATGATGCGCTCGGGAATAAATAATGATGTTAATATGATAATAGACTGAGCGAACGATGGACCAAAAAGGGTCGATCCTTCACCTCTACGTTTGTAGTCCGTTGTCTTATTTGCAACCAGGGTTCTGATGTACTATGACAATTGGAATAATGGAATTGTATGAGAGGGAATGCAGTGGTGGCTGATAAAATGAGACGGGAAGAGAAGCAACGTGGTCTAATAGGATGCGGTGAGACGGGTTGAGATGCAGTGGGATCTAGTGGGATGCGATGAGACGGGTTGAGATGCAGTGGGATCTAATAGGATGAAATGAAATGGGTTGAGATGCACTGGGATCTAATAGGATGCGGTGAGACGGGTTAAGATGCAATGGGATCTAATAGGATGCGATGAGACGGGTTGAGATGCAGTGGGATCTAATAGGATGAAATTAAATGTGTTGAGATGCAGTGGGATCTAATAGGATGCGATGAGACGGTTTGAAATGCAGTGGGATCTAATAGGATGAAATTAAATGGGTTGAGATGCACTGGGATCTAATAAGGATGCAATGAGACGGGTTGAGATGCCCTGGGATCTAATAGGATGCGGTGAGACGGGTTAAGATGCAATGGGATCTAATAGGATGCGGTGAGACGGGTTGAGATGCAGTGGGATCTAATAGGATGCGGTGAGACGGGTTGAGATGCACTGGGATCTAATAGGATGCGGTGAGACGGGTTGAGATTCAGTGGGATCTAATAGGATGCGGTGAGACGGGTTGGGATGCAATGGAATTTAATAGGATGCGATGAGACGGGTTGAGATGCAGTGGGATCTAATAGGATGCGATGAGACGGGTTGAGATGCAGGGGGATCTAATGGGATGCGATGAGACGGGTTGAGATGCACTGGGATCTAATAGGATGCAATGAGACGGGTTGAGATGCACTGGGATCTAATAGGATGCGGTGAGACGGGTTAAGATGCACTGGGATCTAATAGGATGCGATGAGACGGGTTGAGATGCAGTGAGATCTAATAGGATGAAATTAAATGTGTTGAGATGCAGTGGGATCTAATAGGATGCGGTGAGACGGGTTGAAATGCAGTGGGATCTAATAGGATGAAATTAAATGTGTTGAGATGCAGTGGGATCTAATAGGATGCGGTGAGACGGGTTGAGATGCAGTGGGATCTAATAGGATGCGGTGAGACGGGTTAAGATGCACTGGGATCTAATAGGATGCGGTGAGACCGGTTGAGATGCAGTGGGATCTAATAGGATGCGGTGAGACGGGTTGAGATGCAGTGGGATCTAATGGGATGCGATGAGACGGGTTGAAATGCAATGGGATCTAATAGGATGCGGTGAGACGGGTTGAGATGCAGTGGGATCTAATGGGATGCGATGAGACGGTTTGAAATGCAGTGGGATCTAATAGGATGAAATTAAATGGGTTGAGATGCACTGGGATCTAATAAGGATGCAATGAGACGGGTTGAGATGCCCTGGGATCTAATAGGATGCGGTGAGACGGGTTAAGATGCAATGGGATCTAATAGGATGCGGTGAGACGGGTTAAGATGCACTGGGATCTAATAGGATGCGGTGAGACGGGTTGAGATGCAGTGGGATGTAATAGGATGCGGTGAGACGGGTTGAGATGCAGTGGGATCTTAAAGGATGTAACGTAATTTAAAACTTCAATCTCAGCGGTTTCTAATTTAAAAAAACACAAGGCAGCAACCGATGACGCGCCACAACCAAGCCGTAATCGGGTAAATATCCAGATCATTACCTTACCTTCTATTATTTAGGCTTGGACCTAGTTTATTATACTTTATCTTAGCAGCCTGCTCTATCCTATCTTACCTAACCTTATGTAACATTAAGTATTACAAGACCTTGCAGTACTTCCAAGTTCCACCTTAGAACCGTTCTGTCTCCTCTAGTTTGACCTCTGATTATGACCATGCACGGATATTGACTTCAGCAACGTGACTCTAGTGGCCCGGACTCCCTATTATATAGCGCCGGTGAATAAACTGGTCTCCTGACGTAGCTTTTTGTGTGGCTGCTGACAAAATTCTGAGAAATTTCGGAGATTTAGACCTTGCATTACATTGCATCGACGCACCTACCTTTTCCTACTCTTTCCCTTTTACATTGCCTAAACATATACTTTGCTTCACGTCACCTTATCTTATTTACATTACCTCACATACCTTATCGTACGTTTTCTGCCTAACCTAGCATTAGGCCAACCTTATCTAGACTCGGACTTAATGTCGTAAACGGATGTAATCCGAAGCAATCTGACTGAATCCGTTTCAATCGAAACCTAATCTGCGATGCATCAGTGAGGATCAATAGAAACGACGACAGAGACCTTAGTCCCATTTCTACATCGGTCCCTATCAATCGCCCGTTCAATGCACGTTTCCTATCGTCCCTTTCCATAAAACCAGGATTCTCCGGCCACCCCACCAAACTCATTCCTAAACACATGCCGTCCTCATGTCCTTCCCCGTCGGATCACCCCTCTTCTACTCCTACCCATTTGATCCCATCAATTCCAGTAGCATCTCTATCCATCGTTCTACTCTATATGTTTACGTCCCGTCTTAGTTTCTTCTCATGCCATCCCCTAAGGGCATAAAGTAACATACCCAAAGAACCTACAATGTCCCTCTACTCATCCCTGAGCGTCCACTCATATGCTAGTTCCGACCCCATGAGGTTCCGTTGCATCTTGTTCAAGACTTGGTGGGGTGGAACAAGACGTGATTGAATTTGACAAGATATAATGAGACTCGGAATGATGGCATAGTAACTGAGTTGAATTCAGAGAATAGGACGAATTCTGATGGACTTTGGGAGGGAATAGATGTCGTATGAAATGATCAGATTAGATTAAATACGACGGGATTGAAGGATCGTTTCTTCTCCTGTTCTGCCTCATCGCATTCCATTGGATCCCACAGCATCTCAACCCGTCTCATCGCATCCTATTAGATCCCACAGCATCTCAACCCGTCTCATCGCATCCTATTAGATCCCACAGCATCTCAATCCGTCTCATCGCATCCTATTAGATCCCACAGCATCTCAACCCGTCTCATCGCATCCTATTAGATCCCACTGCATCTCAACGCGTCTCATCGCATCCTATTAGATCCCACAGCATCTCAACCCGTCTCATCGCATCCTATTAGATCCCACAGCATCTCAACCCGTCTCATCGCATCCTATTAGATCCCACAGCATCTCAACCCGTCTCATCGCATCCTATTAGATCCCACTGCATCTCAACTCGTCTCATCGCATCCTATTAGATCCCACAGCATCTCAACCCGTCTCATCACCCCTTATTAGATCCCACAGCATCTCAACCCGTCTCATCGCATCCTATTAGATCCCACTGCTTCTCTTCCTGTCTCATCGCATCCTATTAGATCCCACTGCATCTCAACCCGTCTCATCACCCCTTATTAGATCCCACAGCATCTCAACCCGTCTCATCGCATCCTATTAGATCCCACTGCATCTCAACCCGTCTCATCACCCCTTATTAGATCCCACAGCATCTCAACCCGTCTCATCGCATCCTATTAGATCCCACTGCTTCTCTTCCTGTCTCATCGCATCCTATTAGATCCCATTGCTTCTCTTCCTGTCTCATTTTATCAGCCACCACTGCATTCCTTCTCGTACAAATCCATTATTCCAAGTATATCGTTGGCCCTTGTTCCGAGCAAAGACCTCGGAATCATTACATATATCTCAATTCAGTGTGTGAATATCGATGCCGCTTAAAGTAGCCAAACCGTCGGTGTTAATGCTATGGCAGCTATTAAGCAGTCAATATGACGTCATTGGGCGATGGTAATGACCGCATTAAGTCGAAACAGGACATTCAACCTCATTCATTATTGATCCCAATGACAGCGGATTCGAGGAACGGATTCGGGGTATCCAATTAGAGCCCGGTGTCAGTTGCACACATGTGCGCAGCGGTGGCCAATTTCCAATCTGTACGACCTCCCTCCCTCCATTTCCCACTTTTGACACTATTGTCCGTCTTGGTAACAACAATCTGCACCACATGTGATAAGTTCGGGGTGACTAAGGTCTAGTTTTTGCGACGAGTTTCTGATTTATCTAGCTTGGATGCTGTTTTTCTTCGTTGTATGTATAATTAGATAGGCCAAGGACTGATACAATGGGCAAATTTCAGTCTTTTACCCACCACGAGGTTCGTCTCTTCCAAAAGTCTTCTAACTTTTGATCCGACTTGTGGCTTTTATTTGGTACGCCATTGATCGAAGGATCGAAGGCATTCTTAATGTTCTACCGACTTCGGTGAAGTTGGTAGAATAGATGCATAGGTACAGATTGCTTTATTGCGTCCAATTAGGCTACAAGACTGAACCCCATGTATGCGAGTGCATGAATCTGAACATTTCTATAGCGCTATGGGAGTCTCAGATGACAAGTCGCGACATGTACACGATTGGAAGACTGCGGCCATCTTCTTTGCATTGGTCTCCACTTATTCTTCCTTCCTGAGTGCTTTTGTCTGTCTCTCTTGATTTCTCACCCTCTCTCTACTTAATCCTTCAGGTTCTCGTGCCTTACTCTCAACTCCTCCCTCATTGCTTGCCAACACACTGTCTGTCTGTTTGTCTGTTTGTAAATGTCCTTCCATCTGTCTAATTGGCTCTCCGTGTGTGCTTGCTTCTGTCCTAAAAGACCGATGAGAGAGAAAGAGGAGTCTCCTCCCTCGCTTCCGCCTCTGTGAGGCGAATATAGAAACAAAGAATGTCTCGGTGGCACTGGAGATTTAGACTGACCGCGTGGGATTGGATGTGCATAATCTGGGTCCGAAACACTGAATTATTTAACAACTGTCTTCAAAGGCTGTCTCTTTGGGACTACTACTCTCCCCTGTTTCACTCTGACTGTCTGTTTGTCTTTCTGTCTTTATGCATCTACATGGGTGTCTGTCTGTATGTAATGTATGTATGTATGTATGTATGTACATTATGTATGTATGTATGTATGTATGTATGTATGCATGTATGTATGTATGTATGTATGTATGTATGTATGTATGTATGTATGTATGTATGTATGTATGTATGTATGTATGTATGTATGTATGTATGTATGTATGTATGTATGTATGTATGTATGTGTGTATTTATGTATGTATGTATGTATGTATGTATGTATGCATGTATGTATATATGTATGTATGTATGTATGTATGTATGTATGTATGTATGTAACATATGTATGTATGTATGTATGCATGTATGTCTGTATGTCTGCCTGTCTCTCTGTTTGTCTGTCACCTTCCTCTTTCTGCATCGCTGCATCGCTCTGTCTTTGACTGGAACTGCACTTCCCCGCTGTATCTTTCTGCTTCTCGGTCTACCTCTACATTAGAGGACTGCGGGTAGAGCATTTTTGCTACCCGACCCGTACCCGTAACACAGGACCGTTACCCGTACCCGTACCCGACCCGTGGTCAAAATTACTACCCGACCCGACCCGTACCCGCGGGTATACCCGTTACCCGTACAGTACCGCCACGTCATTAGCACGCCTTCTCCCAGTCCCTACCGGGCTAATAGGCTTACACCTCAGTAAGACGTAATAATAAATTGACTGATGATGATAGTAGTAGTAGTAGTAGCAGCAGCAGCAGCAGCAGCAGCAGCAGCAGCAGCAGTAGTAGCAGCAGCAGTAGTACTAATAGTAGTAGTAGTATTAGTAGCAGCAGCATTTGTGGTAGTAGCAATAGTGTAGTAGTAGTAATAGCAGCAGCAGCTGAGCAGCATGCAGTAGTAGTAGTAGTAGTAGTAGCAGCAGCAGCATCAGCAGCAGCAGCAGCAGTAGCAGTAGCAGTAGCAGTAGCAGTAGCAGTAGCAGTAGTAGTAGTAGCAGCAGCAGCAGCAACAGCAGCAGCAGCAGCAGCAGCAGTAGCAGCAGCAGTTATAGTAGTAGTAGTAGACGACTACTACTAGTAGTAGTAGTGGTGGTGGTGGTGGTGGTGGTGGTGGTGGTGGTGGTGGTGGTGGTGGTGGCGGCGGCGGCGGCGGCGGCGGCAGCAGCAGCAGCAGCAGTAGCAGCAGTAGCAGTAGCAGTAGTAGTAGTAGCAGCATGACAATGGAAAACATTTATTCTTACCCGTCGCTGACAAATGGCTGGTGTCAGGAATTGATGGTGATGATGACGATGGGGATGATGATGATGATACTTCTACTACTATCCTAAACAGAAGGAGGAGCAGAAGGAGGAAGAGGAAGAAGAAGCGCAGTCCCTTAAGTCAGTCCTGAGGCAGTCATGAGTATGAAGTGTTAGTGACTTCATTTTCTTAGCCTAGGCATATGAGCGCGGGTGGCCAGTGCTCTCCTTCGCCGTATCATCTATACTAAACAACAGTTACTATATCATGAATTCGATGACAGCGAACCTATGATGCATGTTAAATATCATTTAGGCCTACTTCTAGACTATAATAATAATAATAATAATAATAATAATAATAATAATAATAATAATAATAATAATAATAATAATAATAATAATAATAATAATAATAATATAATAATAATAATAATAATAATAATAATAATAATAATAATAATAATAATATTATTAATAATATTAATAATAATAATATCTTTTCTTTAATAAAGCGCCTGACAAACGCACTGCGCTGTACATTTACATGTTATGACAAATTAAACAATTCACAAAAACACAAATGACAAAAGACATAAATCTTAACTACTAACAGAACAGACAGCCTGCAATACACGGCGCTAATAGCAGCCTACAAAGCATATCCGCCTACGGAACTCGATCTCGGTAGGCCTACCTCTCGCTCTCTATGCCAGTGTGTTATCCAATGCGCTATCGGGTCCCCTCACTTCAGGTAGCAATAGATTGCACAGTAAATAAGAAAAAGAGTCACCAATGGCGGACCCACGCACACACGTTATTAATACTAAAAATTATAAATGTAACGTAAGTTTTACTTACATCTGACGTAGTTTATCATCTGCCATTATTTGAGGCGAGAAACACAGAATTAACAATATTGTCGTCCAAGTTAAAAATTACGGCGGCGGATTACAATATGGTAAAGACGTGTCGTTTTGTGCACAAGCAGAAATTGTTGACGTAGGCCTAGCAGTAAAACTTTTAGTACGTAGGCCTAACCATGTTTCTATGTCGGCATTAATTCCTGCATAATAAATGAGTCCATAGCCACACCAGCTCTATACCACTGATCGTCTCATCCCTCCGCCCTGTATGGCCTGGTACTGTCCCACTGCCACCCAGAGTCAGTGATGACTTGTGAGAACTTCAAAAGTTGATAAATTCCATCTGATATAGATGTTATGCTATACAGCCAAGCAACGGAACTCGAGTATAAGAACAATAGACTCTTATACCCGGGTTCAGGCCAAGCATAACACGTCGTTAATTGAAGTTTAAACATTTCTGACAGATTAAGGGATGGCACACTTTGAAATACATCTACTTGTACTGCAGAAACCTGTTGTAAGAAAACAAGACTCTTATCACTGGCTTCAACGTTAGCGACCTCTGACCCTCTTTTGTTGGACTAGAAACGAGATGAGACATAATTATGTGGAACAGCTTTTGCGACGGTGCTAAATGGAACGAGTCTCTCTGTTAAACTGTAATTTGACATCCATTAATAAACGCCAGGTTCACGAACAGACACTATGTGTATTATAAGTGTATATGTATTATGTATAATGTTTGTGTATGTGTATATATGTGTATATGTTGCCTATATATTTGTATATGTATAGCATATATTATGTGTGTGTGTCTCAAAATATGTGTAGGCCTATATCGGGGACGGCAGAAGAAGAGATTGAAGAAAGAAGATACTGTAGACAGAAACAAATGGCGAAGAAGGATGAATGTGGCTGACCCCTCCTCTGGGTGGGATTAATTCAAGCCTGAAGGATATACACTGTGTCCGGAAAAAATGGGACTCCTTATGGTAATATGAAAATGAACTAGTAAATATTCATCGATTTTTTAAATTCCAAAACCGTTTTAATCCTTAGATACTTAGCTAACACTTGTTACAATATAAAAGGTCATGTTATAGAATAATGACGTCATTATGACGTCATTTCTATCAAATTTTAAGTATTAAGGATGACAAGAAATTGGTGCGTTATCTCTTGGTAAAAAGGAAACCCATTTCACAGAACCAGGTGTGAAACTAAATCGAGCTTATTACCGGGATTGTTTGCTGTCGGAAAAATTATTCCTTGATTTCCTGGAATATTCGTATTATTACAAATTTCAAGATGGCGCTCGAGCTCACCGAGCTCTTGAAACTGTTGAACTGCTGACAAAGGAGACTCTGGATTTCAGACCTCCTAATCTTTGACCGTCAAACAGCCCGAACTTAAATCCGGTTGATTACAAGATACGGGGACTAATGCAAGAGAAGGTTTTCAGGACAAAGAGCAGAGACAGTGAAGGACCATGTGAGCGAATCGTTAATGCCTGGGAGGAATTTGATCAGCTGGTTATCGATGCTGCTATTGGCAAATGGCGCGCGCGACTTGAAGCTTGTGCTGCGGCCGAAGGCAGAGACTTTGAACACACCTTGTAGTCTGATATTATTCAAACATAAAAATCAAATTAAACTAAAATTTATAATTGATAAAATGACATTTAAAAATAATTTCGAAAGTTTAAGATGATTTTTGTGCCGTCCTTAACACATGAAGTTTGATGAAAATGACGTCATTATGACGTCATTATTGGATTACGGGAATTTTTTTAATTTTAACCAATGTTAGCTAATTAGGTCAGGATTAAAACGGTTTCAGAATTTTAAAAATCGATGAATATTTACTAGTTTATTTTCATGATACCAGAAGGGGTCCCTTTTTTCCGGACACAGTGTATATGTATGTTTATATGTGTACATCATTATGTATATGTACATGTGGACAGGCATATGGTACTAAGATTTGGGACGTGCCAGTTAGCCCATAGTAAGTCTTTGACGGTGCAGTATTCACTATCATATATGTAACGGTGACAGTTTAACCCCAAAACTTCAAGTCGGTACGGGTAAAACCGGGTATACCCGTACCCGTGAAGACCTTACCCGTACCCGACCCGACCCGTGAAATGTGTACCCGACCCGTACCCGATCCGCGGGTACGGGTCGGGTACGGGTAAACCCGCGGGTACGGGTATACCCGCAGACCCCTACTCTACATGTCTGCCTTTCGCTGTCTCAGAGATCCATGATTTTCTTCTGTCTTTCTGTCTACCTCTGTCTGTCTGTCTGTCTGTCTGTTTATCTATTTATTTCTCACCCTCCTCCGCTCCTTCTCATCTCTGTCCCTGTCTACCTATTTGTCACAACGGGTTCCAGACTGCCTTCGGGGGTTTTTGCTGTTCTTCTTCTTATGGTTCCAATTCGTTCGCGCTTCTTTGGAGTATGTCCATCGGAATCTCGCAAATTCGCGCATCTGCCACCGGTCATCGAATGAACGCTTTTCACGGATCATCGCACAACTACACACACACACACACACACACACACACACACACACACACACACACACACACACACACACACACACACACGCACACACGCTCAGAAACACAGAAGTGACTAATATAAGTCGATGACTACTATCAGCAGACACTAACGAAACTACAGTATGCAGCTAAATATCGTGCTCTTATATATGATTTTTCTAGTAATGTAACGCATGTAAAGTAATTAGACATTTTATTAGCGCATTCGTTGTACCTTTTCGAGGTTAACATTGATCGCCTCTGAGTAGATATCTTTATGGGCGCTATATAAATGTTCAATTACATGATATTTTGACTGAAGGCGCTGCTCGCTATAGCCCAAATGACAATAACGAGATCATTAGGAAGAAGAGTCCAGCTGGTACTCATGAGATTTACTTTGTCTATGTAATAAGTGTCTTAAATAAATAAATAGCATGTTTTAAGAAGTGAATAAAAATGATTTAAAAAACTTCATCTGTAAGCGGTTAGTGCTGGAAAGTCACAAACGGCAGAACTATATACTATTAACGACATCCGTAGTCTATATATGTGGTGTGAAGCTATAAGACCTGTTCTGCTTGATCTTCTGAATACCACGATGGTCTCGGTCCCAAAATATGTTGCTAGGCATTAGATGGTTGATGGTCACTGAATACGACAATTATGTTGCGAGATTAATTGCTTTCGGTAATAAGTGTGTTCGGTAATAAGTACCTTCTATTACACTTTAAGTTTCGATTTTGTGTTGTTCTGTTGTTTCCAATGTACTTTACTCTGTTCTGTTATCAATCAATCAATCAATCAATCGTTTAATTGTAGCCAACCAACCATAAACAATTAGATTACAAATCAAATTGTACTTTTAAGTATAGATTGTTGAATGCAACAATGGAACGCCCTGAAGGCATCAATGATCCCGCTAAGAATATAGGGACAGTTTCAATAGAATTCAATGTTGTTATGTTCTATAGGCCCTATTCTATTTCCTCACTTCAACGTGCACTTCTGAACTTTGTAAGGAGGACATAATCAAACTACAGGTGTTTTGCTGTATTGTATTCTGTATATTGTGCACTGTTCTGTTCTATTCTGTTTAATTCCACTCTGTTAAATTCTGTTCCGTTTTTCTGCTATTCTTCTTTTCTGTTTTTCTCTGTTCTGTTCCAGAAAAGATCTAGGCCTATTCTGTCTTATTATATATTTTCTAAAAGACAGCATAAGGCGCCAATATCTAATAAATAAGCAAGGGTCTGCTTCGGTTTTAGGCACAGATAAATTTCGTCCGAGTTTGAAGTATTCTTCGATTGAGCCGACTCGACATAGACAACTCTGCTGATGTGCTTAAGCGAAAGACGACTCGCCAATGGCTACGCTTGATCGCCTTCGCTCCAAAGTATTGCATTGTATTCAAACATTTATAAAGCGCCTCTAGCAGGGTGAACCGTTCAGAGGCGCTCCCAGTGCGCAAGACCACAAGAGAAGAAATAGGTCCATCAGAGACAGAATAGCTCCATTGTAGGGTAATGATAAATAGCCCGATCCGGGTCGCAACTGTCTGGCGTAAACAACAGTTGGCCGTTCCTGCGTTCTTCGCAACGTTTAAGCTGCTTTAGACCTTTAGACACTACTGTTAGATTCGATTGTTTTGTTTTAGGAAAATGTCAGAAGGGGCCTATTACGCGTACTTTGAATTCAAATAATTTTAGAAGGAAAGCTGGGAAATGCTGAATGCGTCTGTTGCATTTCAGTGGTAACTATGAACAATTCAGGGCAAGTTGCTTTCGTTTTCTTCAGCGTTTTTAAAGGTTCAGCTTAAAAAGACAAATCAGAGGTATATTCAAATAGCCAAATACATAGGCCTACATCTTTTATGAGTGTCGTTTCTGGTGTTCACTGTAAGCTGCTGATCTTTGACTGAAATACATCATCTTGTCTGTCTTGTCTGTCTTCTATCTGTCTGTATGTGTATATGCATGTATTCATACATGTACGGATTGACGTATGGATGCGCAAGGATGAACGTATGCATATATCTTTGCACTTAACATAGCACCTTCTAATTACTTTTAATTACCGGACAAAGGTACTACCTGCACTAGCCTAAAATATTGATCAAATTCTTTACAACAAAAACGCTCACCTGTTAGGAAATATCTAGTAAGTTATCATGAACTTGAATGTATGATAGATGAATATCAATCTGAATAACAGCAAGTATGGCAGAGACAGTTGACTACTTAATTAATTAATTAAATGATTGATGCATTCAAAGGGTTTCTATGACACCCTCCATGATAATAAACAAAAACCGGCACGCCGAGTATGGTCAGTGTTTACATGCCTTGAAGTGCAACTGGACAAAATGTGTAGTAGCCGTCTTTCAAGCCACATTACAGTGTTCTATTTTCAGGGTGACATGACTACAGGAAGTCTTCTGGGTTTGACGACCTATTGGGAAAAGGCAAAACAACGAATCCCCCTCCGACAGACAGCTTTGTTTATGCCTCTCTTCCGGAACGAGTGACGATTCTGCCGAATTATTCCGATTATTTAGAAGGCTTTTTACGATGCGACTGAGGAAAAACAGAACTATTAACGGCGCTTTTTTGTCGGGTTTTTGTAATAATCGTCAACATCCCCATAATAGTAATTCCACCACCTGACCGCCTGCGTCATCACGACCATCACCACCACCGCCACCACCATCTTCTTCTCCTCCTCCTCCTTCTTCTCCTCCTCCTACTTTTCCTACATCTTCTTCAGATTCTTCTTCAGACTGGTTATATTTTTTATAATCTCCCTCTACTTTGTTATCATCATCGTCAGAAACGTCATTATCTATGTTACAACAAAGACTCGTGATGCCGTTCATCATCATCATCGTCGTCGTCGTCTTCACTGCTGCTAAAACGACGGAGGAAATTCTCGGCAAGGACACAACGCGATACAACAGACCGACAACCGGCGTTAGAGCATCTATTATTAGCTTAAATGATATAATGGAATCGGTATATCTCATTAAAACAGTCTTGATTACATATATATATTATATATATATATGTGTGTGTGTATGTGTTACATGGAATGTGTATTTTCAGGGAATATGTATAATGTTGTATATACACTTAAATTTTCAGGGTATATACCATATACCTATGTATATGTATACATTCCCTGAAAAATCAGGGTATATACAATTATACATAGACCCTGAAAATTTCATGTGACTTCTATACACATACCCTGAAAAGCTTACAATAGCACATTAAGACAGATTTCTATAAAAAAAATAGCCTGAAAATTTCAGGGTACATGTGTAACATCTACTGTTACATTTCAAAAGACCTTTGAAGCATGTACATCTGTTTGTTTTATGTATTGGCTGTCAAGTACGCCAACATAACGAGTGATGCCATCGAGTTGTACAAATCTCTGTGCATAGAATGTCTCAAGAAATGCAAGCGCCATGCCATCAAAGGGGTTGTCGTACGACCGATACTGTCGACGGACTATGGCTCACGTGGCCAAGTGGACCTGATTGATATGCAGTCCATGCCTATAGTGGACATCACAAATGGATCATGGTATGCCAAGATCACCTGACCAAATACTTTGCTCTTCGTCCGTTGTCTACAAAGCGCGCGGCTGAGGTTGCCTATCAACTCAGTAGTTGACATCGCACCGACTACAGCCTTGTTCTCAGCAGCAGACATCACACAGAATTTGCTCCACGAACGCTTCGCTATGGTCGGTCCTTCCTTCTGGAATAGGTTGCCTAGCAACCTCCTTAATTAACTTCTTGGTCTGTCTTTTCCCCTATTCCGCAAGCGTTTGAAACCCATTCTTTTCGATTGTGGTTTGGTGTTATCAGGTCGAGAGAACCTCTGAGGAGTTTCTCTTGAAGTGGCGCTATGCAAATTTACGATTACGATTACACACACACAGACTACTTCGAGAGTTTCGGGTACAGCCCTGGGCATCACACCGACGACATCCAACAGCGCTAATCCTATCATAGTCAACGCTCCAGCTTCAGGCGAAGTGGCAATAGAACCAAATCAGAAACAAATAAAAACTCAGAGAAAACGAGGTTCTGCAGATGTTGACGTCTCCAACGATGTTCAAAGAAGTTTCTCGAACCGCGGTTCAGATAGAATCGTTGTGTGGCGGTCAAGGTTTCGTTATTAAAATGTAACTGGGCTGGAACCGGCAGATTAACCAGTGTGAAATGTAACAGTATCCGTGGACCACGACATCCTCCTTACAAGCATTACTGCCTCTTATGTTTTAGGACAATAATAGCTAAGTGACCTAGTTAAGTATTGCTAGTTAAGCTAGTTACTGCTTCTCTCTGACATTGCTATATCAGTACACACAACAGTCATCCTTCTGCTTACATGATACACGGGTATCCCTAACTTAGTGGGACTTCATCGCTTTTGGGTATCCGATTGTTTCCCTTGAAAGTTAATATGCTAATGATTTGATCTGACTGTTTGAAATTACCAGTCCCACGATCGGTGAATTTTCCGTATAACTACTAGTCACTGACTATAATCTATTCTCTGGGAACAATTGATTGATTGATTGATTGATTGATTGATTGATTGATTGATTGATTGACTGACTGACTGATTGATTGATTGATTGATTGATTGATTGATTGATTGATTGATTGATTGATTGATTGATTGATTGATTGATTGATTGATTGATTGATTGATTGATTGATTGATTGATTGATTGATTGATTGATTGATTGATTGATTGATTGATTGATTGATTGATTGATTGATTGATTGATTGATTGGTGATTGATTGATTGATTGATTGATTGATTGATTGATTGATTGATTGGTGGTGATGGATTGATTGATTGATTGATTGGTGACTGACTGATTGATTGATTGGTGACTGACTGGTGACTGACTGGATGATGATTGATCGATTGATTGATTGATTGATTGATTGATTGATTGATTGATTGATTGATTGATTGATTGATTGATTGATTGATTGATTGATTGATTGATTGATTGATTGATTGATTGATTGATTGATTGATTGATTGATTGATTGATTGATTGATTGATTGATTGATTGATTGATTGATTGATTGATTGATTGATTGATTGATTGATTGATTGATTGATTGACTAAATAAATGACTGACTGACTGATTGATTGATTGATTGATTGATCGATCGATTGATTGATTTATGTTCACCTTTGGACTGGCTACGCTCTTTCCTCGTCGGGCGGACTATGATGGTAGCCATGGACTCCGACCACTCAACTTAGGCGTGGGATCCACTTAGCGTCCCACAGGGGTCGGTCCTTGACCTCTTCTTTATATAGCATGCAACGTTGACCTGACCGAGTTCATCGCTGACCTGACCTAGTTCATCGCTGACCTGACTGAGTTTATCGCTGACCTGACCGAGTTCATCGCTGACCTGACTGAGTTTATCGCTGACCTGACCGAGTTCATCGCTGCTGGTGGAAGCTGCATCAAGAGTGTGCTGACTATATTCAGCTTTATTCAGATTGCCATCCGTCTGAGGCACACGTCTGTGCGTTGAATACTCGATTCGTCGTTTTGGAAGAACAGGCAAGGATGTCGTCAATCGACTTCGACTGAACAAGGTCAAAACGTAGTACATATAATCATATATGGCTGGGCAAACGCCAGACACGATCTCAGATCGATGAGAAACACTGGCAGGACAGTGACCTCGTTGTTCGTGAGCTTTGGGCGTGATATATGGACGGTGAATGATCAATATATCAACAGCTGACGCCGTAAATTCGTTTCGCAGAACTGCTTATATCAGTTGCGCCAGAGACGGATTTTCTATGCATGAGACATAATTATTTAGTGTCTAGCAAGTATCTATCCTAGACAGAGTAAACGACCTTCCTTTATTTATAATATATGACAGGTAATTGTCTTATTATGTAGATTTGGCGATCAGTGATGGGCACTTTTAACTATTGTAGTTACTAACTAGTAGTTATAACTACTACAAAGGTAGTTGTCTAGTAGTTATAACTACTTTTAAAGAAGTAGTTTAAAAAAAAGTTATAACTATTTTTATCAAGTAGTTTGTAGTTAATAACTACAAAAAAAATTTATTAACTACATTTTTTCCTATTTACGGACGTTGCCCATAGACATTTTAAATTTATAAGTGATAGCTCCTATCCTTTGTTAGTTTATTTGATATAATTTTATGCAGTTATTCATTATAATTAGATTTGTCACTTGTTATATGTTTGTGACCTTTTTTATTACCTGTGTTTAATATCAGTAATTAATGCAGATAATAAATTCTCACACTACTTGGTGAATATCAGTGTACTGTAACGTAACTTGAGAAAAGTAGTTAGAAAAGTAGTTACCTACTTATCTGGTAGTTACCAAAACTACTTATAACTACTTGTCATCTAATGTAGTTAAACAGTAGTTATAACTACTTATTTTGAAAGTAGTTAGGAAGTAGTTTTAACTACTAGTTAAGTAGTGTGTGCCCATCACTGGTAGCGATGTCCTATTACCCACCCAATAATTTCTTATCTAAGCAGGTAAATAGATATTATAATGCTAAGCTAGAGTATTATTAAGTGCTAGTACATGTAATTATTGTTATAGTTAAGCTTATATTTAAATGACAATCATTTGAAGACCAGTACAATAGGGTATAACAAATATATAAATATATAAGTTCGGGATAATTACCGTGATTCGAAATTATGGACGGTGAAATGTCTAAGTAGATTCAGATAGACATGTAATTAGCTCGTTATCCAATGAATTACATTGATGTGTTTTGAATTGACATATAATGCATTGGATTCATTTCATATTCATATATTTTATGAACTGAATGTTGATTCGTTGACATTATTAGCCTGACCTTAATAACTATCCAATGGGGCAAGAATTGAATAATAAGTAACCGGACTTACGATCAACGACTATATCTCCGATGTAATGTAATTGTGGGAGATCGCTACAGCAGTGTCTAGCAAGAACCTCTCCCATGAAGAATAAACTACATACTCGGGGAACTAGCTCTGATATCCTCGAAAATTAAATCGTTACGAAAAGTAAACGCAGTTTAACAAGCGATATGAAAATCCACCAACAGATTATCGAAAATGAATTATCAAGATCTTAAATAGAAATCATGTACCAGAAAAGTAAATGAAATTACACCAGACACAGCGACGTTCGGGGCAACGTGGTGCAAAACCTCGAATAGCGCATTCTCCCAAGGCTCATTCGGCGTGGGTGTGGTCACGTGTTATCCTCGGGTGTCCAAAATCAATTTGGTAGAGGTCACGAAAAGGGTTAGAGGTTACGTAAGGTCAGGAACCTGTCGGAAGGATTCATTGCATCGGTCGGAAATCGCGACACAGATGGATTCATCCTTCGTTAAATCCACATGATAGGCCCTGTGTCTATCGGAGATCAAGTACACCCTTCCCTGACCAACCAAGGGACACCTGGCCACACTAGATACCAAACCCATTTGTGCAGCACCACCAGCAACTGTTCATTTATGTATCGCCTGAGTAGATCACTTATAGGGTCCCCCGGGTGACACATGGATTCCTATTGAGAAACGGATTCGATCCTACTTTTATGGACGATCCCGATGGTCGGCGCTGTGTCGACATACGCCGAAGAGCTTTGTGTTCCAGCTATAAACCAGTCCGAAGGACGATCTCTCTACTACGCTCTTCTGCCCACGAAGATTTACAGGTTCCTCGCCTTCGCACATCGATGCGAGCTAATCGGGCTTTCCTGTGCAGCGGACCTTCTTCCCGAGGGATCAATCTTTCTTCTAAAAATAAGGACTGTTTCATTCTATTCAGCCCAACACACAATTATTTATGGTTACCTAAAGTCGCATTGTTTAGATCAGCCAAGTAGCGCCTTTGGGAGATCCTCGAGAGGAGCTATATAATTTACATTATTTTGCATATGTGATCAAATCTGTGTGCGTGTGTGTCGGTGTGTGTGTATGTGTGTGTGTGTATGTGTGTGTGTGTGTCGGTGTGTGTATTTGTGTGTCGGTGTGTGTGTGTGTGTGTCGGTGTGTGTGTCGGTGTGTGTGTGTGTCGGTGTGTGTGTGTGTCGGTGTGTGTGTCGGTGTGTGTGTATGTGTGTGTGTATGTGTGTGTGTGTCGGTGTGTGTGTGTGTTTGTATGTGTTTGTCGGTTTGTGTATAATGAATGCGGTGATTTGGCCTAATGCCCGCGTAGAGTGTTGTGGTCCCACCGATCGATAAACTAATCGATTGCGACGAACCTCTCCACAGACGACTTCCTCTCCTTTCCAAACTCCTTTCTAAACCTACCTTCCTCCTTCACGGGCAATCTGCCATCATTTCCACCACCTTCTGCCACGAAACCTCCTGCTGCTCTTACTGCTGCTGCTCCTGCTGCTGCAATTGCGCAAGCCACTTTTGCGATGCTCAGCAGTGCTCTGCGCGTTTTTGCGAGGGCGGTTCTCGTGAAGGCTCGAATTGTCATGCATACATACATACATGCATACAGAAAATCAGACATATAAATTTTTGTGTGTTGATACCTGTTTCGGACATTGGGATAGGCAGGAGGTTTTGTTGGTCTTTACCGACCTCTGGTCAGTCTGGTGACATTATTTTCCTATTTAAGTCTCTGCGTTGAAAAGAGGTTTTGAGATTGGCTTTAGATTTTGTGTAAGAGGCACAGGGTTGTGATCTCAAGTTAGAGCAGCCAATTCTCCTTTGTGTTTCTTATTAGATTTCTGGTTCTTCGCAATTGTCAAGAAGCTACCACGTTTAGGGTTTATGTTACACTTTCGTTGTCGTTGTTCGAGTTGTTAGACTTTCGAATGTTTTCTTTGTCGAACGTCTTGAATGAACTTCTACGCAGTTTGGTCATGTGAGTTATCCTGTATCGTTCCAATAGCGGAAATTCGAATGTTATGTCTGTTTAATCTCTTGTTGTAAATATTACATCCTTTTAAAAACCTCTTCCAAGCGAGTTTCATCTTCAATATTACCCTAGTTTAAGTAAGGATGTTACAAAATACATACATATATTCATACAAACATGCATGCATACATACCATACGATACCAAACCAAACCATACCATGCTGCCATACAAGGATGCGGGCACACAACTGTGTGCATTGGATCCTTCTTCGAAAACAATGTTTCTCTGAAAATGCTACTTTTGGAGAGAGAGACAGACAAATAGACAGACAGATATAGCGACAACAGAGACAGAAAGAGAGGGAGACAGAGAAAACATTCAGGATCCATATTAACTCACCTTCTCAGATCTGTTAGATAGCCACGAGCTTCTTGAAAGGTGCTATATAAATATCCATACACATATACAATATTAAACATACAAACAAACCTTTGAGCGCCTCTGAGTAGTTTCCTTAAGGGGCGCTATATAAATTTCCGAATGAATGAATGTATCGTGCATCAAAGCACTTATATAGCGCCTTCAAACAACTCTCAAAAAGCGCTATTACACCAACCATGCTTTACCATACCATATGGTACCTGCTTCTTTATCTTACCAATTCCTTACCTTACCGCTCAAGTGCAGTTGCCCAGTTTCTTCTTTGCGGCTGAACCAATTAACCGGTTCAGATTTAGAACAATACGCCCTTCTTGCACACCGGTAGACATATTCACCCTATTCCCAGAATGACCCCCGACACTGCCATCTTCTTCCCGCTCGTTCTCTGCATGAGCAGCTGCTGAGAAAAAGGCCGCTGCATGCCGCTGTGCTTTTATAGATGCTGGCGGATGCGTGGACAATGCGCCAAGTGTCATCACCAGGAAGCATCGTTTAGCTTCAGTGAATCCATTGCGTCCAAAGGATTGGCTGCAACTGCAACTCAGTCACTTCGCGCGGATTGTACGACAGGAGTGAAGCTGAGACGTACGGTCAGATGATGGTAGCCACTTAGAAGCACAGACAGGTATTGTTCAGGTTAGAGGAAATTGCACTCAGATAGGATTACGCTAATATTTGATTATTACACTCGGAGTAGATTTTTATTCCGATTAGATTACATTCAGATTAGATGACATTCAGATTAGATGACATTCAGAGTAGATGACATTCGGATTAGATGACATTCAGATTAGATTTCATTCAGATTAGATGACATTCAGATTAGATGACATTCAGATTAGATTTCATTCAGATTAGATGACATTCTGATTAGATGACATTCAGAGTAGATGACATTCAGAGTAGATGACATTCGGATTAGATTTTCATTCAGATTCGATTTCATTCAGATTAGATGACATTCGGATTAGATGACATTCAGATTAGATGACATTCAGAGTAGATGACATTCGGATTAGATTTTCATTCAGATTCGATTTCATTCAGATTAGATGACATTCGGATTAGATGACATTCAGATTAGATGACATTCAGAGTAGATGATATTCAGATTAGATGACATTCAGAGTAGATGACATTCGGATTAGATGACATTCAGAGTAGATGACATTCGGATTAAATTAGTTTAGATTAGACCGTTCAAGAAGTGCGTTAATATATGGATTACGTCAGATTATATTAAGATTTGATTTAATTAGTTTCAGGTCAGATTGTTACGATGAAATCAGAGCGGATTAGATTAGGTGTTTAACCTCTTAAGTACATCCATATGATACGGGACACAACGCGGAATACTTTGAGATTACATGCATATTTAGTAATATTATATAATAACAGATGTAATAAGATTAGATTAGATTAGTGGTTTGATTGAGAAAGAAGTGCATCAATACATGATCCTAGGAGATTATATAAGATTAGGAGTGCAGTCGGTTGTTCAATCTGCACTAATCAGCGACGCAATCATTAGTGCTGTCATCGTAAAAAGGCGCTACGTAAATCTCCGCTTTAATTGCTTCACACTCAATTGCGTCTGATTAATTCAACGGCGTTTATACGACGTCTTTGCATTTAATTGCAGCCATCGAACCATAAATGAACAATTACGTGGTAGAGCGCTACATTGCACAGCGAAATTGCATCGCATTAAGAGACAGATACTGTAGCTTAAAGATACATTGCATTGCGGAATTACATCGCATTAAATGACAGATACTGTAGCTTAAAGATACATTGCATTGCGGAATTGCATTGCATTAAATGACGGTTTACGTAGCATAGTCCTACATTGCATAGTGAAATTGCATTGCATTAAATGACGGACTACGTAGCATAGTCCTACATTGCATAGTGAAATTACATTGCATTAAATGACGGATTACGTAGCATAGCTTCACATGACATAGTAAAATTTTATTGCATTAAATGACTGATAACGTAATATTACGTTAAACTGCATTGCGGAATTACATTGCATTAAATGTCGGATAATGTAGTATAACGCTACATTGCATTGTGATATTACATTTCATTAAGTGACGGATAACGTATTACATTGCATTACAGAATTGCATTGCATTAAATGATGCAATACATAGCATAGCGCTGCATTACATTACGGAATTACATTGCATTAAATGTCGGATAATGTAGCATAAAGCCACACTGCACAGTGGAATTGCATTGCATTAAATGACAGATATTGTAGCTTAGAGCTACATTGCATTGCGGATTACATTGCATTAAATGATGGAGAACGTAGCATAGCCCTGCATTGCACAATGAAATTACATTGCATAAAACGACGGATTACGAAGCATAACGCTACATTTTATTACAGAATTACATTGCATTAAATGACGGATAATGTAGTATAGCCTATCGCTACATTGCATTACGGAATTACATTGCACTAGATGACGGATTATGTAGCATAGCCCTACATTGCATTGTGGACTTACACTGCATTTGATGACGGATATAAACGTAGCATAGCGCTACGATACATTACAGAGTTACATTGCATTAAGTGTACAAGAGGAAGGCGGAATGTTTCAACGTGGCCAACGCCAAAATATATAGTTCCGATTGTAAGCGTGTTAAAGGTGTCTAATGAAAGCACTAAGCACTATGCAACAATTAGAGCATCAACCTAGTTCAGCGGTTTTCAAACTTTATTTTTATTGTACCCCCAGGTAAATAAATTGAATTTTGGCGTACCCCCAACAAAGTCATATCAAAAACAACATGCGAGCGTGAAGTCCCCTTGCAATTAACAACTCCTTTTAATCATTGGTGCAAACCGGGTATTAGTCATAGGTAGAAAATTTTTCATGTAATATAATTTTAACTTAAGAATGTAGTCTTATCAACAAAAATGAAAAATAAAATCACTATTAGAAAGTGTTAATGTGAGCAGTGGGTTTGTTTTGACAAGCACAGATTTACAATATCTTGTCTCTTTCTCTCTCTACCTAGTTGTCAATTTCAAACGCAACTCTGGTTCAAGTTCAAGCTTTGTTCTGTATTTGTTTTTTTATCGCAAGCTTAGCTGGCAAATCTGTTTAACACAGATATGACGTGCTGAAAGAAATCAAAAATTTTAAAGCTTGGTCAGAAATTAATCCATATTCAGCTCTTCGTTTCAGCACAAAATTACACAACATGTCTTTCTTGAATTCGTTTTTCAATCCACCATAACATGATAGTTCAAGAAACTGGTCTCTTTCCTGGACTGATAACTCAGCCGGCAACACTACATCCGATGGCATAAACTCATAGAAATGTACAGAAAATAAGCGAACGGTGGACGTAGAAAAGCTAATGAAAGAAAGAAGGACATGAAGTCCATAAACTAATAGAAAATTTTAATTTTTTGAAATTTTTCGCGTACCCCTTAGCGACACTTGGCGTACCCCCAGGGGTACGCGTACCACAGTTTGAAAACCTCTGACCTAGTTGATAATTAAATGACGAATAATGCAGTATAACTCTACATTGCATAACAGATTACGTTGCATAAATGACGGAAATCCTTTGTCGACAAAACCTCATAAGTAGGCCTAATACTACTGTAGATAGCCCTTTCAACTTGACCCATCAATCAATCAATCAATCAAAAATGTTTATTGGCACCAAAGAACGTTGCAACATAACAGAAAATGAGCATCTCACAAAATATATATCAAACAGATTAAGTAATAATAGATAAAGCTGGACAACATTCAATGGGTACAACATTCAGTGGGTACCAAAAGGAGGAGCCCAAAAGGGACGATAGTCCCGCTAAGTAGGGCCACCTATGTAACTAGATCAGTTCAAGACAGCAGTTTATAAGCTGTTGTGATTGACATAATGAGTAACATAGGACATTATTTTATTTAAACTTAACTATCTTAACTACAGACAGATGCATCAACAAAACAATGGTAAAAGCAGTTAATCAGATATCTTAATATTGTTTCATAATATAAAGTTTAAGCTCCCTCTTGAAGTGGGGACGACTTGGAATATCACGGAGAACCTGTGGGAGACTGTTCCATAGAGATGGGCCTGCTATTTTAATTGCGAAGCTCCTTGTATTGGTGCGAGCAAATTCACCTCTGTATTGTGCTGGGTTTCTTATATGGTAGGAGTGGATGTCCATGACTAGGTCAAAATAATTATCAAATGCATTTGGCAGTTCTCTCTTAGTGTAGCGGTACATAAATTCAGCTGTTTGCATTAATTTTATCTGATGAAGTTTTAAAATACCTAGGTAAGCAAAGGCCTGATCAGTATGGGAGTTATATGGAAGTCGCCTTATAATACGAATGATTCTTTTTTGCAATATAATAATTCTGTTGAGTCTTGATGGGTAGTCTTTTAGCTAGATGGGTAGCCTTTTAGCTAGATGACGCCTTGAACCTTGACCTGCTGATCGATGGCCAGACGTAGTTGGGTGGACATCTGCGTCACTGTCGGAGTCTGTCTTCCGGTGAATCCCGGCCGCAACATGTCCTACGACGACGAGAACCTCACGTCCAGCCTGGTTGACTGGACTTTCCGACGGGCCCTCGAGAGATGGCACAACGTTACGGGGTTCAATCGGACCCTTGACCAGTCCTCGACCTTCGAGCAGAGCCTTCACCTGACACCGGTTGTCTGGCCAACGGCGGTGGTTGTCAGGGTGATCACTATCGTCATCATCATGGCTCTGACGTTGCTAGGCAACACGGCGCTCATCGGCGGCATCTGTTGTTATGCCAGCCTCCGTCGCAAGAGGGTCAGCATCTTCCTCGTCAACCTGGCCATCGCTGACCTCATGGTCTGCGCCGTCACCATGACAACGGAGATCTTCTTCGTCGCCTTTGGTGAGTGGATCCTTGGAGCGGTCGCCTGTAAGCTGGTCGTCTACGGACAGATCGTTACACTGGCTTCCACGACATTCATGCTGACGGCCATGAGCATCGATCGTTACCAGGTTCTCGTCGAGCCTCTCAAGTCGCTTCGAGGTCAGCCGAAGGTCAGACGCAAGGTCCAGGTGGCTTGGCT
>JACEVL010000079.1:557500-857981 GCA_020284085.1 Aporrectodea caliginosa
ACCGGCAAGTAGGCCCCCTACCATCGCGCCGGGTAAGATTGGCGATGATGATACGCGTTTTCCCGTAAGACGGGTAATTTCCAGAGGGTATGAATTGGGTTTGAATGCCGTCGGGAAAAGGAATGTATGGGCAGCAGCAGGAGGGCATGAGGAAAATGAATTTTCAGTGAGAGAACTATAGTGAAATAAGATTTATGAATAAGGGGCCGTCCATAAATGACGTCACGCACCTAGAGGGGTGGGAAATTTGTGACGATGTGTGACATGGGGAGGGGGGTCAGCGAAGTGTGACGTCACATCAGGTCTGTGTAATTAAATTTAACAATTAACAACATTTTAAGTTTAAAATAACAGCACTAATTTTGAGTATTACAATTTTCATAATTTTTTGATTATTTTGATGTATACAGGCACCATTATTAATAATTTTCTAATTATTTAAATATTTTTCACCATCAGATTTTTAAATACTTATTATAATGACAATAAATGGGATTTGAAACATGTTTTATTATCAAGTGGAAATTTGGTTTTAGGGGGGGTCAGAGCTTTGTGACGTCATTTTTCAGGGGTGTGACTTTTTGTGACGAAGTGTGACATGGGGAGGGGGTGTCAAAAATCAGCCAAAATAGCGTGACGTCATTTATGGACGGCCCCTAAGAAAAATTCATAGAGAAACATATTGGGATATTATCTGAACCATGCAACGGGTGGACAATACAGTCGTAATCGCAATCTTGAGAAGCAGCAGCAGCAGCAGCAGCAGCAGCAGCAGCAGCAGCAGTAGTTGTAAGTAGCAGCAGCAGTAGTAGCCGCATGATGGCCAAGCATCATGCAGTTGATGCGGCTGAGCATTATTGTGAGTGATGGATTTGCTCGAGATTCCTACACAGTAAACGTCTTAGAAGAGTTCGCTCGCCTATGTGTGTTGAAATCCAGATGGCACTCATTACTAATATATGTACAGCCTATGCATGTATATATATATCTCTCTCATTACTAATATATGCACAGTATATATATATATACCTATGTGCATTTGCATAGCGCCTTTTCATGGCCTCGCAAAAGCTTGCGGACCGTAGAGGCTTCACGTCTGGTTCGACAATGCGATCTGGGTTGATTTCAAAAGACCGGACAGGGATCTGAACCCAGATCACGGAGTTGATCTGACCTTTCCTTCACCTCCTCCTCCTCTTCCTGTGCCTCCCCTCTTTCTCTTGTTGATCTTCCTCAGCCTCTTATTCTACCTCCTCCCTCTCTTCTTCTTCCCGCTCTTCATTCCATATCCTTCTGTTCTTCCTTTTCTGTATTCTGCTCCTGCCTTTTCCCTTCCTCCTGCTCTTCCTCCTCCACTCCAACCGTCATTTATCCTCCGCTTCCTTCACTGCATCTTCTGTTCAGTCTTCTCCTTTTAAACTTTCTTCTCTTTCTCCAACTCCTCCTTCTCCTCCTTCTCCTCCTCCTCCTCCTCGACCTTTTCCTCTCCATCTGCCATTTATCCTTCCTTCATTGTATCTTCACCCATCCATTTCTCCTCTTTCGTCTCTTTCTCCTCTTCCTTTTCCTCTCCGCCTGCCCCTTATCATAATTGTATCTTCTCCTATCTGCTTCCCCTCCGAAATGTTCCTCTATTTCACCTCCTCCTTGAGGCCCCTTCTCCCTCTTACCATCTACCGCCAGAGACCCATAAACCAACGATTGGCGCATCTCTCGTCGCACCACGACTTCCGCCAATATTTCCGGAACACCAGTTCAGAATTCTCGGCACAGCATATATTATATATATACTATACATTCACACACACACACACGCACACACACACACACACACACACACACACACACACACACACGAATCATAGTACACTCACAACACATTTTATATTCATGCACATGTATGTAAGTATGTATGCATCTAGACACTTACAAGGTAGCGCGTTCTATAGATAACTTCACAAAGACGCTGAATGTATTTTAAACATTAACAGGCGAATGAAGGCAATGAGTTCACTGCAGTGAGATGACAAAGACACTGATGACACTGACAAAGACAAAGAGAAGGAGACAGAATGACTGAGAAAGGTAGAGAGACACTCGTAGAAAGACAGATATACAGAGACACAAAACAGTGGAATGTAGGCAAAGACAGACAGAACGAAAGACACATTGACTAATTTTAACGAGAAGACAGCAGCGGATAGACAGACAGACTGAGAAGAAGCTGAGGCAGATTGAGAGGCATAGACAGACGTTCTCTCTCTCTCTCTCTCTCTCTCTCTCTCTCTCTCTCTCTCTCTCTCTCTCTCTCTCTCTCTCTCTCTCTCTCTCTCTCTCTCTCTCTCGCTCTCTCTCTCTCGCTCTCTCTCTCTCTCTCTCTCTCTGCTCTCTCTCTCTCTCTCTCTCTCTCTCTCTCTCTCTCTCTCTCTCTCTCTCTCTCTCTCTCTCTCTCTCTCTCTCTCTCTCTCTCTCTCTCTCTCTCTCTCTCTCTCTCTCTCTCTCTCTCTCTCTCTCTCTCTCTCTCTCTCTCTCTCTCTCTCTCTCTGCTCTCTCTCTCTCTCTCTCCTCTCTCTCTCTCTCTCTCTCTCTCTCTCTCTCTCTCTCTCTCTCTGCTCTCTCTCTCTGCCTCTCTCTCCCTCGCTCTCTCTCTCTCTTCTCTGCTCTCTCTCTCTCTCTCTCTCTGCTCTCGCTCTCTCTCTCTCTGCTCTCTCTCTCTCTCTCTCCTCTCTCTCTCTCTCTCTCGCTCTCTCTCTCTCTCTCTCTCTCTCTCTCTCTCTCTCTCACACACACAAGCAAACAAACACACACAGAGGCAGACAGACAGAGACTTCAAGGCCTTGCATAGTATTTTCTTAGATCTTCCATCGTTTCTCGGAAGGTGTCCATTACAGTTAAGCAGCATCTGCAAGTGAGCCACAGCGTATACTGAGACGAGTTGCGATGCCATTCCGAAGCTCTCGTTTATTGCCTGAAGCGATCAACGTACTGAGATTTAGGTCTACTGCGATGCAAATGATCTCCTTCAAAGTGGGATCTCTTACCTTCTTCTGTAATCGTAATCGTAAACCGCGAATTTCGCCAGCGCTCAGAAAAACCTACCTCAGTGGTAGGTTGGTTCCATTCCAGATGCCTTATCGAAATGAAATTTAATTTAATTAAAATAAATTTAATGACGTTCTACGATTCTGCTGCATGTGGTGATATATAAGGCAGTCATGTGCTGAAAATTGTGTTATATTGTGCTGTATTGTTAAACTAATGTAATAGCTTCTATAGAGCCCAGTGGAGCCCAGCACTACTACTACTTTCTTCTTTTTCTTCTTCTTCTTCTTCTTGCTCTTGCTCTTGCTCTTGCTCTTGCTCTTCCTCTTCCTCTTCTTCCTCCTCCTCCTCCTCTTCTTCTTCTTCTTCTTCTTCTTCTTCTTCTTCTTCTTCTTCTTCTTCTTCTTCTTCTTCTCCTCCTCCTTCCCGTCCTCCTCCTCCTTCCTACTCCTCCTCTTCCTCTTCCTCTTCTTCTTCGCATTCTTCTTCGCATTCTTCTTCTTCGCATTCTTCTTCTGCTCATACAAGCGTCATCATGTACATCAACTCTCCAGCAGCTGCTATATAAACAAACATAAGTCAGTGCAGTTGCCATGGTAACAGCTATCGTCACCTATTACGTCACCCATGCCATGACGCCGGTTTTCAGTCGCAGATTCCCTGTCTGCGAATCGAATTCATTCGGTTACAAGTTCGGGACGTATGAGCCAAGCGACCTTGCGAGATCTCGTCTGGGCTGCGAGATAATCCAATAGAAGCGACGTCTATTGGGATTTAGGGAAGTATTGACCGCGTGAACAGTCGAGTTAGTAGTCGTATGGCGACAGAAAACCGAAATTTTAGAGCACGCAGTCAATTTGGCCATACTGTATTCGCATAATAATTATAGCATGTGTTGCTACGTGAACATGCAATCATAGCCAACACGGCAACTGGTCAGACCGAAACCAAAGAATGGCAACACTTGTACCACTACTGACGTACATCAGGACGATCACCAGAATTCTTCTGCAAGATTTATCTGCCATTTCCTTACAATTTCAAGCAGCATTTAATAGAGCTCATCCATTGTAGGCGGATGGTTACACTCGTCCCTCTGAATGTCTGTGTCTATATCTATCCCTGTCTGTTTCTATATGTCTAGGGCTGCCAACTTCTGATTTTGCCAATCCATGACTCCCGCATAGTCACTCGCTATGCCATTAGCCTACCAGGTTGCCCTGTCCACATCACTGTATGTAACGAGTATTATCATTAGACTCACGCTACAAACGGCAACAGTGTTGTTGACGTTCTATTCCACTGCAGAGGATAGATTACTAACCTAACTACCATCTATGGCCACTCTGTACAACGTATTTACGGCCAGCTGTTCCAGTTCAGTGTGCGAAAACAAGACCAGCATTTGGTGAAGTGGATATTTACACCAAGTTCCTGGACAATTTGGGATAAATCCGGGACACGGGATGCGCAAGGCCGATTCCGGGACTGTCCAGGCGAATCCGGGACACGGTTGGCAGTCCTATATCTCTCTATCTATATATATACATCCTTTCCATCAATTCCATCTGCACACAGAAGTATATATATATATATATATATATATATATATATATATATATATATATATATAATTATATATATATATATATATCTGTGGAGCCAAGAGGCAACGACCCTAACCACGTCCTTCGGACTTTGCTCCCTCCCTCTGTAGCAGCGGATATAACCTTCGAGCTAGAACGCATAACTTCACATTACCCATTAAATTTAAGATCACCGTAACTACATATCAGGTATTCTTAATAAGCACGTCTTCTAACATAGGCCCTATTTGATCTCTGCTCTGTGACTGTCTCCGGAATGCCCTCAACAATATTGCCTGTTTAAGCTGCGTCTGTGTCAGCTTAATTACCCCCAAATAAACGAATTTGATAGTACCCTACAGTCGTAAACCCGAGACAATTTAATTCTCTTCGTTTTCGCTTGACATAGCACAGACATGTAATCGAAGTAGATCGAGCAGTGTATGCAAACATAGATCGACATCCAATGCATCATGGGACCGGAAGCCTTTAAACAGAATATGTCTTCCGGTTGGACGGTCGTTCAACTCACACCGGAAGAAGAGCAGAAGGAGAAGGGATCTGCTATGACTCCCTCGGCCTTTTGCACAGGAACGAACACCACCGACCGAATGATTATACTGTCTATTTCACACCCACGCACACACATACACACACACACAACACACACACACACACATAAACACACACACATACACACACATCCACACACACACACACACGCACAAACACACACACATACGCACACATACACACACACAAACACACACACATCCACACTGTCACACATACACACACATGTATGAATCAATCGTGCATCAATCGATGGCGTTAACAATGCTAAGCGACGTTGGTGGTCACTGTTCTATCCAAACGGTGGTCGGTCATTGTTAAGTTTGCAATTGATGCGACTGTCTGCTTATAGGCCCACTGTCACATCTTAGACACTGCACAGAACGTCGGGAGACGGTGGTGCTTGTTATACAACAGATGAGCATCCGATTCTGTTACTGCTGCTGCTTCTGCGGCTACAGAGGCTGACGATGCCACGCATCCTTTCATGCGGGAGATGAACGACAGACGGTCACCAGGCCAATACGTTGACTGATTATATGAACGCGCTATAGTAAATACACAGAAACGTACGGAATGGAGAGTGGGCCTCCGAGCATACAAGGACAAAGTGGGGTATTTACCTCTGCCGCTTTTGGAATTCACATCCGAACAATTTATGCCCACATCAGATCGTGCAGAGCGTGATGACGCCTGCTCATTTCGGGTTTTCACCTTCCTGGGCAAATTCTGTGGCAGCCCACTCCATAGATGGAGACGGAAGGAATGAGAGTACGAGAGAAAGACAGACAGACAGACGTGTACAGACAGAGAGAAAGTAGGTGAGACAGTTACAGATAGACGAAGAAACGAGAGAATAGAGAGTTTAAGTGGCAGACATTGATAGACGTATAGACATAGAGAGAGATATAAAGACCGAGCGGAAGGAAGGAGGGACAGAAACAGATAGCCTACATCGAGAATGAGACAGAGAGAGAGGCAGAGAGAGTAAGATGATGATAAGTATTATCAGTGTTCACTGTTCATTAAGCATTGAATTGTGTGGTAGAGCGTTTGTCGGTTGGTGAAGGGGAGACGGCATCCGTTGACAATTATAGACAACGACGATATCTATCGTCTGACTGGACATGGCCCCCAAGACGAAAGACTAATAGGAAACAATGCATATTATGTAGCCATAACATTATAACGTATACTGAACGTATATATATATAACGTAGGACATATATAACATCTACGTACGGTATGTGTATTATAATATTTTATCATACATACATACGCATGCAATATGTTATATTATTAGTACAAGACTTGTACAACGTAGCCTGCGTTTGCATACTATAGACAAAGTTTGAAACAATGCAGTCACGCATACACAGATTAAACACACATACACGTCTATACATATATATATATATATTCGTTTTATTGTAAATTCCAACTCAAGGATGACACTGAACATATATAACACCGCACCCAAGCTCACAGTTACAGAAAGGTTACAAACTCAAATAACATAAACTCAATAAAAAAATGAAGCTTATGGCGTCACAGAGAAATTCGCTTATACAGGATTCTTGATATAAAATTCTTGTCGTCTTTGCGTGGCAAATGAATGAATCTTCAAACCGACAGACGAATTACACATGCACATGCCTTCAACCAGAAAGTATAAATGTAAACCTGTTTTCAATAGAAACCGTGTGGGCGGTGTGGCCTCTATACTCTGTTCAATTTTCAGTGAATTGATCGTGTTGAGACCCTTCAACACCGCTGCCCATTTGAATGAGACGCCCGTGTATTACGGACCGAGCTAGCCCGAGGTTCAAATCTCTAAAACAAGCCAAGGATCACAGGCATGCTAATCGCGAGCATAGAGGCACATGAGACGTATACGCTACGATATAACCAAATTAGCTAACTGGGCTATAAACTCAACCAGCCAGTCATCCAGAGACAATCCCCAGATAGCCAAGCGTCTTTCTCCGTCTGTTTCCGGCATCAGCCATTAGTTTCCCCCAACACGGGTACTTTCCGAATCATTCGCCCGAATTGGTCGCCCATTTACCCGTAAAATTGGAAACACGCAGTCGCAACCTGCCAGAGCGTTCACATGAATCGCAATTGCGCAACGGTGCGCACACACACACACATCGACGTACCGTTGACTACATCAGATTTATTGAGACGGAATGAATGGCGCTATTAGACTTCGACCCAGTTTCAGCGATTAACGAATTTGTCACGGATAAAGCAGGATTCTATAGCAGAAGCTAGGCAATAGTTATTAGGGAAGATAGACTCTAACTATAACGAGGGAAGAATGAGCTGAAGTAAGCGTCATTATGAGTTATTAAGATGACTGACGAGGGAAGAGTGTGCTGAAGTAGGCCCCGATTAGAGAAGCATTGTGATTATGTACTTGGGCAGGGTATAGGCATCGTTTCATCTGGGCTGGGTCAGGTCTGGATTAACCGTGGGTCCAATGCGTCCACGGATCCAGGCCTACTAAAAAATTTCGCAAATAAGGGGCCTACTATTAGAATGCTATCTTATAATTATTGTTTATACATTCTAATACTATCCTTAACTATTATTTTAGTTTTAAAATGTTACATCGTTGACATAATAGTAACTGACAGTCTGAAATATTATGTTTAAACACGCAGGCTTTACAACGACAGTCACTTGCAACTCGACAGCCAAGACAATTATGAGATGTGTGACCGTTAGCTCCTTTAGGCCGTTACGGTTTCCGTGCACGAGAGTTTGCTCTGCTGAGGCTGCTGATAGCTTCTTCCACACATCACCGTCGGGCGTCGGCGCCAGGTACACAACACTATTCATCAGACGCATGCTCAACCTTGCCCTCGCCCAGCTGAAGGTTTTCCTGCATAACTTTTTATTCGAAAGATGTGGAACTTTGTGACGAATAGATTCAACGGTGAGCATTTTTCAGTCAATTGCCGTCAGTGCCAAACAAACCATCATGGCCTCTCCAAATGTTGCCAATAAAGGAATACAATTTGCAATAAGGATTTCCGCATGTTTGCACTGCTCTTCGTAAAATATAGGCCTGTCTTACACTTCCTTTGATCTACGATGGGAAAAGAAAGACTGACAAATTAACACTTACAGACATTCAGTCAGAGTTTTGTGGTCTCGAGACGTTTCGAGATAGGTTTATTTCTTGACTTTTTGGAAACTGTTTTGAAGCGAAAGACTTGTTCTCTTGTAGAAGCGGTCTCTGTAGTTCTCGGCTTTTCTCGCGCAAATTGTCTTTGTGCCTATTTCTGAACCTTGGGCTAGAAATTTGTTCTGTGCCGATGTGATAACTAGTAAGCCGGAAGTGCTAAGCACACCGGAAGTCTAGAAAAGCGGTATTTCTGGTTAACACTAACTTAACAGATATTGAAAGAGCAATTTCTACTATATTTCGATTTTTCTATCAGTATAACAAAATGTGGACTAAATGCCGAAAACCTCAGTGATGAACTGTCTTCAACTCTCTTGGACCTTGTGTCTCGGTCTCGGTCCGCACTGTCTCGGTCTCGAAGTTTTAAGTCTCGCATACAAGTCTTCATTGAGTGTGAAATTATACAACAGCTAGATTTTCAGGATATTGTTGAGAGTTATTATGACAGCACGTCGCAAATAGTTTAAATAAATAAATTCATAAATATTTATTCTATGATTTAAATTTCGTGAACACTTTTTGTTGAGCATATATATATACTTGGGGCCTACTAAACAATTTTGAAACCAGGCCTACAAAATGTTAATCCGGCCATGGACTGGGTGATAAGTACCACCAAATATGTCCGGTGTTACGGCTCGATGGGCTATTCCGTAGAGCGTAGGGTCTGTACTGTAACGATTGCAGGTGTTAAACCTGCTGAATGGACTCGAGTGACAACTTTTGACAAGCTGCGCGCGAGCACTTGTCCCGCGCCAAATAATTTATTAACCTTGCACGCATATATTAGGAGCAATAAATAAATAAATAGGTACAACTAAGCTTACATGAAAATTTAAATACTTGCAAGGTTATAAATAAGTGTTGAGTTTAGACTTGAAAGCATCTACTGAGTCGGCCAATCTGATGACAGCTGGAAGACTGTTCCAGCATCTGGGACCAGCTGCCGAGAAAGCGCGATCGCCGAAGCGCGTCCTCATCCTCCGTACGCGGAGGTCGGTCTTCTCTAGCGATCTAATTCGCAGCCCAGACACGGAGGAATGCGTCTCTGCGCAATAGTCGTGCAAATACTGAGACGCCGCCCCATGAAGTGCTTTGAATACAAGTAAACAAAGCTTGAAGTCGATGCTGAACGGGACAGGCAGCCAGTGCAGAACGTCACGAAGAAGTACTAGTGGCTTGACGGCATTGACGTGATCGTATTTCCTTCTGTTACAAATAGGCCTAAGCCTTGACGCGGCGTTAAGCACCGACTGCAGTCGGATATTATATACGACGCCCCCATGCCCTCCACGCAGGGTTTTCTTTATATTTCTTAGTTACAAATGAGCCAAAGCCAAAACAAACTGGCTTCCAAGTTTTGTTTGAACGTCACTTGTCGGCTGCTGATGTGTGAACTAACCACCTCAGAACAATGACAATATTACCCACAAGAATTAAAAAGTTCTGCTTCTCACATCGCGCATACATGTATGTAGGCTCCCTACATCCGCTTGTAACGCCTTGTGCCAACGACCTCTTATATAAACGGCTTGAACGACACAAACACAGCGGTGGATTCAATAATTATAATCCGCTGCCGAGTTTAGTCCTATAATTGGGCACCTCTGTAGTTTGTGTTCCAATGTTTAATCGTACCGGTAATCGTAAACTCGAGATTTCTAGAGCGCACAAAAAGCGAAGTCACGGGAGCCAGCTTATTCACAGGCGCATTATCAAAACAAAATCGATAGGCAGAGCCGCAGAGGGTCAGAATCCTGGATCTGTAGAGTCAGGCAGGCAGACAATCTGACGGCTAAGGTGGATGATGTTTAGAGTTGAAATGGTGAGGGGAATCGGGATACGATTTGTGAAAAAGCAATGTTTTCAGTTTTGAGTTGAAGACCTGTGGAGAGATAGCACGAGGTGAGGTTTTGGTGAATTCGCTCCCAGTTTTGCATTTTATATTTAATTTTCAATTTAATTGTAATGTTTTAATTGCGCAATTTTAAGTTTCGCTAATCCTTTGGAATGTGCCATCCGTAGGTCATGTCCTTGTTTGTTCCTGTGGTAGGCCCCTAGATCCACCACTGCACGTGACATAGGTATACGCCCTATCTTGATTGGCGATGTAAAGGTTTGGACGCTTCAGTTCAAATCGTCATCGATAAAGACAGTACCGGCCTTACCATTGTGTGAACCGTGCAATTGCACAGGGCCCGCAAATTTTTGGGGCCCGAAAATGTCAGAAAATTAACATGAACAATACGCGCTAATAATAATAGGCCTATTATGGTTTCAATATTAAATCTTCTCTTTATCAAAAAAAGTCAAATGGTACAAACTTAATTATCTGCGACATTTTATGTGACTTTCGGGCCCCCTATTAGTGGGGAGGCCCGAAAATCTCACTGTAAAACCTGTGATATTTTCGGGCCCCCTATTATGGGGCCCCAAAATGTCACAGAAAATTAACATGAACAACACAATAATAAATATTATGGTTTCAATTGAATCTTCTCTTTTGTCAAAAAATAAAAGTCAGATGGTACCAAGTTGAAACCATATGACTTTTATTTTTGACATAATATTATAATTGTTGTCGCAAAAGATAACTTTGGGTGCAGAAATGGTAATAATTGCTATACTTTGCTTAAATCTTAAGTGCGAAATTTTGCATCTTGAATAGGCCTACTTGTGTCTGCAAGCTGTGCCTAGAAAAAGTAAGGGTCTGTTGTCCAAAAAGTTGCAAAACCACTGTTGTACGCGATTGTGTATGGTACCTTTATTAATTATTTTATATTATTTCTTTTAGATTTGAGAGAATTTTATCTTTAGGGTTTATTATTTAGCACACATATGTATATTATGATTAACAATGAAAAACAATTTGACTTGTGCCATGAGGGCCCTACAGTTCACTCTGCACAGGGCCCGCAATATACCAGGGCCGGCACTGGATAAAGAAACGACGCCCATGTCTTAGGCCAACAGCCTACTAACGATTAACCTCACTTGGCTCAAACCTAAAAGATGCATGGGGTTAGCTCAGTGGCGGCGCCAGACATTTTTTGTAACCAGGGCATAGCCAGGGCAATCATACAAGCAAACAGTGCAGGGGCGGTTTATGCCCCAAATAAATTCTGGGCAGGGCACAAATTCTGGCAGGGCAACGACCAGGGCAAAGGGTTTTTTACCAGGGCATTTGCCCTTGCATGCCCTGGTGTAGTGCCGCCACTGGGTTAGCTGTCTGGGTCGAGACTTCCATCTCCAACGTGGCTGCCCTTGTTTAGTGCCAGCACGCACAACTTAACATCTGCGTGCCTTAAAATCTTGGCAAAGCCCCGATCCCAAATGAGTTAGCTGACCGTCAATTCGTTTTATTCGAAGTCCAAAATTACGACGCGTGAAAGAAAGAGACAAGCGTGATGCGGAGAAATCAGCCAAGCGAAATGGACCGCCACGGATAAAGCTTATTCACTTGGGAGAATTGTAGGGCCGAAAGGAAGTAACAACAATAAGCCATAACTCAAACAAATGGTTCCGGAAAATCAATACATGTAGATTTACGTTATACATTATACACGTTATAAGCTACTTAGACAGACGCGTAAGCCGCCCATTTATCGTTTCTTCATGTCTTGCTAAGTACGAAGAACGGTAGAACTATGGCACGCACAATTATACGTAGCTCATTGTATACAACTGAGACGTCTTCGAGCTGTCAGGCGAACTGTGCCCCCCTCCACTATATATCGATGGTCCATGCTTTATCTGCTCACGCTACGATTACTGTAACTCGCTACTTGCTGGTCTTCCGATATCTCGTTTATCTCCACTTCAATCGGTGCTTAATGCAGCTGCTCTCCTAATCGCCCGCGCCTTCCTCGGTTTTCACATATCTCGACTTTCGTGACTGATCGACCATTTACACTGGCTTCCACTCGAGAACGTTTTTGGATCAGTCTCCACACTATCTGCAGCGTGATCTTATCCATCGACCTCCTTCGGCTGCTTCAAGTCGTCCTCTCTGTTCTGTACTGAAATGATCTCTTTGTACCTCGGACTCGGACTGCTACTGCCCAGCACCGTGCATATGCTTCGGCTGGTCCTTTGCACTGGAATGACCTTCCCTCTATGGCTATAGTTCCATGATTTTAACTGAGGCATTGCTGCCTCTGCCTGTAGACTTAAGACTTCTTTTCTCGTAGGCTCTTTGCCTCTGATTTGGTTGTACTGGGAGAGGCGCTTTAGAAATTCGTAAATACAATACAATACAAGCACGCTTAATTTTGTTACGTCGTGAAACGCACACACACCCACACCATAGGCGTAGCCACATGGAGGCACAAGGAGGCAGTTGCCTCCACTTGCTTTCTTATAATATATAGTATATTATACTGGAACTTTGATTGATCAAACCCCAATACACCTGGATGACTCCTGGAGTTGCCTCCTCTTGAATGTAAGTCTGGCTACGCTCCTGACCCACACCCACACACACAGAAACTCCGGCAAGCGGTTAATTCGTCCTTTCTGATTAGGCCTATTATGGACTTTTTACCGTTAACCTGAGCAAGCCCTTCATCCTGTGCAGAAGTCAAAGAAATCAGATAACGCCCTGATTTGTAGGCTACTTCCACAAGACGCAGCATTCAAAGAAATCGCTTCTGAGCTAACTCCATCTGATCATCAAACTCTCTCCTCTTTGTCACCGACTGAGGAGATGAACCTGCTGTGCTACCTTAAATCGGGAGAGGAAGTTTTGATCCGACTCCCCAATATTTCAAAGCAAGAGGGAGATCGATATCGGAAGAGTAGACGCATATATAGAGGTCTACTTTGACAGTGGCAACCAATAAATCTATCATGTACTAGAATTAAATATATATTTATGCCTCTCGGGAAAGTCGCAGCACCCTCCCGTCTATACCACTGGGAACTACTAAAATACAATCGAGCCCCATCCACACATTACTCACCCATATTCAGGTGTTTCTAATTTTACATTAGAAAAACTAGTCTTTCTTTTGTGTAATGTATATGAATTAAGGATTTCAACGCTTTATGATTTCACGCTTAGAAGTGATCTGTACCATCTGCAGTATTAGACCTAATACACAAATAATACATGCATATAATATCTGGTTATATACGTAATTTATATTCTGTATCATTTATGAGTACACGATAGATTTACATGTATTTTGTTCATATCATCTAATCACCAGTCCTCCGACACATTACAACACAGGGCAGCACAGCTCCCAAATGGATATCTGATGCCCCATGAACCACTTTGTGGATGTTATCGATTACTGAGCTATATTTTGGTATCATAATTAGGCCCAAGCACACGACATGATTTCTACTCGGCAGCTCGCACAGATCAGTTCTCTTCCAATTTCCTCCTTTACAATTTAACCCTACAATTCTGTTTTGTCAGAAGCAGCAACAGGTTGTTCAGAAGCAGCAACAGGTTGTTCAGAAGCAGCAACAGGTTGTTTAGTGCGACTTCCATTTCGTTCGTAACCATGGAGCTGTTCGGTTGCCTCAGCAGCCAGAAACTTAATGAAGTCACGAACAGTCAATCCGCCCTGAAAGATATTATGGTTTTATTTATTTATTCACTTAATCATCCAAAACAATTTAGCACTTATAAGGGGTTACTAAAATTTGCTTTATAAAAGTCCAGATACATGTACAATACATACATAAACACATACATACATACATACATACATACATACATACATACGTACATACATATATACATAAGTGCATACATACACACATACATACATATGTACATACAAAGAATTTATCACATGCACAGAATCAGTAAATCTGAATATAAGCACAGGAAATGCAGAAAACATCTCAGGTTGAGACTTAAAGAGGCTCCAAAATCAGCTGTTTTCATTACGTTTCTAACAGATTGCATGTATTAATTAAGGGATAGATAAATTTTAAATACGTTATGTGTATATAAATATATATATATATATATATATATATATATACACACACACACATTCATACATGTACGCATAATTGGCATACACATAAAAATAATTATTAGTTGCAAAATAAAATATGTTTATCAGATTACCAGTCACAAATTAAACATCAGTCAAAAGACTACATCATCATCATCATCATCATCGTCGTCGTCATCTTCGTCGTCGTCATCATCATCATCATCACCATCATCACCATCATAATCATCATCATCATCATCATCATCATCATCATCACCATCATAATCATCAATAGCAGCTGCATACCTGATAAAGCTTTGGATTTTCCTTTGAACTCTTTGGTGCCAAATAGAGAGAAGGATAACTACAAAAATATAAGAAAGTTTTTACAGAAAGATAGGACAACAGCTTATGATGTTATAGCTTCTCATTAAATGCCACACAATTTACCACTCGTAGTGAGCAAGTTTTACACAAGAGTGAAAACATCAGTGCAAGAAAACTTTACACTTTATATAAGAAAGCTTAACTTTGAAGTGAGAAAACTTCACTTTTGTGAAGCGTAATATTAAACACGATAAGAGAAAACTTTGATGCAAAGTCACTCACCCTTTGATGTAGAAAGGGCGTGGAAGATCGTTAGTTGTGACATCCATCCTTGCAAAGACTATGTCGCTTTCGTCTTTTAACTTCAACAGAAATTGATCACATCAAATAGAGGCATCATTCTCGTAATATAAATGTAGCTGTAAATTTCACACAAAGTTAAAAATCTGGAATTCGAAGGAGAAGGCTTTAGCAAATAACCACAAATAATCTTTTGGGACAACAATGTTACACACAGGGAGCAATTTTGGGATGAAAGATTTGGGGACAGCGGTGAAATGTATGGGGAAGATATACATCTTCATTGAAAGGCAAAATGTGCAATGTGTTGGAGAAACATATTAGACAATGAAAGACAAGTCTGAACCAATAGGGGAAGACTCATTGGCAGAGTCAAATGTAAGGGGAAATGTAATTTCAGTAGGAGATAGTTTGAATCAACCGGAGGAGAGAGAATAGAAGAATGGATAGCAGTGAAATCTGCAATGTATGGAAAACGCATTTTCAGGTGCATATGGTCAGTTGGGGGAAAAGTAAGACAATAGGAAGTCACCTTTTCTACAACTAATCACATCTTGACTACGCAGATGAAGCTCCACCTCATCAACTCTTCATAGTTGCACTAAAACTAAACCTAACTAGATGTAAAGGAGCAGCGTTTTGTCTGCTACTATTGATTGAATAACGAAAACACAATACAGTTCAATACAATAAATTAGGTTTATCATGGACAGTACCTTTTCTGCAACTTCCTCCAATTTCTCTGCAACGGTTTTGCAAACGTCACACCAGGGGGCATCAAGTGCCAGAAGAACGTCCTTCGTTGGATCGTTTACGATCTCATCGAAATTTGTCCTCACTACAACCTGTACAATACCATTTGCTTATGATCATGACTATCATTGTTCATCAAAACTTATTGTGAATTATCGATTGATATCATTTATATGTATTTAAATTTATGAAATTTTTTATTGATGTTATCAATTATCACTTATTCAGATTTATAATAAAGTTTTATGACTATCACTGTTTACAATTGATAAAATTTATTACAAATTTTTATTTTCTTGACAACCTTCTTTTTTTATTTATCACTTAGTGAGATTGATTATCATTTTTAATTACTACATGCATAATAATTCATTTAAATTTATTATATGTTATGGCTACAATCATTTGTAACATTGTTTTAGTTTTATGTTGTTGAAAATATCATACAATTTCAATGGCAGATTTTTGATAATTCATTATTATCCATTGCAACTTAATACCTTCCGTCAAAACACCTAACAACCCAGGGCATTTATATAGCACCCTGACCCAAAAACTCTATGTCCCTGACCTTGACACGGCCGTCGTCCTTTTGTGGAACTGGATCTGACCGGACGAACGGCTTCAGAGAACCACCCAGAAGGTCGTCAACAAACTGCTCCAAGGCCTCCATGCTGTACAAAAGCAGACCAGTGAGTAAGTATGTGGAAGCGATCGACAGAACGAGCGACTGCAAGTGCTTAGAAATCATAAGCATACCATTTGCATAACCTATTAACCTCCATGATAGAATGGTTGGTCAGTACCAAACCAATCAATCAATTTTCGTTTATTCCTAACACCAGGCTGAAAGAACGCAGCTTGTTACATTAGTTAGTTGTATATTTATAAATGTGTTCATTTGTATGTCGCCTTGTCCTGTCTGGATATCGTTAATTTAATTTGGAGTGATTTATTCAGAATATGCTTTTATAGCATGTGCAGACTATAGTATATTAAAGTTGGCTGATATTACAAGATTTTTAACTGAGTAACTCATACAAGGCTACCACAATAAGCTACTGTCTTCACTATTTGATGATAATGAAAAAAGTAGAAAAGCCTCTGATACCTGAAGTCCGTGCGCATGGCAAACCTCTGTTGGTTGGCATCTCGAGCGGCCACCAGAGGCTTTACCCCCAGCGGATCAAGACTAAAATCCAGCAGTTCCTGTCGAAATTCCCTGGCATCAGAGAGGGCAAAGGTCATGCGACGCTTGCCCTGTGTGTACTTCTTCGCAACGTTCATTACCCTGGAACAAAGAACTATTAGATCAAATCAAATCCGTTTATTAAGAGACAGCAACCATGACAGAAAAAAACTATAAACAGACAGGGTTAGAGCCAGTTGAGTTCGTAATAGGAAACCACAAAGAGACAAGAACCGCTACCTAGCGTGCCCAACAAAAATCATAGGTGGAACGGATGTCCATTGAACAATATTAAAGTTTAACATACCATAGTCTTAACTAACGGAAATCTTAACTAACAGTAAATGTATACATGCAACTTGTAACTGACAGTTATTGATAGCTATATTATTGTCTAAAGCATTTGTTAATTTTTTAGCATGTAGTTTGATATCAAAGCATGAGATTCAATCACAATTGCCAACTGAACACACTCTTCATTTTAATGTCTATTAACATTTAAATAATTTTAAAACAAATACATTGAATAGTAAAATAAATCTTGAGACATCAGAACTACCCTGAGTGAAACGTTACTATTATTATTATTGTTATTATAATTAATATAACCAACTATCTCCACCGTACTAGAAATTGTTTTCGTAATTATAATAATCCTTTGATCATAGTATGCTACACATAATTAATAATTATTAACAACTAATTACAGTGATTAACCATAGTGATAACCCAGTTCCATAAGTCTATGCCAGCATTGGCTTTATACCGATTTCTCCAGTATCGAGTATCCATTGGTTTTCCAGTGAACTCTACATCACAGTAGACGACAACAAATGGGGTTTCAAACTGTTCCTTGTTCCTCTGTGTCCGAAATCCCACCAAACCATGACTACAAACAACACCAGGAATTAACATATGCATGTATTTTTGTATGCATGAATGCACTTCTTAAGTATACATCTAAGTATACCTGTATGTATGTATGTACGTATGCATGTATGTATATATGCACTCATGCACATAAGTATATATGTATGTATGCATGTATGTATGTATTCTTGAATGCATGCATGTATATATATGTATCAGTGGCCCCGCAGAAATTTATGCTGGAGGGCAAAATATGAAAGCCAGCATGTTATTCTGGCTCGACGAGGGCCAAAGGCAATGAGAAGTGAATTCTTCAATGGGGCAAGCCACATCTTGCCCCTATGTATGGTTGCCCATGTATGTAGCTCACAGTAGCTGACCAGTCAAATCATGCCTTTTAGAAAATACAATACAGACTCGAACATTGGCTGTCAACTAGATTCGACAATGCTCATTTTACACCTATATACACACCGGAGACTTATGATAACGTGAATTCTGATACAATGCGGTCCAGACATGGATCGAAATTTAATTCAGCTGTACATAGACAATGAACTCCTCATAACCCAGTCTCATTATATGGCAGTTGTTGAAACAGCTCCCATTGAATTGAGTTTCTGGTGTAAAAATAATTCATATTTAAATTTAAAAAAGTAACTGATAATAACAATAGATAATAACAATGTCCTATCAAACATATTGGTTCAATATATCTGGAACACTCTGCTTTCTTACTTACTATGCGCTGGTGACCCACGACCTTATCGCATAAAGTGTTGGTTTGCCCTCGAATCTGAGCTGACTTTGCTCCAACTTCGTCGCAAGCTTCTCCGAACGAAATAGCACTACATCACTGTAAGCAGAAAAGTTATTTACGGTAAGGTAGGGTAACACTCTTAAGGATAGGTAATTGGATGTTAAAAGGTATATATCAAGTGTCCCGATACATACTTGAATACAAACATACATACATAAAAATAATATAATATTCCTTTATTCAATTCAAACTGACAAAGCGCAGTATGATTACATGAAATAGTAGGAACATGTGATAACAAGTTAAACAAGAGTCGATTTTATAACTGTATGGCAGCCTGTGAGGCGCTGATCTGTCTTATGGCTGCTAATTTTACCATTGCCCATAGGGAGTGGAAGGCTGAGTCAACCTTATGGGGCTAGCAGGTATCGAACCCACATCCTTCTGTTCTTCGTGCCCGTGTATCACCATTACCCGTGCCCATGTATTACCATATATTACCATCACCCCTCCCCATACATATGTTGTTTGCTTTAACAATGTTTGGTGTTCATGTTCCTGTTCCTTGCCAAACCTGGTCGAGACAAGCGTGTTACTGGATTTACAAACACATCACTGCAGTCTGGTTAAATTTTTAACTTGGCTCAAGCACACTCATTTCGCATGGATCCATCTTGCTGATAACACTGCAACTGTAACAGAATACTTAAATGCTCCAGAACATTCTTGGTTTGAAAGCAACTTGATAAGCAAATCAATCAGCCAATAAAAGGAAATAAAGCCAAACTGACTTTCTGAAACCATATTTCATCATGAGCTTGTGGCTGTATGTTGTGGCAAATCGGTAATGCTGCTTTTGTGATTCTACCAACTTCTGGAAGACTTTGTATATATCTGATTCTCGGTTTTCAAAGAATCCTACAATCAGTAAACCATAATTTGATGAACACAGCTGTTAGGCTTGCAAGAACATAAGTATTTACTGCTTATGTGCAATTCCTTCAAAAATAAAATTTTTAAAACATGTAAATGAATAAGTTGTCTTCTAGCGCATGAAGTCTCTCTTAGACCTCACCTGGTTCTGTCAAAAGAAATGTGATTACGAATTACAATTTCACTTCAGTGAACTCCAACTGATGCATTATTCGTCTAGTTAATGCATTTACTAATGCAAACTGTGCATGCAAGGTTGGTTAATCTGAATCTGAGGTCACATGCGTGAACAATTTGTCAAGGGTTGCTACGCAGTCTATGCAGTAGTTCGACCCACAATCAGCCGTCGCTGGTTACTTTTCTAGTTAAGTCAGCATTTTCTAGTTAAGTCAGCATTGCTTGTTTTCTGATGAACTCTTCATATTTTTTATGCACGTTAACATAATTTCTGTTTGTAAAGAATTGGCCTCTAATTAGTTTCTCTTGAAGTAACACTGTTATACAACTTGAATGTATGCACTTCACCGTGCGGTTGCCAACCCATTTGTCACTGAGCTTTCATCAGATTTTCGTCAACTTCGGGAGTTTTGCGTTTTCAGAAATGGAGTTTAAGCTTTGCCTATGTTGGGTTTTCTCGAGAGCTGTGGCTCGAGCTACTCAATTACTCAATTTGTTCCTTCCACAGTTTTGCAAGTGCCTGAGGTCTGTATGTTTATGATAATGGTGCTAGAGAAGTTTCCAGAAGTTTAGATAAGATTACACAACATCAACATTTCACAATTTTCAGAGGTTCTTGCAGAAAAGAAATGACTAATTTGATCTGTTGAAAATAGCAAATCTGCATTTACCGATAACAGCATTGTCTAGCTCATTTAGAAAAGCATCAAATTCTTCGGCAGTACTGAGTTCCTCTGTCACCAGATTCACTTTCAGCTTCATGTAGCCAACAATTCCATCTTCAAAAAAGAAAAACAGACGTCAAATTAACATAACATAAAATTAGGTAGTCATAATTTCTTACAGTATCATTGCATCTAATGGCATCCATGTGAATAAATTAATATTTCCTCAATTATGATTATCTGTCAGTAATTGAAACTATTCACTATTCATTGGCATATTTTAATAAATTAATAACAAATACACCATGCTAATAAATGGCACTAACAGTGAGAAGCTGACCTGCATCTCTTGGTCCATCATAGGCATAAGAAAGTTCTCCATTTGAAAATACCTTCATGGTTGGATAACCTCTGACCTCATATTTATTACAGGTGGCTTTGCCATTTGAGGTGCAGTCCACCTGAAAAGATCAAACACACAGTTTACCAGATATTCAAAAAATTAGAAGCCTGCATTTAACTGGCTTCCATATGTCTGAAAACATTTTACCGATGTGTCGGTTGGCGTGTGGGTGGGTGTGTGGGTCAGAGTGAGTGAGTGAGTGAGTGAGTAAGTCAGTCGGTCATGGAGTCATTGAATTAACATAACCAATAAAGCTGATGAGTTAAAACAATGATGAACACACAGCCAATTCCCCCAACCCAAAAGTACAGTACCAAACAGTAGATGGTGGGCAAGTGGGTTCAGCTGGGTGTGTGAGTGAATCCCATAACCCAAAAAACAAAATAAATCCATATTTCCTACCTCGGCGAGGGTAATCACTGGATTATTAAATCTCAGAATGGCTGCCGCCTGTTCAAATTCTGGTGCAAGAGCTTTACAATGGCCACACCTTAAAAACACATTAAACAAGCATCACACACATTTCACTTCAAATGTTTACAATTATTCATTAGGAAATTACACCACAATCACAAAATTAATCACAAATAAATTAAAATAATAACTGGTCCAGTCATTCATGTTAATTACACCTAATCATAATCACCTTTTAATAAAAGGTTTACATAAAACCTTTATTGACACTGGTACAATAGGTAGCCTTAGTTAGCAAGGGTTTATAAATAATGGCTACCCACCTCACACATCAGAAACATTGAAGAAATTTGCACAGTCTTCCATTCAGCTGCATTTGTTTTATTTAAATCATACTGCTTTATAAAACTGTCTTTCATATTATTTTATCAAGTATCCATTTGCATGAGAGCATGCATGGGACAGAGGTAGGTCAAATGTAGTACTTTTTGAACTGTAAAGTAAATATTGAAATGCATTCATTGCTCAATGGGTTGCCAGTGAAGTGATTGCAATATGGGCATAAAAAGCTGGAATTCACAGGTCTTTGTTTTGAACCATTTGTAGTTTATTAAAAATGTCCATTAGTGATAACAATGAGAAGTGAGTTACAGTGGTCAAGTCTTCTGGAAACCACAGCACAAGCTGGAGGGAATACAACAGCCGAAAGCATAAGGGATCTGATCATACGAATATCCGTATTTGAAATTGGACTGGTTTGCTTAATACCCGAACACGGTAAGAGAATGACACGATTGAGTCACAAACCAAACCCAAACTGCGTGCGCATTCCATATAGCTAACAGGTAATCCACCCAATTCTACATATGAGCTGCGCTAGATAAATGTCTCTACATTACTCAGCAGCCGAATGATGTTTACCCCGGGGAGAAGAACTTTACAAGTACGATATTGTGTTCCTTTATTCCACGATCAAAGTCGTCGTCTGTAAAGACGAGAACGTCATTGCAACGATTTCCAACAATGAAACAACACAAGATAATAAACAAATTGAGCTTCATCGCCTCTAAATTCCCTCTATATCGCTCAATCACTCGACAACAATAACTTTCGAGGAACCCGCAACTGGCTTAGCACGTTTCTAATCACACACAGGTAGGTCGAGCATCGATGTATAATAACACAGGTAGATATGATGACGTAATTTCTAGTTTCTCAGTCGGGTGTGACACGAAGGCGTCGTTAAATATCACAAATGCCTTTATTATAATTTTTCTGCAAAATATTCCACGACGTAATAAGTCATGTTATATTATTTTTTAGATTATGTAACATAATCAGGATTCATTATCTCAAAAAGTATCGACTAGCCTATCTGTAGGCTACATAGGCCATCCCGCCACACACCCGCAGTGACCCACTCCATTATAATAGCTCCTCTCCCTACTCTTCATCGAAGGAAGGCCTTGTTAATGGAAATAGGTACAGTGAAATTACATGATTCTGAAAACCCACGAACTGCTGCCGTTGTTTTCGGCGTCGCTTCGTTGTTTACCGCCGTTGTCTCGACAAAAATTTCGGGCGTTCGCATAATCTTGATAAAACAGTTTCAAAATTTAGTTAGGGCGCACTGTTTCGTTATAATTTATAACTCCTCTTTTGAATGACTTTTTACGAGAATAATGACGATATCACGACGATACTCATCGTTGTAGGTCAAAAATAAAGCGTTACATAAATTGACGGAGAACCAGCGTTTTTCAGCTGAAGGTGACTTGTGTTGGGAAAATGGCTGCTCTACTAACATCGTTGGCAAGAGTCGGAAAATTGTCCTACTCTACGACTTTAGCCCGGTAAGGTAAATCACGTTACGTGCCAGAAATGCAGAGGGTTAGAGAGCCGAGTTCACTCGGATTTCTTACGCGTTGTTTCATTCAATTCTGGCCAATCTCTGTCATCTATCCATCTCTTCTTCTGTCCGCAATCTTTAAGTTATTTTCGACGAGACCTTGCTATAATATGCACATTCCGGACCTTTGCTAACTGCGTCCAGTATTTGATCACAAAACCGCTTGCACAATAGCCACCTCAATTCTCCATTCTAGTCTCAAGTTCTGTAACTCACTTTTTACAACATGGACTCGGCCCAGATGAAATGTCTAAAATCAGCCCAGAACGCTCTTGCTTCCAAGTGCAGTCACCAAAAACTTCCAAACAACACACGTAACCCTGTTCTCAAATCACTTCATTGGCTAAAAGTCCCTAAGTGCATCTATTACCAAACTGTATCTCTTACCTACAATGGCTTTCAAACCTCTCAACCGTCTTACATTCGCCAGAACTCTATTTACTATCCAGCCACTAAGATCTACTCGTTCCTTAACAAACCTTTTCTGTCTTGGCCGCCAGTCTCCTCCTCTGTGAAATTCTGCAACCTGTCCTTAATCTATGCTTCACCAGCTCTTTGGAACAAACTCCCCAAAGATCTCCATAAGTTTGATCAGCCTCCCCTCTCTCGTCTATCAATCTTACTGTCATCCGCTTGCTTTACCCCCTGCATCTTTCCGCTTGTGGCTGAAAACCAAGCTATTCTATCCTGATTCTACTCCTGCACCACCCCAAGATGTTCATCGTCAACAATTTCTACCTTAACACCATGCTGTCTCCTTGGCTTGATTTCCTTGTTTTCTGATCTGGCATCGAAATGGAGCAACCAATCTGGCTATTGCAGATTTGATTTGATATAGTGCCAGTGAATGAGCTGGTCTCCCAAACATATCTTTTGTGTGGCACTCAGAAATTTCTTAGATTTATATTACATTACATTAAGCACCAAAACTGACTAAACAATCTGTCTCGTGCAGACTTGATAGGCCAGTGTATGATTATAGTGCCAGTGTATGGTATAACGCCAGTGTGAATGATAGAGCATCAGTATGTAGTATAATGACAGTGTGCCAGTGAGCTAGTCTCATTAGCGTGGCTTTGGTGTGATGCTACATGGTTTTGCATCTACATTAGTTGGATGCTTTTGAATGTGTTGTAGTCTGAATGCCTCAGACAGATGATTTTTGCAATTTTTCTGCATTCTAATATGAAGCCGTTGATTTTAATTGTCAGTTTTGTGGTCGATATATAAGCATTCCTGTGGCCTGCTAATATGGTGGACACAAGGAATTAATTGTCTTTGATGTATTTAATTTTGAATGCTGGAATTGTTAGATTTTAGCCAGTCTTTTTCATTGTAAAACTTGCCAGATAAATGTTTGTTTACGTTACAATGGTGTGTGTGGATGTTTTCATTGACAGACCTTTGTCAACAACCATTTCTCTGAGAGGTGATGTCAAATTGACTAGCGACAATGTTCAACTGCAGACCATCAGCGTTGAAGGAAAGGTACAGAGAAGCCCATCTAGCTCAGTTTTAAGTCTATCTGGATTCAGAATTTAGACCCTCTGTGGTCATCTTAAACTTCATAGCCTTTGCCGGTGTTGCTAGACTACTGGACTGTAGATATCTAAGTGATTTGTGCTATATAAATACCAATGTATGCCTCTGCAGGCTGCATTAATCACTTGTTTGTTAATTCTTGGTGGTTTAAGAAATGACGAGCCAATTTCACTTGCTGCCCAATTCTCCAAAAGTAGTTTGGTAAGGGGCTATAAAAAGAAGAGCAGTCCCTGAAGCAATCCTTAAGAAGCAACCATGCTTATAAAGCGCTAGAATTTGCATTTCTTAACCTTGGCATGTGAGGGTGGGTGGCCAGTGCACTCTATCACTGCTTAATCTTCCCACTGCAGGTAGTACAATCGGTTTATAGAGTTTACTACGCTGCCTATGCTACCACAAATGGTGTTGAAGTCATTAAGGCAAAAGTTATCAGCAAGAAAATACTGCCGAGATAAGCATAAAGTACAGGTTTATATTGTTTTGATCCTGAATGTCTAAAGCATATTTTAGGATGATGTTTCGATGTTGTCGGGCGTCCCAGAAGAGCAGCTGAAAACACGTCATGTGAGGATCTTTCTACCGGCTAAGAATGCAATGCAGTCTGGAACATATAAGATAAACCGCTGGAAGCTAGAGTATGACACGCGTGAACGCTGGGAAAACCCACTGATGGGCTGGACGGCAAAGTTAGTGTTAACCACTGTACAATGTACATGAGCCTAAACTAATCTGAGATTTAATATGAGTGTAATAACACTAAAGTTATTAGTTGTGGCTAAGCAAAGGAGGCGTACATAACAAAATCAGGGGCAAGTCAGTTGAAAATCCGGGGGAGGGGGGAATGCAGGATTGGAAACAGCCTTCGAAGAAAATATCCCAGTGTAGATGACCTGACAAAAGAGGGAACACAATAGTATTAATAAATTTGCTAAATTATCGGTTGAGTTAGTTTCTTTAGATTTTTGACTGAATAGTTGGTAATGTGAATGACCAAAGAAAGTGAGGTATGGATGAATGATTTACTTGTTGATATTTTGCTAGTTTCATGATCGATTGGTTTTTCGGTTTTGTTCATTTGATTGTGGCGCTCACTAGTGTAGTGGTTAGTGTGCTGGACTGTCACTCAAGAGGTTGGCGATTCAAATCCACACCAGGGCAGAAATTTGGTTTGAGATTTCTGCCCCACTTGTGCCCCTAGTGAACTTGGCAATAAGTACACTTGCTGTACACTATTGGTGGGAAGATCAGATGGTGAGGGAAAGTAATGGCCACCCACCATTATATGCCAAGGCTAAAAAATGAAGTCGCTATTACTTCATACCCATGGCTGCCTCAGGGCTAGCTTAAGGGACTGCTCTTCTCTTTTTCATTTGATTGATTGACTTATTTGTTGTGTGACAGTGCTGATCCCTTGGCATCAATGGAGATATCTTTCACCAACAAAGAAGACGCAGTTGCTTTCTGTGAGAAGAATGGTTGGTATCATTCAAGTGTGATATATTTCTTATTCCTTAACTGAATATTTGCTTAACTGATCAATACACTGAGGTTTTTTAATTTTTGCCATCTTAATTTTTCATTCATTGTAAACTAGTGATAGCCATTCATTTTTGTCTTTAAATGTGTGACAGAAACTCGTTATAAAATTTTTTCGGGAGCCGTAAATAGAACCACCTTATATTGAAACTGTGTTATAGTAAGGGGATTTTCTACAGCAGTGCTTCCCAGAGTGGTGGTCCGCGGACCGGTACCAGTCCGCGAGCCCTCAGTTGCCGGTCCGCAGAGGGAGTGAAGAAACTAGTCAAATTGTCTCGGAATAAAGAAATGGCTATTATATTTTAAACTTCATAACTAAAACATTTATTAGGCTAGCAGTTAAATGGCAATGGAGTAATAGAATTGGTTAAGCATGCACTTAAATCAATTTTAATACACGTTTGAGGAATCTATTTTAGGTGATAGAAAAAGAGAAATAATTAATAAATTTGGCACCGGTTTTCCTGCACGGAGAAAATTCCTGCCGGTCCGTGACGCTGAGAAGTTAGTTCTGCCGGTCCGTGACACTGAAAAGTTTGGGAAGCACTGTTCTACAGCATAGTAAAGTGGAATTTTTTAACCACGCCATATAAAAGTTCGTCTTATAATGAAGCGTGTTAGAACAAATGTCCAGTGTAATGTGGACAATTTTTAATGTTATTATTATATATTTGTTTAATTGCAAGACCAGATGACACACTGCAACTGGGTACAACAGTAAAAGGGGACTACAACTGAACTGGAAATTATGTTTAAAGTGTTGACTAAGTCAATCAGTCTTTTGCAGGTTTAAATCAGGTTTAATTTATTTTTGTTAGTTATTTGGTATATTGCTGTTTGGCATACATGTAGCATGACTAACTGATAAGTTGACTGATTTTTAGGGTGGGAATACCATGTTGAAGAGAAGCATGAACGCAAACTGAGGCCAAAGTCTTATGGAGACAACTTTTCCTGGAACAAGAAAACGCGTCTTTCTACTAAATAATCACGAAAAATGTGCAAGGACCAATGTCCGATGTGCATAAATTTGCATATGAACTTTAAGAACACCGTGTTAAAGAACTGTGACAGTAGTTTATCCTATCCTAAGTCTGAGCATGTTTTAGGTGAATGATTGTCAAAAGTAGAGTTGAAGTCTTCAAAAACAGGGTTGAAGATTCTGTGAACTCTTGATTTTCTTGTGATGGATTTCAGCAGAGCTTTCTCTAACAATAAGGAGGGTAAAATAGCCCAAAAGCTAATATTGTGAACTTTATTTACAGGTTTTGCGACAGACGTCAGTGTACAAATCAAAGCTAGTGGAGATTTTAAGCTTAAACCAGTAACTTAAAAGAAATTAAAAGGTTTTTCAATGTTATTAATTGCATATACCAGTAAATGGTATTTTGTTATATATATATATATGTATATACATAATTACATATATATATATTATACATACATACATACACAATTATGTATGTATGGCCACAGCATATCCGGGTCAGGTGCTGAGTGATACTGGCGTCTTCGTTACGCAGTAGTCTGCAAATTACAATTGTCAGCCTTGCAACAGATTGAATTTAAGATGGACTGCAAGAATAGAATTTAAGTAGCCTAACCTATGAGCCATATACGGTATGTATAGAGTGGAAAATGCATCGGTATCCCTATACATTTATGTGTATATACGCCTGAATGTGTTTGTATGTGTTTCTGGGCTTTGAAAACAGTATTTTTTATCTAAAAATTCACTATAGAACGTTCTAAGGGAATGTGTTTGTCCTTCAGCACTTCAGAGATCTATCATGGGTTTGATGTTGTGTCGAAGCAACAGTGACCTCCCAGACGTGAACTTCAATTGGACTTTTCCATTGAATTACAAATTTTATGATGTATGTGACCCAAGCATGGTGGGGTTGTTTTGGTCAGAAGGGATGGACTCAACTTCAGGCACTGACAATTGTTCCCTCTGTGAAGCCTTCCCGAACCCAACCCAAGCTTTGAACAACTATGCCAGGATGCTGATACACATGCTATATATATATATATATATATATATATATATATATATACATATATATATATACCACTCTACTATATTATTTACAATCTGTGCTATTATACATACATGTATATACATTTATATATTATATGTATTTATATATATACATGTGTGTGTGTGTGTGTGTGTATCAATCAATTTCTAGGCCTTTCAGTTTCTTGACCCCTGCAGCCTTGGCTGGCACACACAGTCACGTGGATGTCCTTGTAGGAATAATGCAGCTTGACGCCCTTTCCTGCATTGATTAACTATGCAGCTTTCATTGATTGGCAGCAGAATGTTATGGATGCCAGATGGTAGGCTGCTGCAAACAGATGGTCCAGCATCTAGAAAACTGAACTCAATAGTTTGCTGATGATCGAGGAATTACATGTTAGTCTTAAAGAAACCCACCTGTCTGTCGTACTTAAGACTGGCATCCTAGACCATGATGTTTCAAGGCAGACCAGGCATTTTCATTGCAAAGCATTTTAAAGTGCAAAATGATAATTTGCAAATTATAATGGTTTTTATTCTGCTTTGCTAGGGAGCATCCATAATGGCACATCTGTCAAACTGATATTAATTATATGCAGCATTTTTGTTATCATAGTACGACTCTGTACGAGTGTAAAAAAACCAAGAAAGTGGATCTCAAAATCAGCTCAGCCACAATGACTTCATTAGTTCATTACATTGAAGGTGTTTCTTATCGCTCTCAAAGACGGCATTGTAACAAGTTTCTTGTGTAGGCCTATCCTCACGTAGGCCTATGCGTACAAGGCCTCTGTTTGCCAGTTCTTTGGTCTGGGATTTCACAGCATTGAATCACTTTTTTACCTTTGCAGTCATGCATTTTTATGAAATGTCACATACGCCATTATCATCGTTTGTCTTAAACGAAAATCGTTATGAAGGTACAGCGTATAGCCAACAACTAGACGCATTAAACTCTTGCATAGATGCAACGTCACGTTCTCGAACACCAAAGGACAACATCTGGCTCAGTTTATACAGACGCTGGCTGATAAACAAATTCCTCTGTTAGGCATCTGCATTACGTAAGCAGTCGGCAACAGCTTCATTGTATGGACGAATTCCAAATCATTATTATCGATTTTTATTAATGCTTGCTTGCCATGTGCGCTCCTGAATAATAGTATATACGATACATGATTACTTAAGTAGTCCGGCAGCACAAGAGAACCAGCAAGTGGCTGCGTAAAGAGGTCTTCCAATCAGATGAGCCCTGATCCGATTATATCCATGAAACATACGAAATGTTTAAGCTCATTGTCGCTAAAAATACACCGGCGAAGACAAAAGCTATAACTTTCGCCGACGTTGCATTTCTGCCGCTATAGAAATGCTTACAGCAGCTGATAGGCTTGTAGAGCAATCCGCACCGGAACTACTTTGTCCATGTGGCCGCTGGGATGTAAGGCGCGTCGTGATTGGTTATAGGTTGACACGAAGACACTTGCCGTCCAATAGGAGTTGTTGGCAAGCTTACAGTCATTATTAGACGAAGGTAATGTTGACACGTGACCAATTTTAAAAATAGCTTTAACACGGGAAGCACTACACTTTATTTACATTTGACGAGAAGTGTCACCACAATCCAAAATGCAATTCTGAAAATATAATTTGTTAAAATACAATTCGCGGAACAAATCACTGTATGAAATGAGCCATACATAAACAGTCATTAATAACTAAAAACAAATTAAAAACCTAAAGATTTGAATGAGCTTAATTCGTAATTCAACCGTAATACTAAACCAATCAGTGCCCAAGCCGGATTCTTGCGAACAAAATGATCGCTTATTGGTACTAAAACAGTGCGATTTTACGAAATATCCCTCGCTGGTTCAGACTGTCTTCCATTTCCATATTTATTTCTCTCCTAACCTTAAGCCTCATCTACTGCCGCCATTTTCAAACATGCACTCAACACGTGACGACGACATCTGAATACTTCAATTAAGTTCAAGGCCGTAAAATTGTGCGGCGAGCGTAGGGCGCGTGACCGCACAACGTTGGTTTGGTCGAACTGTGGCCTCATCGACCAGCTGGCGTTCGGTCACGAGCGCTTTTAATAATCTGCATGTACGTGTAATTGGAAGTCGACAGAGCGACCGTTTGCGTGGTGTAACTGGAAGTGATTTTCCCATTTATCTCTCTTCGTTATATCCGAACCAGACGATTGGGAACTGGAAGAGACGAAGCTGAAACTCTCGGACCGATCTTCTGGAAGCAGTATTTCGTAAGTTAGATCGGGAGATTTGATATAGTCGTTAATTATAGGCGACGTCTAACTCAGCGTTATAACGAGGGGATCAAGGCCGAGTTTCCAGTCGTTTCAATATTCTGTGTTTTTGAGAAAATCCTTTCGTCTCTTGCTTTTAAACTTCTGGGAAGTCTGTAGGATGATTTAAATTTAATACTGTAAACCTGAAAAGCGAAAGACGGACGTGTGAATATGTGATTCTTTACCACATCTGCTTAGGGCCTACGTGTCGTTGGTAGCCATACACTCGATGTCGCAGGGTTTGGGATGGGGTGTCGAAGGGTGTTGTTTCTTAAATCTCGGGTTTTAAAATTCCATTTTTATATCGTAAGATAAAAGTCGAAAGCCTGCTAAAGGCTTGAAATTATAAAAAAAAATCGAGTAATACATCGGTCATATGAGTTGGGTGTCGTGTGATCAAGAGTTGCTAAAGGGTGAGGGGTGAGTAGGTCATAATGCTCGAGGGCTGGTAACCTTTGCGGTGTTGGATTCTTTCACCGATTTCGGAGAGCAGAGTTTATTTTTTACATTATTAAAAATGGTTTTATGGACTATGTTATGCAAAACTTTTATGTGAAATTTTATGTAATATTATTTGTAACAAATGTAACAGAACAAATTGCTGGAACCACATAAGTTCAGCAGCTGTAGAAATTTGGGCTTGGGACATTACCATATTTTCAACTAAAGGACCACTATGAAGAGATGGCATTGAAGCCTAGCATGGTACAGTGCAGTCCCGTTTATGCATATCGCATTTACACGCGAATCTGTGTGATTCATGTAACTCATGTTTATGCCATTACTCCCAATGACACCTATTTAATGTGCGAGACATGTTAACCTGCGGTACAGGAAATTGTGTAGTGCATTTCATGTCGTAATTTTTAAACTATATACATACAGATATATATGCTATGCTGGCATTGACCATGGGTGGGACAAAGGCAAGATCACTATATAATTCTTAGATACATTGTTACTTGTCTCCACTACCTAAAAACCATATGGGGAGCACACTGAGTAGCAGCTGTCACTCAGCTAATTATTATGGTACTTGTGCCCTTACCTGCCCCAGCACAAGACAGGCACTTAAAATGCTGTCTCAGCCAAAGTAACAACAGCTTTATACAGATATGCTTGGCTTTAAAGGGCTTTAAAATAATGTACTAAAAGGCTTTAAAATATTGTCCAGAAATTGTAGATGTTAATGTTGCCAGAAACACAATTGTCTGGTATAACCTAACAAACACTTTTGCCTGTCAAAGTACTTAGTACAATTGCCTTCACATCAATCCAATCAGCCTATGTCTTTGTGCTTTATAGCAGAGGTTCTTAACCTTTTTTGGCACACGACACACCTAAACTTCCAACAAAATTTGGCGACACACCATGCAATCGTCAATAATCGTCATTATATGAATATTGTTAAAATTAAAAAATAGTAAAGTTAAACTAGTTTATTTGTTTAAAATTTTAAACTGTAAACATTTTTAACGAATGAAAATGTTCACAATCAGAGTTTTCTACTAGTCATCGCTCCGCTTGCGCACAACACATTTCTACTTTCTCATGCTCTTCTTTGTTGGTTTAGGACAACTTTAGGGAAGTTTAGGCCTACTAAAACTATCAGTGGCAGCAGCATCGTTTTCATATTAACTACTGTTGGTGCTAGAATCCGTCTCATTGCTAACAAAATCTGATTCCACGTCAGCAGTGGAATCAGATTGTAGATTCGCAAAATTTTCATTTCCTTATGATAAATTTGTTCATTTGGAATGCTACAGTCTGTTATATTAATAGGCTCTAATGTGTAAAAGTTTTCACCGGCGCGGTCGCAAACGTGTACGGTATACAGCGTAGGCCTATGTATAAATAAGATAAACATCATGTTCGTCCCAGATTGCGATAAATAGAATAGAACCTAGATAAGTAGAATAGAACGTAGATAAATAGAGTGCTACGAATTCTCATATGTAGCCTACGTCCTCTAAACTCACGGCTAAAGTGCTAAAGCATAGGCCTAAGTAAGTGAGTGTAATGCAAGAATGACGGTTGTTTGCTGTGAGAATTCGTGACACACCAATTTTTCGCGACACACCAACGACACACCATGTTTACGCGACACACTGCCGGTCGATTCGCGACACACTAGTGTGTCGCGACACACCGGTTAAGAACCTCTGCTTTATAGTCACACAAAACTTACATAAATCATACACTATTGTATTTCAGCAGGACCCTCTTAACCTGCGATCTGTTAACATGCGGTCATAGCAGTTTTGCCTCCCAATGATTGTATGTGAGCTGGTTTGCAATGTGCTGCCTGGGTGAATCAGTTGTTACTTTTGAGGAATGCACATTTATATTGGCCATCCACACAACACTCATGAATAGCTACTGAAAAGAGATGTATCATTTGGGTCTTTTGAGGTGGGCATTTGCAGCAGTATTTTGTCTAGCCCTTATCTATAGGGTGACCCTTGATGTAAAAAGTTTAAAATATGCTTGGAAAAGTGGCTTGTGTGCATATTGGAGTTGTTGTAAGCTTCAGCTTTGTCTTTATGGGCTTATGCTTGGTTATGGTTGCAACTGTATGCAGAAAAAGCAGTACTTGGGTGAAAGTTTTAATCAGGGGTACAATGGGGTTTATTGGTAGTCTGTCTGTTAGTGATGGGACACACAATTGTCTCGGGGACTCTGCTATAAAGTGAATACGCTGACAAAACACTGTTGGTGAGAAGATGAGACTGCGAGGAAGAGGACTAGTCTCAGACTCTCATATGTTGAGGCTAAGAATGTGAAAATCTTTACCATTTCAAACTCATGGGTGTCTGAGGTGTTTGCAATATTAATAATGATACTATACAATGATAACAATATTAATTATGGTAGCGTTAAGGTTGCCATACGTCAGAGTTGATTTAGAACCATGGGTAGTCACCCAGATGAGAGGATTAGTGGATGGTAAGCGTTGGAACTAATTAAATGAAGTTACTGAAATAATGTGTGTCAAGTTGCTACGTGAAGTATGCCAGTTTATAGAGCAGACTTTCAAGATAGAGTCACCAAGTGAATGGCGGTGGGAATTTTGTCGTGTTGGCAATGAGGATGAGTGGTAAGTCCTGATCTTCCTTACTACAGCTTACAGTTTACAATGAAGGCAATCAGTGTATATTAAGTTTGATAGGGGGTTGGTGGAACAGAAATTTTGTAATCTATTGCTGCCCTGATGGGTTTTAGAACCCCTACCTGTAGGTTGTTAGTCCAGCAGACTTTCCACGAGACTGGCGTGAATGTGGAAATTGCAGTTAAACTTGTAGGTGGCTGATAATAATAATGGTGGTTGGGTATAGGATTCAAATTGTAATCCTTCCTGGTCTTCTTGACCTGTTAGATTTTGACTGGGCTTCTTCAGCTGACAACGCCTAGAAACTACAGTAGTTCTATTTTGAAGCAACCATCAACTGTTGTTTAATACCATAGGGCACACTGGTGCACGCAGTGCATTGGAGATGTTATCTTACATGAATTGCGCAGACATGAATCATGCCAACATTCTGGAGATCCTGGTCCTGTTGTTGGGAGTTATGGACTGGCAGTTTGGCATGGTGATCAACTGTTGCAAACCAAGAATCAGACAATGATTGCACCACCTCCTAAGTTAGGTCCCATATAGGTGTCGGGAAACTATGTGGAACTAGTAGGAGGGTTCATCCACCTTGGGTCTCATTTCACTCTTTTCAAAGACCGATGGTGAATAGCAATTGCCCATGACTGTGTGAAACCCTAAGTGGGAATCTGGAGTAAGGATATTCAGCAGGTCTCCAAAATGTGCCTGTTTATCTTACATTCTACCTGTCCTGCTTTTGGAGCGGAGACCCGAATGCTCATGGTGGCCCTAGAGAGGTTGTTGGATGCCTTCCAACAATGTCTGCAGATAATCTTGTGAATAACATGCACTGGACACATCACCAATGCAGAAATACACAGGTACACAAAACAGACCCCGTCTCAGAAAAGATTGAAATGAGAAAACGCTGGTTGTTTCAACACTTTGCATGATGCGATGGCAGGCAGGGCCACACTCGGGCACTCTGAGGCTTGATTTCCAGACCTGTTAGATGACCTAATCACTTGTGGACCCGTATGGTGGAAGTAGTTTATGAGCCACTGAACATTGGACTTTGCAAGGCTTCGAGACGAAAATGGCACAGCTTTCAAGAGGGATTTGCCTTTGATTGTGATGACAATCATGATGATCATGCCTAATTGGTGCCTCTTGCATTGTGGTAATAACACTGTGAAAGTCCTTAGATTCTAAAGATAACACCAAAACTCCAGTGAAATACAGAAGAATGACAGTCGGTGGGAGATTTGGACTTTGTTGCATGGCATAGAAGCACCTTGGCGTGTAGACAAAATTTGAACAGGTCCAAGATGAATGTACAAGTGTCTGATAAGGACCTAGTTATGTAAACTACAAGTGACTGAACAATTGACGCTATCAGTGCAGGCCAAAGCACTGAATTTGAGTCGTGAGGACCTGTGGTCTAGTTTAATGATATGGCCCACATTACAGACCAAATCATGGCCATGAACCGTTGAGGGAAAATACCAGAATTGTTTGAGCATTCACTCATGCAAATGCTATTTTTTTTACCTCTGTGACACGATGGTTTAAATGGTGGCAGTGTGAATGAAACAGTTGATTCACCAACAAATTCCATCACAGACAGTATTAAGTAATGCAAACTAGGGCTTGCTTATGTCAGTAGGGCAATGTGGAAACTCCAGCTGAATATTGTGCTGATTGCCCAATCCCCAGTTTATAAATTTCTCAGGCAGTTTTCAGCTTTACCATTCATGTTATTTGACAGTTATTTCATTTACAGTGAATAACTCACACAAGTCATATGAACAGTGAAATAAGCAGTAATAAACTGTGTTACAATGTTTCATCGATTCTTCACTGGCTGTAAAACTAATCCCTCAAACTTAAAATCCCAGTATGTCTGATTTGTAGTTGAGCAGAACATGCTGATTTAAGCCTCCTGTAAAAGTCATATGTATATGCCTGTTTGACATAATAGGGGACATGTTGATTTGAGGCTTCTAAGAATCCTCTTACAGTCACCTGTGTGTACCTTCCTGTAGTCTAAAACACATGGACACCATCAATTGATTGAAGTTTTTATGTAATTATTGCACTTATTATGCTCTCATGGTCAGTAAATTTGAGTGTGAGATGTTTGTGTGACATGTATAATTGTATATGTCTTTCTTTCTTTCTCCTCCGTCAAGTATTCGCTGACGATGAGGCTCTAACAAAACTTCTCCATTTCGGTCGGTCTCTTGCGAGTTCTATTGCCCTTCTTAAGTCCCATCCTCTGTCTTCTATGTCCTCCAGTACGTTATCTATCCATCTCTTCTTCTGACGTCCTCTGCTCCTTGTATATGTGCCAAATGATAAGTCTATATGCGATGAATTTGTTCAGGGTGTGTACTTGAGACTGCTCAGCAGGTAAAAGTGCATTCATTGTATTAGATGCATGGTTGATTACATTTAAACAGTACAGAACTGTTGCACTCTGCCTTCTGTGTCTTTAGTGTGAACACTGTGAATTAACTGTCAGAAAGTACTGTGTAGACAGTAATCTGGTATATATGTTGAAAATGGAAGAAAGTATATGACTTTGGTAATGTGTCTCTGAGGTAGAGAGTGACACAGTAATGGGGAAAGCTATAATACCGCAGTAAAATCTGCGGTAATGGTGACAAAAGCGGTGGTAAATGGTAATACCATGGAGAACTGGAGATGGTAGCAAAGCCTGCAGGATTACCATGTAGATCTAGCAATGAATGTGCGGTATTTACTGCGGTAACGGTTGTAACTTTGTCCGCTGCAGTAATTAATTATCTGTTAAGCAACCTGGGTCTGCATACAATGTTAAGTCATCACGATATATATAATTGAAATCCTTGAATATTCAACATCTTTTCTACTTCAGTTAAGTATATTCTGTATTTAAAAGCTTAAGATTTTAACATGACTGTTTAATGTGCAGGAGCATTTTTATCTTGTTCTTTAACTTCATTCAGATGATAGGAATGGGATGGTCAATGTACCATCTAATGGGGATGGTGTGGGGATGGGGACAGGACAGACCTGATGGGGATGGGGTGGGGATGGAAACAGACCCACAGGAATTGGGTGGGATAGAGAAAATTTTTGTCTCATTTTGTTCTCTACTATGAGGATCTACTGTTGAAGGCCATGTGGCCTGTTGAAGAGTACTTGATGGTTAAGTTGCTTGAACTGCTCTTGTGAACGTAGTGTTTGAAGAATTGTTTTAATGCACCCTGGACCATTGATAGATATGAATTATATCGTTCAGATATAGATAAAACTTAAAGTGACGAACTATTGCAAAATTCTGAGGGCACTTACTCTTGTGTTGGACCATCCTCCTTGTCTGTTGCATATATATGCACTGTTTCACTTGATTCTGGTCAATGTACATTTTCAATAGATTGGTCTTCAGATGCACGTGTTTAGCACAGTCAGATTGCCATATGTGCATTGCTTTTGTGAGGTCCTAAAGACACTATTTAGTGTTGTTCCTCATGCAGACATGTGCCGTGGGCGTCTGCACTCTGCAGTAACCCGTGCCGTCACATCTGTGCAATGGAATACAATAATTATATACTGTCTTTGGCAATCATGTCAACCATCTCGTATAACAGGTCACATTATGGCAGTTAATTAAATTTGAAATCAGAGTGTCCAGCCACATTACCATTCAGCTGAATTGGTGTTATAACAACACATAATTATTATGATCAGGAACTTTACTGTGGTATGTATATATACATATTATCATATATGTATTTTGGCATCATGATATTTTAGTTATAAGCTTTAGCACTTTGACGGCGAGGTTTGAGTTAACTCGTATGTTGTTTCAGGAGTCTATAGATGCGATATACAAGATAAGTCGTACCTCAGTCTATACATTAGCACATAGCAACTATAGGTGCAATCAGCATGCTGGCAATCCATGCTGCTGCATGTGTTACTACTATGTTGACTTCTGCCATAATAATGATTAATAGAAATGCATATTTTTTTAAAGAACTGCAGCCATACTGTGCATTAGACAGCACATATATGTACTGTCTGACGTCAGCATTCTAGTATATAAAATGGTCAGGTTTCTGTAGAGTAGATTTTAATTCATTTTCTTTACATTTTCAGAGTCGATAAGAAATGACAGTGGCCATTGTTTTCCAATTTTTTTCACTTTTCCGATAATTTTTATTAGGCCTAGGGCTGCCGCACACTGGCCTAGGGCTGCCGCGCCCTGGTAATAAATAGTTCTGGCTTTCAAAGTGTTAAGTACCTCACAAAGACGCTACACATATGACTGTCTAACTGATCTAGATCAGTAGGTTAAGACGATTTTAGAATGTTTGCTGAACAGAGTTAAGAGTATGTGCAGTGGAATACTTCAAAGAAGAAGGTCCAAGGACACTTGAAAAGGCATGATGGGCTCAAATTAGTGTGTGGAAGCACAGCAACTGTATCACTCCACGGGCATGCCAAGCATAACACCTGCATAACTCCACAAGCAGCAGAGCACAATAATCTCCAAATCCAGTTGACTTAAGACTGGAACATAGAGCTCCCTGATGTATGCCAGTGTGGTGCCAACAAACAGTGTCCTCCCAGGAGGCGAATCTTTGTTCTTTCCTTGATGGGGAGTCAGTGGAGCTTGTCCGTCATATAGGTATTCACAACTACCCATAGGTCTAATAGTAGTTCTGATTAGTATGCAGTTCATATAGCTATAAGTAGGTCTAATGTGTTATTAGACCTACTGGTAGTTATTATATGAACTGCATACTAATCATGTACATTAAGTGTGTCTGAGAATAGCTTCAACGTTTTTTATAGTACCTGCGAGGGTGCTCATTGCTTACCTAAATTTTGTTTCAGAGAGGTAACGGTTGGCTGTGGTTATTGACTACCACTGTTGACTATGATACATTAGACCAAGAGTGGGCAAACTACGGCCCGCGGGCCAGATCCGGCCCGCCAACCCTTTTTATCCGGCCCGCCAACACATTTTATCCGGTCCACACAGTTCTTCAAAAAATTTAAAAAGTCATAAAATTCTGACTGCAAGAACAATTCCTCATGCTGCTTCCTTACTTACTATTCCGGTTTGTATTATTAACATCCACTTACATCTGTGAACAAACATTATGAAGATAAACAAATCCAAATCTCAATTAGCTGGAGTTCTGGGGCGACTAGATCGGGTTCTTCGCTCGGTTCATTGTGCGAATTCCCAAATTCGGCTCTGTCTCTGCCTACATGCGTGTCGTGTTGAACTGGCTGCCTGCGGCCCAACGGATATCATATTGGATTGCTACTTTGGTTTCACGCTGCATCCTTGGCTCAGTTGGCTGTGCTCCAACTTACCTGGGTGATTTCTGCATGCTGCCCAGTGCCTGACGTAGCGCAAAGGGTGCTTCGCTCCCCGACGAGGAGGGAACGTATAGTTCCATGAGCTCGCTTGGCTGCTATAGGCAACACCAAGCATTTTTATAAATCACCCAAGTCTTTTTTCTTTAGCCATGGCTTGGCTGTTAAAGCCCTGAGTAGGTTTGTTGAAACGGCGCTATATAAGTGCCCAGAATGAATGAATGCAACCAGTGCAATCACTCTGGATTAATGGAAAATTGTTATGCATGTTCACAGCTGCATACATCTCACAAGTTACAGCCAAAGTATAATTAATTTTAATTCAGTAAACTTTTTCATTTTAGTAGTTATTACAAGTTTAAAATTAGTTACCTGGCCTTCCGAATTTTTTTGGCGCTTAATGTGGCCCAATGTGCCAAAAGTTTGCCCACCTCTGCATTAGACTGATTAGAGACTAGACGGACACACCTTCCTTGTTACACAGTTAAAAATCCCGAGGTGATATTACTCATGGCTCACTTGCGATTTCCTTTGGCTGAGGAGGCAATTTATTACTAAATGATGTTTACTGCCTACAGTTGAATCTGTTTGAAATTCAGAGACAGTGTTTAGAGACCAGTGACTGTTTGTTATTATGGCATAGACATGGAAGTTCCTACGAGTAGCTGCTCTGGGGTTGTAGTATGATTCAAGCCTATTTCTGGTGCTTCAGCTTTTTTATCTTTATGTTTCACCTGAGGTTGGAATTCTGTCCTGAGCAATGACTCAAATAAGGAAGTTTTGTTGTATGATTGCTTTTCTGTTTTCATGTGTGCACTGTATGTGGGGACTTGATTTATGTTACCTTGGTTTACTGTACATTGCCAAGCTTTGCCCAGGTACTTTGCCTTGTTTTACCTTAACTTGCCTTACCCAACTTTACCTTTACATTACACTACTTTACCTGATCTAACCATATGCAATACTCACCCATATCTGATCTTGTCATAAGCATTGCCTTGCCTTACTCCATCGTACACTACATTGCCTCAGTTGGTTGTGCTGCGCGTTGACTTGCCCTACTTTATTTGGTCTTTATCCTATTCATTACCTTGCCTGACTCTACCTACCCTACCTTGCACTGCCTTGCTCTACCGTGCCTTGCCCTACCTTGCTATGCATTTCTTTGCCTTGGCTTACTCTGCATTTGTTTTCATTCTAGAAAGTACTGTCCGACTCGTTCCTGCCATAGACTTTGAGAATGGATCCAACAACAAGTTTTGAAGAACCGAATGTGAGCAACGCCGAACCGGCGTCAACCGTAGACGATGAGGCCTATGCTCCGACCTACGCCGAGGCATTTCCACCGCTACCTGGACCCGGAGAAGTGGAACCAGTGATTGAAAGCAGCAACCAATGGAACGGATGGAGCAACCTCAGCAATAACAACAACTTTAAGATGTCCGTTCGATCGACCGCCATTACTCAGGTCAGCTGGAGGTGCTATAGAAGTTGCGATATAGATTACATTACACTGAGCATAAAATAGTGTTGAGAGCGGACAGTCACTGTAAAAATTACTAGATTAGATTGGACTTCACTGAATGTCAGATGACTCAAATTTTAGACGACACGTTGTGGCTTGCATTTTTATTTAGTGCCATGTCACAGAAACTGCTCAGCAGTGTTTGAGTTGTTTTTTTCTGTTTTTACTTGTATGTTTCTGTGATTTTATTATTATTATTATAAAATTATCATTTGATTTAATATTATTATTATACCTGAGGATGAAATTAACCTTCAGCTGTTATTTATTTATGTATTTATTTATTTATTATTATCATTATTATTATTATTATTATTATTAAAATTGTGTCTTGTGCACCAGCTCACTATGGTGCGACATGGTAGTGACAGCTAGCTAGGTTGTAGCGCAGTCAGACATCCAAATACTATAAACTCAGTGAAAAGTACATTATTTTAGTGTGTTGTTTTAGGCAAAGACAGACTGACAGACAGGCAGACAAGACACTAAAGACAGGCAGACAGACAGATATTGACAAATTGTTGCATTCCTGTTATTAGGCCAGTTGTCATTGTAACTAAACAAAGCATTATCTGTTTGGGTTTGATATGTGACGTAAGTTATGTGGACTCGTTGTGATAATGGGGGTTGGTCGAGTGTAAAGGATGTCATGTTTTGAAGTGGTTTTCTTTGGGTTTTCTGTAGGTGTTTTCTGTCCCAGTTGAAGAACGAAGATTTAAGGAGATGAGTGAGATGCAGTTTGGTGAGAAGGGAAAGGTGCCGGCAAGGATCTGCAATGACATCATGAACAGAACTGGTTTGTCAATAGTCCTTCTCTATTTGACTCTGAAATGTGCGTCCTTTGTGAGGCTAATCAATCATGACTATGACTTTAGGCTAATCTCTTTTGCAATCTAACAATGTGTCTTTGAGGTTAGTGTGCTGCATAAAGCCTTGTGTGTGTGCATGTGTATGTGTTTGTATGTAAACTGTATGTGTCGAGACAATTAACAATATAGCAGCTTTAAAGTAACTCTAAAAAGCACTGCATGCATGCATGCACATATTTAATGACTCTAAACAGATGCAACTTGTAGTAAGTTTAATATGAAACAGATTCAATTTAAGGTAGGTCAGTATGTATGCTGAGCACAGTCTAATGAAACAGTTGTTATATACCAGTACATAGAGAGTTTTCCCAGAGGAGGATATGATAGAGGAGAGAGCCTGAAAGGCTGAAGTTGAGTCATACCCTACTCGTTTACTATGTACGTTTGTGTATCATAATTGTACCTGTAGTTTGGTCAAATTTTGTAAACTGTGTATGCTGTGGGGAGTACTGTCTGTTCACACTTTGCTGGTGTTGAGGATGCTTTTGCCTGGTGTGAATGTGGCTGTGATGTTGTGCTGTTGCAGGTGTTGCAATTGAGATGAGCCTGGCGAAGGACCAGAGCCTCTCGGTTGTCGTAACGGGTAAACTTGAAGCAGTGCTCAGGGCCAGGAAGATGATCACACAGCAACTGCAGACTCAGGTAGCAACCTTGAAATTATCGGAGACTCTGATAGGAACCTTGATGTAGGAGAAATAGCTCTATCCATTTCTACTCACTTTTCTGATATTCCAAAAAGCCACCATTTCCAGGATTGGTGCCCTTTCACACTTGTAGAACCTCACCAGTGGCATCTATACACACTGTTTATAGCAGATATTAATCGTGGGTATTAATACTTTTGTATATTGATGACGATTGTATGATAGCCATGGTTATGATAGCAATGATGATACAATAAAGCAACACAATACAACTGTAACTGACTTTGCTTGTTTTCTAAGGCTCAGAAGCGCAATAGACTATCGCGCAAACCAACTTTCGTTACACAAAAATTTGAATCTAAATGACGGTTAGTGCATATCATAATAGCAGTGCCTACCAAAACGAATGCCGCGGGCTGCATGTTGGACAGCACGGCAATATAGCAGCGCCACCTAACGAAACAAAATGATTCGGCTTAACAGAATAGGTTTCCGTCATGATTTCATGACATTTCTCTTCTATCATATTACTAATATTGCAAGTTAGTGCCAACAATAGAAATTGTAGTGATATGTTGCTAACTACCTTGTTGTTCCACTGCGAAATTATTTCTTAGGCATCGGTGCAGATAAAGATTCCGAAGGAACATCACCGTTTCATTATTCGCCAGAAGGGACCAAACCGAACCCAGACCCTTGCGGACCTGGAACTCCAGACAGCAACCAAGATCTCCATTCCACGCCAGGATGATCCATCGGACTTGATCACGATCACCGGAACCAAGGATGGGATTGAGATCGCAAGGCACGAAATTCAAACGATCTCTGATGAACAGGTTGGTTGTTTTAATGTATCTTTATTGATTGAACAACATTCAGACTGACTGATTTGATTGACTGACTGACTGTTTTGCTTGCTCATGTACTGACTCTCTGACTGACTTGCCAATGAAGACTGTTTATTGAAGGTTGTATTGCTAACTACCATAATACTTAATATTTTAGTAAATTATTTCCTTTTTCAGTTGATCTTTATCATAATTATCCCTAGTAAGTTATTATTGATTGATTGATGTATTGATTGATTATTGTTGGGTTGGTTTATTCATGTTCTGCTTGATTGACCGATGATTTCCAGGCAAAGCTGGCATATGTTCGTCTACCGATTCCAAAGATCTTCCATCCGTTCGTCTCTGGACCAAGCAACAAGTGGGTCAAGGATCTCATGGAGAGAACTGGAGCAAGAGTCAACATTCCTCCGCTGTCGGTCAACAGTGATGAGATCTCAATCGCCGGGGAGAAGGAAGGAGTGGCCATTGCCAAGGAGGAGGTGCTGCGCATTTATGAGGAGAAGGTAGGGAGCCATGTACAAATTGTCTGGTATTAAATCACGATCACTTTTGCTCATATCTAGACAGCAGTGTGGCCTTTCAAAGTAATTGGACAAATCTGATAGCAGGCTACAGTTCAAGTGATTTTACATGAGACAGCCTGTGTCTTCGAGTTCTCTAACTACACTAAGGCTTATGTAACTCATACAGTACTGTATATCAGTATGGCCCTCTAAACCTGTAGTTATTAACATGAGGTCACTTTGATTTCAGACTGTAAGCTGATCTTCACTGTACAAATAATTTGTACTTACATACAAAGAACATGCACATTAAGCACCACTATTCAGATCTTTTGAAAGGCCTCTATATGAATTCTGTGAATGAACTAAACAACCAGCATGTGTATATGTTACTGTAATTGAACATTTATATAGCGCCGCTCAAAGTGCAAAATAAATCAGAGCCTATATGCTGTTAAATGTCATCAAGAACAGAAAATTTTTCGGTTAGCAAAACATAATTAGAAGAGTCACCAGTGGCAGCCTCACACACACACGCTGACCAAACCAATAACTTCCCAACTAGAGTTGACAGATGGCATCAGGTTCAGACTGTCTGAAGCACTTAGAATGTAGAATAAGGAACGATGTGAACCCTAATATATACATACGCACAGATATGTACTAACCTTCAAACGTTCATACAAAAACACATACACACACGTGTGCATAGATTTTAGCAGCCCTGTATCTTTGTGCATATGGTAGAGGTGGTAACTGTTGTTTCCTCTTACTATGGTCCTTGCAGAAGAATTGTTCGACAGTGTCGATCGAAGTGAAGAAGTCTCAGCATAAGTACGTCATTGGACCGAAGGGAAGTGGCCTAAGCGAGATCCTAGAAGAGACTGGAGTCTCTGTCGAAATTCCACAGCTCGACATTCCTTCGTCGACTATTACGCTTCGTGGTGATGCCGATAAGCTGGGTCTTGCTTTGACTGCTGTATACGCCAAGGTATCCAGTCCTCCTATGATCCAGCTGTTTGGCTATTATTGATTTTATAGATATCATTCTTGCTACCTTCTGTCTGTCCATCCGTCCGTCCGTCCGTCTGCCTACCTTTCTATCAGTCTGTTGGTAGGATATCAGTTTCAGAGTTGGAAAGAGCACATTCTCTCATCCAACCATTGCCTCACAACCATAGTTGTAGTATTTAGAATCAAAACCTAGGGATTTTCTGTGTTTGGATTCAGATTCCCTTTGCAGAAGCATCATGAGAAGACAAGTAGAAACTCTGGTATAAGTTGAAATATGATGGTTAAAACAGACTGAAAGGGACAGTGATCAGTGAAATTATTACTTTGGCTCTGTCTGGTAAACTATTTCTCCCTTTAATTTTATTGCCAATCTTTAGAAATGCATGGTGTTTGTTACCGGTTATGGACCTGACTAACTTCTAGTTAATGTCTAGTCTTGACTTGAGTGTTGTTTTTCGTTTAGGCAAACAGCGTTCTCGTAAGAGATGTTATGGTTCCAGGATGGCTTCATCGATTCATCATTGGACCCAAGGGAGCCAGTATTAAACTTATCAATCAGGAATTTCCCAGGGTATTTCAGTTATTTATTTATGTCATTTTTATGATTGGTTTTATCATTTTGGCAATTCATGTTTCTCGGATTGGTTGTTATATATAGGTTAAAGTTTCTGTGTTTGTATATTATATTTGTCAGTTAAAGTTACTGTGATTGGTTGGGTAATTTATAGGTCTTTGGAAATTTCTGGTGTGTCAGTTTATAGGTAGGCTGAAGTTGCTGTGATTGGCTGATCAGTTTATAGGTCAGTGTAAAGTAATACTATTGGTCAGTTGGTTAATAGAAAGATGCTTCCTAGTGGATCAAATTATTGATTAATCACCTGTAACTGGCTTATGTATTTCAGAAGACATAGTAGGACTAACTGATGTATTTTTAGACAAGATGTGTATGTATTTGTAAATGATTATTCCCTTAGTATAAATTGTACTGTTTTTGTTAGGTCCACATTGAATTCCAAGATGAGCAGAACAAGATCGTCCTCGAGGGTCCACCAGAGGAAGTCGAGGAAGCTGAGAAAGCAATTACGGAGAAGATGCAAGATTTGGTAATTGCCATGCTTTCATTATTTATCTTTGCTTTGGAATCTCCATTATGGATTTGCTTCTGTATTGCAATAACAATCCTGTAGAAGTTTCCAGATTAGTTTATAGGTCACCAGTGGTTACTCTTCTAGTTATCTGGGCATTGTTTTCTTATTGATAAACTTCTTGTTCTCAATTAAGGTACTATATTAAGCATCTATACATGTGTGTAAATAACTAACTAACTGACTAATTAAAGGGCAAAGGTTGATATTGATATGCAACTATTCGAAAGGTTTTCACTTCTGTTATTGGTCAATTTGTGAATTGAAGGCTATTGTGTTTTGCTGCAACTGGGCTTCGAGATCGTATGTGGAGACACCTTGAAGTGGATCTATGTAATTATCTGATACATTAAATTATGGACATGGAGTGCTGTTGCCTGTTGGTCCTAATGTCTATTTCTGTTGTGACCCACAGATGACACGGATGGCTTTTGTTGACCTCAAAGTCGACCCCAAGTTCCACAGGCATATCATCGGAAAAAGCGGAGCCAACAGTAAGCTAAAGATCTGATCTAATGAATTCTGAAGGGTTGACGTTCATAAGAATTAAGTTTCAATCATTGCTCCTTTCTAAACCATTTGCCAATGTGGTACCATGATTAACTGTACTTAGTAGAAGTTTAAATAGCTGCAATATAAATACATTAGAAACTTGTTATAGTGCTGTCTTTGGGAGGCATATTGAGGATTGTTTTATATTGGATTGTATTGTAACATAAGTAAGTAAGTAAGTATATCTGACAAAGTGACACCTAGGATCTTCATGTGCTTTACCCTGGCGAGGCCCGGTGTAACTTTTGGAAGATCAACACCCAACCCTCTCATTGGTCGCCGAACTATCATCTCTTGGATCTTAGAATGATTCAATTTTAAATTGTTATGAAAAGTCATCATTGTACCCTGCACAATGACATTCTTGGTGTCATTTGGCCACTAAGCTACGTTGCTGTTTCATTTTTTGGCATAGCATATTGCTTTTGTTTAACTTCAGCATAGGCTACAGAAAATTATCTGCTTTCTTTATAACAAGGGCAGTACATAAAATCTGTTTATATTACGTTACAGACCTTTGGAGAGGAGATTAAATGGTTCTTTGTTCTTTTTTGGATCTTTAGTCTCACGAATGAAGAGCGAAACCGGTGTTTCAATTCGTATTCCACCAGACAATGAAAACAGCAATATAATTCGGATTGAAGGATCGCCAGAGGGTGTGGCCAGAGCAAAGCAGGAGTTGATCGAATTGGTCGAGAAGATGGTAGGCTCACATTCAGTTGACGTTCATAATGAAACTTTAATGCAGTGGAATAAGTTCTTGGACTTATGCATCTCCTTTGTAGCCTTGTAAGGATTCTGTATCAATCGTATATTACTGTGGTAATTAACTTCACAGTTATTGCTGTTATTTATTCCTGTGTATTAGGTAAGTTAAGTTGTTCACAACAACCACTGTGTCACATTCTCGATGCAGCACCTCCTTAGATCTGTTGGCTGTCTAATAATAATATAACGTAATGACTTATAATGCCATGTATCATAATGCTTAGTATATCAATTGAGGTTTGCTTCAAGCAAAACCATAGTCAGAACTGCTAGCGGTTGGAGAAGCATGGTCACAGTCCAGTAGGTCAGGAAACACCAGAAGTCTGGCTATTGTGTGTAACCATGTAAGCAAGTTAAAACAGATGATTCTTATGTTTATACCTGACAGAACACACAGGATATCACAGTGAATTCCAAAGCTTTAGACTGGCCGCTAAGAATGCCAAAACCCAATAGCGTCCTGGTGCGAGGTACTATAAGAGTCAAACAGTTGGCCATCACGAGGTTTTTTAAGGCTAAATGTCTAGATGCATGAACTTAAACTGGGAATTGTTGTGTAGGAGAACGAGAAGTCTCGAGACATTCTGATTGACCATCGCTTCCACAAGAACATCATTGGAACTCAGGGTAACAGCATTCGTGAGATCCGCGACATGTTCAATCAGGTCCAGATCTCATTTCCCGACTCAGCCAAACAGAGCGATGTCGTTACACTCCGTGGACCCAAGGATGACGTGGATAAATGCTATGTGTACCTGCAGCAGAAGGTTAAGGAAATGGTAAGCCCCCGGTCACAACTGGAATGATTGTTGTTTAAGTTATGTCTTACAAACAATGAACTAAAAGTCAATTTATCTACTAAGAGAGATCTTTGTTTTTTCTATATTTAGCTTTTATATCGCAGGGATGTTTGTGTTTACCGCAATGTTTACGTTTTTCGTGGAAATAATAAACAAAGGATGAATGAATCGTAGTTTAAACAAAGTACCAATGGAACAAATGTATAAATAAATGAGTGTGCAATTTGATGAATAAATGAATGAACAAGTAAATCAATGAATGAATGAATTAATAAATCATTGCTTAAGCCGCTTCATTTTACATTGTTTGTTTCAGTCGGCCAGCAGTTTTAAAGCCGAGGTCCATGTCTTCAAGGAATTCCACAAAAATGTCATTGGAAAGGGAGGTGCAACGATCAAAAAGGTAAAATCTGGCAAGTTTTGTCGGCAAGCTGAATAGCCTAGGACACTAAAACAATTACTTCGTGCAGTTACTTAATCAATCTATATATAATGGAGCAGATGGGCATTTACGATTATGATGACAATTACATAAATGCATGAGGATGGAATTCGTATTCTATAATGATGATTTACTTAGACATGATGTATGTCCTTGATCTAAGGCTGGAACTACCTGGCAAGTTAAACGATGCTATTCTGTTTAATAATGCTCTTAGAAGAGGTGTACAGCCTCAGCTTTTATTTCAGGCCATGACACAATTGAGAACAAAGTAATTATCTGGTGGTATATAATAAGGGTAGAGATAACCCATGTGAAACTGGTTAAAAACGTCTAGTAATAGTAATAATAGCAGATATGATGATGATGATGACGACGACGATGACGACGATGATGATGATGATGATAGCTTAGTGCAATTACTGAATGAAGATGTAAAAATTTTAAGACATCAAACAAGCAAGAGAGATGTTTGTTGTATTGTTCTTTAGATCCGTGAGGAAACAGAGACACGCATTGACCTTCCAAGCGAGAACAAGGAGAGTGACGTCATCACGATAACAGGAAAGAAAGAGAATGTGCAGAAGGCTCAGAAAATGATTGAATCAATCCAAAAGGATCTGGTAGGAACCTTAGATGTCCTTCATCCAAGAAATTTAGGCTCTCAGTGACTTCATACTAGTGTACACATTATGAATGTAATTGTGCATACAAGTGTACATGCATTGTGACATGTCGTGTCTGGGAGATAAATTAATCGCTAGGAGGTGAATATGAATATTGTCGAAATTGTCTGAAGGGCAGTTACCTTTGAGAATGTTCTAGACACTCCTTCGAGGGACTGTATACAAGACTTACTCTTGTATACAAGACTTACTCTTTGATACAAGACTTACTCTTGTGCAGGGGCATTATGAAGTCAGTTGAGTTGAGTTCAATCCGTTACTCGGTTTGAGAGACGAGCAGTTAGTCTGTTGGAAAGAGATTGAGTTAGTATGTGGCAAAGACAATGAGCTGGTGAAGATATGTAATGTTGAAGAATTTTTTTAAAGAAAGACTGATACAGTTTTTTGAAAGAACCGTTTAAATAAAAGCGCCTCTGAGTAGTTTCCTTGAAGGGGCGCTATATAAATTCCCGAATGAATGAATGAATGAATGAAAAAGCATTTCACCAAAGTGCTACAAGTTCTGTAACATCCCCTGGACCAAGTTGACTGGGAGAAGAAGAACTTGTAACAACATTATATACAATCACACTTACATACAAACCAGTTATTTGTTCTTATTTAAGGCCAACGTTAGTGAGATTACCGTCGACATTCCACAGAAGTTCCACACTTCGATCATTGGATCCAAGGGTCGTCTGATCAAGTCAATCAGTGACGAGTGTGGTGGAGTCCAGATCCGTTTTCCGTCGGAGACTTTGCCTAGTGACAAAGTGATGATCCGTGGACCAAAGGCAGATGTCGAGAAGGCCAAGAAACAGCTGCTGGAGTTGGCTAACGAACGGGTAAGTTGCACCTGGCACAGTAGTAAGTTGCACCTATTTGATTGTGGTTTGTGTTATCTGATGAGTTTCTTGAAGTAGTGCTGTATAAATATGTAATGGAAGACTGTTCAAGAGGAAGGTCCAACACTGGAGGTGGCACAATGGGCTAAGTTGATGTTTGAAATTGCAGCACCATCAACTCCCCACAGGTAGCAAAGAGCAATTATCGCCAACCCAATTACGGTAACTCAAAACTGGGACACGGAGCTAGCTCACTGGTGTATGCTGGTACAGTGCCGACAGATGAAGCACAGCCCTCATGAAATGTGATCAACGACAGGAAGCCATTAGTGATTAGATATATTTATAAGACTGCATTATAAATTTTATCGATTATAGGCCGGTGCAAGGCATAACGTTTGTTAGCTGTTTACTATCCTGCCTTTCTAATATACTTCCTGTTGCTTCTTGTATTTGCAGAAAGAGTCTGGACACACAGTTGAGCTGAGAGCAAAGCCCGAGTTCCATCGGTTCCTTATTGGAAAGGGAGGTGCGTCTATCAGTAAAGTGCGGGAGTCGACAGGGGTTCGATTCGTCTTTCCCGGCAACAACGACCCAGACCCAGAGGTGATCACGATCATTGGAAAGAAGGAAGCCGTGGAACAGGCGCAGGCAGAGCTTGAGGCTCGCCTTACTGAGCTGGTAAGTGACCTGCGTCGAAGTTTCCCAAAGGAATATGTATCTGTTTTCTAGATTACGTTGAGCCACAAAGCTTCCTGTCAAAATTGCTAAAAACTTCTTAAAACGAGATGCTATAATGGCTCTAATTTTGTTACTATAATGGCTCTAATTTTGTTCACAAAGGTGCTGCAATATGACTAGTTACAGGAAGCTATATAAATGTGCTGGATAAATGATGAAATAATGAATAAGTTTGGGTTGGTGGGTGGATGGATGAATTGTTAAATGGATGTAAAGTCACCATCTGAACATGTGGGTGCCTCTATGCATATTCTGCCTCTAGAATTGAGGTGGTTTGTGTAAAGCCGTAACTATATTGAGTTGACAATCTGATCATTCTTGTGTTTAGGCCAATGTCGAGGAAGTGGAGATCACGGTCGATCCCAAACACCATCGCTACTTCACCATTCGACGCGGAGAGGTCGTGAACCAGATTGCACAAGATTGTGGAGGCGTGACAATGAGCTTTCCACGATCGACATCCAAAAGCAGTCGCGTTGTTCTGAAGGGGCCAAAGGACTGCATTGCCGCTGCTCAGAAACGTGTAGAGGAAATTGTTGTTGATCTGGTAAGACTTTGGCAGACTGGCTCTGGAAGGAAAATTTGAACACTGTGTCCAAGATTTGAATTCTGGGCTGTGTCAACTGTCACATGAAAATACAGACTATTTTATGACTCATTATTTATTGAAAACTCAATGTAACCATTTGGTACTGGGGTATTTAAATTGTTACATTGAAACTCAACATAGCCATTGTCTTTTCTCTCGTATTACTCTGAAATGACCTTTATGACATTTATTGAGACATATTTTACAGTGGCACTGGATAAGGACTTGGGAGATCATGAGCTTTGTAGCAGTGTCAACAATTTTGAATGTTTTTATTTTGTTTTCATTTGTTTGTGTTGTATTGACTGTAGGAGGCGCAAGTTTCGATTGAGGTTGTGATTCCCAAGAAGTTTCACGGTAGCATCATGGGGTCAAAAGGTCACAGGATCCAGGAAATAACGAAGGATCATTCAGTGCAAATCAAGTTTCCAGAACGGAAAAACGAAGGTATGCAAATTAGGTTATGATCATCCACAGTTTTTAGGAATAAGAATTGGGAGGATTAGAGTCCAGAGGTATGACCTGGAAATTATTGTTTATTGAGGAATTAGTAGTAATATATGTTCTGATTATTTGGTAAAAGTTATTTGGAGGGTTTCTTCTTTATTTATTTGATGTTTACCAGTAATTCATTTGTGCCCTTAACAACAAGTGAAATGAAGTAACAGTAAAGTGAAATAAAACGTAAATACTGTTCTTTCAAAAACAGTATTAACATTATCAAACTCTCTAAAACTGCACCTTGTTGGTCTGTGAAACAGCCATGTTTATTCTACCATTCTTTACAGTTGCTGTAAGTGGTTACAAGTACATATGTACGTGATTGGTTGTGTTTAGTGTTGACTCTTCATATGTGAATTAGTGTTAAGGGTTTTTTTCCATTATTTTCTATGTTTCATGTTTGAATTTCTAGAGTCCGCTGCTGCTAATGGCCCGTTGGAGAATGGTACTGCAAATGGTGATAAGAATTCGGATGGTAACGTGACTCCACCTGGAGAGAAGCTGTCCAATGGAGCAGAAAAGATTCGCCCAGATGTAATCGTTGTCACTGGTCGACCGGAAAACTGCGAGGCTGCCAAGGAAGCGATGATGGTCTGTATTGATTTTCATTGCTGTTTGTTATTTAATTTAATTCAGTTGATTTATTCATTCCAATGCATAACGATTTATTACTACAGCTACAGTGTTACACTTTATTCATTCATTCATTCATTCATTAAGAGCATTTATATAGCGCCTCTTCAAGAAGCTACTCAGAAGCGCTCCCGGCCCAGCCACGACTAAAGAAAAAAGACTTGAGGGACTTGTAGAACCCTGAGACCATCGATTGATGCTTTGCGCATTGCAGTGGTGGCACTAGACAGGTCTAAGCAGGGTTGTCAATAAAAAGTATTTATGTAGTGCCTTTAAAACATTTCAAAGGTGCCTTCTGTAAAATGAAGAAGTTGATCAAAAGCGTTTTTATATTGTGACTTTAACATTCTATGAAAGATTGATAATGCGCAATTGATTGCTCTTTCTAACCTCTTTCTCTGTAATTTTTTCAGGCTCTTGTTCCTATAACGATTGAAATGGCCGTTCCATTCGACTACCATGGACAAATCATTGGCCAGAAGGGAGCAACCATCCGTCAATTGATGGAAGAATGTGATGTCAACATTTCCATCCCTTCGCCGACAGACAGGAAGAACGAGATCAAGATTACTGGAACTGCAGAGAAAGTGGAGAAAGCACAAAGGGTTCTGGAGGAGAAAGTGCAGCAAATCGAAGAAGAGCGAAAGCAGAGAGTAGGCAGCTCATCAGTATTCATAGTAGATGAATGGGACATGATTAATATTAAAAGAAGATTAATTAGTACATGGTATTATATTTTGAGTTATAATAATAATTATAATAAGACTATTTATATAGCGCCAGAGTGAGCCAAGGCTAAAGAAAAGGGCACTTTCTCATTCTGGTGTAGCAGTAAACAGCATTTTGTACTTCATATTCCATTACATGAGTAGCTTGTGTTATTAATTTATTATTAGCTAGCATTAAGGTATTAATTACTGGTTAATAATTAGCTCAGAATGCAATAGTTTTATAATTTTGTTATTTGCATTTTCATTGTAGGAGCTGAAGATGTTTAAGCTGGAGGTGGAAGTGGATGCAAGTCATCACACGAGCATCATCGGAAGACGTGGAGTTGAGATCACCAAGATCCGCCAAGATCATGACGTTCAGATCCAATTTCCAGAGAAGGGAAGCGATCGTCCTAACACGATTATCATAACAGGATTTGAAAAAGACACCCAAGCAGCCAAAGATACGATCCTCAAGAAAGTATCGGATTTGGTGAGAGCTCTTTGTTCTTATCTTCCAATGAGCTAAAAACTTTTGTAGATCGACTTTCATAAAACACAAGGTGGTATTTGATGGTTTTTGCTTTTAAGCAAAGACTGTGGAGACTTGTTGGTTTGGGTCAAACCTCAAGAAAGAGAGTTTGTAAGTGCAGATTCAGCTCTTCTAATTCTTATTTGGTAATAGTTATCATCAGTTAGCCACCTAAGTGTCGTTGTTACTTTGCTGCCAGGCGCTGTAGAGTTACGCAAAGTCAGGCCGAGCTAGTACTTTATGAGTGACTGTGAAGGAGTACTACACTTGTCCTCATGCCTTTAGTGGTCTTTATGCAAGTCTAATCTTCCTTAACATGCCAATCATTGCTGTTGCTCCTCAAATGGGTGCTGTTATCATTTTTATTGCTGTTCAGGTCATCATTTTTGTCATTGGTAACTGACCGCCTTATTTTGCATTTCCTATTCCAGGAGGATATGGTGACAGAGGAGGTTATGATTGACCACCGCGTTCATCCTCGTATCATAGGGGCCAAAGGTCGTGCAATCAACAAAGTCATGGAGGACTACAAGGTTGACATCCGCTTCGCAGGTCGAGAAGCCGAGGACAAGGACCTCGTGATCATTCGAGGCAAAGAGGACAATGTCCTCGACTGCAAGGACCATTTGCTCAACTTAGAAGAGGAATACGTACGTTTTTCAACAGTTTATGACATTCGCGTTTCATGCTTACATGTAACTTTTATATTTATCATTTATACGTAGTGTATAATTTTAAAAGCTGTTCTCTAGTGTCATTCAGGTCTAAGCTCAAGACTTCCCTGTTTTAACTTTGCTCGTGCGTTATAGTCTGACTAACCGTTCTATCGGATTTTGACCTGACTTCTCCAGCAGATTAGGACTGTATCCCATCGAACAACTTCATTCCTTACAAGGCTTCTCCATCCGATGGCAATGTTTGCTATAGTTTTGCTTGAAATGCCAATCGATTGATGCATTGTGAATTTTATAATGGAGCTATAGAAGTCATTAGATTAGATTTTATTAACATTTATGGGTTGCTGGTTACATTTTGTTGATCTGAGCCTTAGAATCTTTAACTTAAGAATAGCTTTGTCTAGTTCTTGGATTGCCAGACAATAGACGCAACAGTAGTTACCATGTGAATACACTGTATCACTGTATTAATTTATACTACTAATAAATCATGTTTGCTTCATGTTGCTTCCTTGACATTACAGTCTGGCTACCACTATGTGGACTTCCTCATGACGCCGTGTGTTATATTAGTTAATTTATATAGCACCTTCCACACTGTGCCTCAGCATTAGAACCCAATTTTTGAACCTCTCGAAGGTCCTGTAGTGTGTGAATTGTCCAAATTGCCATAATCAGATTGGTATTAAACAATACTTGTTGGTTATATATTTAATATTTGAATGTTATTATTTGTGAATTACAGTTACAGGACCTCGATGAAGCTGATGACTACAAGCAGCATCAGGTTCCTCCATCAAGGCAGGTGGAGGAACCATCCTTCTTTGGAAATCGACCAGCAAAGGGATTCTTCGTCCGAGATGCTCCTTGGTCCCAGCAACCAGCCACTTTCACCAATAATGATGAGGAGTTCCCAGACCTCGGTGGCCCATCTGCCCCACGGGCCTCCTCAGCATCCCTTCCTTGGGGACCCACCTCGAAGCGCTAAGCTCAGTGGAGCCGGATCGGTCGGTTTTCAAGCAAGAACCGGCTGATGACGAGAATTTCTGACATGAAGTTTATGATTCATGTATTATGTAGAATTTGCGACTTGTGTTATTACGTTCTAATGTTACTTCTCAGTCATGTTATTGAACTTTGCATATCACGATATGTCGAACGCGTTGTTGAGTCAGTGTGTGTGGACGCATCTGCGAGATTTCTTGAAGGATTTCTCTTGAGATTTAAGCATTATTTATTCTGTTGTAGTTTTTGGTTGAAATTTAGATGTACGCTGTGGTCCAATACAAGCAAACCCCTTTTATCTGTGAGTGCATTGCCTTAAAATTGGCAGTATGAATCATTTATTTTCAACTGAGTTTTCAGGTTTTACTGCTTTTGTTATCAAACAGAGTAACAAATCTGTGTGTGAATCATTTTCTGATACTTTGTGGTTTCGTGTTTGTTTTATTTGGGGTTTACTTTATTTTTGGCCACAGTGTAGTTATGTTAAGCCATATTATTTACTGGCATCTTGTTGAAACTGTGTAACATGAACGCATCTGCCTTATTGAAATATTTTGTGGACGATTGTCAGAGATCGACACTGTTTCAGTCGGTGTGGTATTTGCTCACTTAGAAGGGTTTTGCAGGCTTTCTTTTGAAAGAAGTGTACGTTTAAACATTGCAATCATGTAAAAATGTTTTGATTTGAAAATAGATTTTATTGATCACTTGTAGTTGTGTTGTGCTGAGCATCAGATGCCTGGAAACCAGATGCCTGGAAAATAGTTGTATGTAATGGACTAGAGGTTTTCTGTGTCGTTCCACTTGTATTTAAGAATATGTAACCTATTTCATTTAATTCCTAAGTATTGTAAAATATAATCTTTCATCATTCAAATATATTGCATAATAATTATTTTAAAGATTTTTGTACATAGAAATAAATTTTCTGATAATGATTGGGTGGTGCCCCACTGATTTGACACCTTAGGTATTATTAAACCAGTGCAGTAGAAGTTACCAGCTCAAATAGATTCATATCCCAGTATTGAGAAAGCAATACACACAGTAAACATTTTCTTACCTTTGGGCTTCACTATTGTCTTCTCTTAATGTAGACCCAAAAAGTATTTTATTCCTGAATGCCTTATCCGCAAGCTGCTACATTCTTTCTCGTCCATGTCATTGTCTTTTGTGTGCATTGTGCCTGGAGTTACTTAGGAGAAAAATATCACATAGGACAATCTGCTGATGATTGTGTTGTTAATTGACTGCAATGTCTTGTAGGGAATTTCATTAGGACTTTAGAGAATGGTTGAGAATGCTGTTTGATCAGCTCCTTTGAAGAAAATTTTACTTGTTTTTCACCTGTAAATAAACTTTCAGTGCCTTTCCACTTTCAGAGCAGTTCTGTGTTTGTCATTTTGAGTTGCATAGCACTGTGTTGTGTTCTTTTCGTCGTCTGAATTTTGCAAACGCGATCCATGCATTTAGGATAATGGAGGCATTTCTAGTACCATTCTGTCGCTTGACAGATTCTGAGACTCCTAAGCTAATCCAAAGTCCGCTTTTGAAATAACTTTGCACCGTTAGCGTTGTAGGTTCTGAATCTCGGTTTGTCTTGTGAAATCGACATTTCATTGCCGAGCACTTTTAAGTGTTTCGCCGTGCCTTTGACTATATCTTGCGACTGTAGACGATTGAGGCATTTAATAAATTACTACCTTGTCTCATTAGAACCTACTGTCCATCTCCTGGACATTTAATATTATATGGTCATTGCACGCGTCTGAGATTGTTGTTTGATCATGTGCACTTCAAATGTCTGTTGAATAATAATGATTATATTAATTGCTTTACAAGATTTGCCAGATCATGATGAGATCTTGCCATTCCAGAATTTCTATTTTCTTGATAAATTTTTAATTGCTGAGGAACTGCATATAATTAGTAAATAATAGTAGTACTAATTGTAATGATCTACAGGACTTGTCTTATGATGTACTTGCCTTCTGATGGTGATGTGTAAAGACCATAAGTGACTCATGTAATTTCAATTTTAAATTTGCATCTATAATTTTCTCACAACGTTGAGTTTTGGTTTGAATGAAGTAACTGCTGTCATTGGGTTCATGGTTATCGAACTGAAAAGTAAAGTTCGGATTTTGTTTGAGTCATATTTTTCTAAACGCAGTTTACCAGATATCCTATATTCAAAACACATTTAATGCTGTCTGCTTTGTAAATAGATGAATATGTAAATAGGATATGATATCTGGATATATATTTTTGCCGACTTCTAGGGTTTGTCGCCTTTCCTGGTACGCTTAAGGGCCATAATGAGAATGTCCATGAAATGCACAGTGGCTGGGTGCCATCAGTTCTTGCCTTGTCAGTTGACATTGGCTTTATACAAATATGCAAATAAATAAATGTGTAAATATTACAGAATGTTTACTCTACTGAAATAGACAAATCGGATTGGTAGATGAATAACTTATATCAGAATATATACACATGGTGTTGTGGTGTATGTTAGTGTGTATGAATGTACACATTGGCCTTCTTGCTTTATGTCTTTCACGTGTACGTTTCTGCATATAGCAAGATTGTGTTATGAGAAAGTTACATTATGAAGGTGAACAGAACTTGGGTTGCATAATTCCAACCGTGTTGTGGCAGACGTTTTGTTATCTTTGGTTAATGTTACAAGGAGGCTATGGTGTGTGTGTGTATATATATATGTATATACATATAAATATATATATGTATATGTATGTATGTTTGTTTGTTGTCTTCTTCTTTGCTGTTTACTCTGTTACCCATGACTGCAGAAATCTGCATAACAGGAAACTTGAACTAGGAAATACCAGGAAATTCAGTCAATTTCAGTCAAATCGAGTCAGGTTAACGTGTACTTTGAATTTGTTGTAGACAAATTAGGATGTGCTGAAAACTGTTGAAATTTGAGCTCACTTTAGATAATCCTGTTTGAGACATCGTACTTGAACTGCAGGGACGTATTTAACTTGAAATTGTAGGAAATTTTTACATTTGGAACCACTGGGACATATGCTTGAAATGATTGAATAATGTCATCCTTGGCTTGTTGTCATTCGTAAAGATGGACTGCTTCACTCTGTGTTCTTGTCTGATCCTTGGATCTGGACTCGGACCGGACCGGACCTAACCTGCATGGCACTGGACTTTGTTCCAACTGGATAGGAACTTGTGAATTAGCCGGTTCCTGTGACCTCCATTTGTTTGGGTGCTGTGGAAATCTTGAGATTATAATTGTGGTTCGTTTCAATTTGTGTTACTCTGGAGCCTTGTTAAAATTGATGTACTAGAGCCTTTGCAAAAGTACAACACATGATGCATTTGCTTTATGTTCTTGAAAGATTACTTAAGTTTTGAAATTATTTCCCTGCTGCACTACATTGGAATTTGTCCTATGATGAAACTTGTCATGATATAGATAAAAAAGGTCTGTGATTTCTAATTCTGTGAATCTGCTTCTATCCTGAAATTCATTGTGAACTTCTAGTAAGTGGGATAACGTCAGGGGTGCAAAAAACCAAACTTTTTTCAAAATGAAAAGTTGGTTTTTTGGTTTTTTGGTTTTATTTGGTTTTTTGGTTTTTTGGTTTTTGTTTTGGAGATTTTCCTATTTCGGATCATAAAATTCATAAAAATGGCATAATACCGTTCAAATTAATCAGATGCATAGCCTATAAATGAAATTAACTAGAACAGTATATAGAACCGTAGAATGTCATAAAACGAAGTTAACAAAGACCATACAACAATTGCCAAGAGAGTTGAAGAGACGACATTTTTGGCATTTATAATTTTGAAATTTGTAAAAAACCAAAAAACCAAAATTTGAGGTTTTTTGGTTTTTTGGTTTTTTTTAAAAACCAAAAAAACCAAAAAACCAAGCCTTTAACAGCCCTGGATAACGTGGGTGTTTAAACTGTTCGAATAATCATAGACCTGAAAGTTGGACCCTGCATACACTCCATGCCTGCAAAGTGGGATAGATTGGATACTAATTTATATTGTGTCATAAAATTCTTAGACAGGCTTTTGCGCCCTCAGTCTTCTCCCAAAGGCCCTATTTTTTGTAACTAGACTCGAAATGTCTGGCTGTGGACTGCATTTCATGAGGCATGCAATCGGGATCCAAGGTCTAAATGCTGTAGGGGCTTTAATGACGTTGGTGGTAGATTGCTAGTGCTCTTCCTTTAACATAAGTGTCCAATATTTGAATCTGGTGGCTGTCTTGTCAAATGACCATGTTACCCATAGGAAAGGTTGGATTGTTGTTGGATTGTTGTTGTTATGTATGTGCTTCAGCCAAACTATATCGTAATCCAAGACCACATCATTTAAGGACTAAGTAAATGTTTGTAACAAATGAACCGTTGCTGCACCGTAGTGTTCTCTGCATGGTTTAGAGATTTGTTCAATCATTTGTGTATTGTGATCTCTTTCAGGTAAAGACTTTAAAGCCCAAAGTGCATTCCCGCTAATAAAACAGAGCATCTCTCTAACTTCAGAAATTCTACAGGGATTTGTGGTTGTTTTGTTTTTCAAGTCCATGTTTCATCCCGTAGCTCGTGTGGAAATTTGTGCTTTTTCATTTGTGAAGTTTGGATTGTGTGGTGACATCAATGCTTTTGTCATTTTCTGTCATCTGATGTCACGTCCTGTTGACATGGCGAGCATGGTCACTGTTTTTGTTTAGTTGACGTTATGTGATTGTTGATTGGCTGTTTGTTTTAAGTGTGATTTATGATGCCATTGTGCCTTTGCATGATGTCACTTTGTTTTCTGTGACGTCAGTGTCCGTCTGTGACATCACTGCCATTGATTGCTTCAATTCTTGTTTTTTTTCTGTGGTAAGAATGGAAGTTACATTCTGATTAATGCATGTGATGCATGTACATTTTAATTTTAGTATGCACATTGTTATATCTACCTATGTATATGCCTATATAAAATAAAATTCTATTGGGTATTGTAATTGTTGTAATGACAGTATTTAGTCAGTATTATTATTATTATTATAAAAATTTATCACTTCATAAAGCCAATAAACTGATAAACAGACTAATTTTTTCGACTGTTTTCATTTAACTGGACCTATAACCGTCATTTAGTCTTGGGCCGGCATCCAGTCTAAAGTAGCCTACCCAGAACAGACAGGGAGTTATTAAATGTATTTTTTATTATTATTATAATCATTATTATTATTATGCTAATTATTATTGTTATTCTTGAATGTTACTCTGAGAAAATAAAAAGTTCTTTGGCAGTTTGTTTTAGATGATGTTAGTTATGACATCATTCTGTGAGTTTGTCGTAGTTTCCTCAGCCCAGACTGTGTCTTCCAAGGTTATTAGAAAACTAGATGTTTATGTGGATCATATAAAGAACACCAAAAAAGAAGTAATTTGGTACTTCTTTAATAATATATCTGGGCTTTCTCACACAGAGCATTTGTGCTTTAGTTCAGCCAAATGTTTATTATAAAGAAATTCCAATGTTGTTACCCAGATTTCTCTATCACTGTCCTTCATACCATCCGTTCCTCTGTCATTGATGCAGACAATAGCATCAGATTAGCTGCGTACATCAACGTATCCAACATACAATACAAGCCATTAACAGAACTCGACTGTAGCTCTCTCTCAAATGAATAATAATGTCATCCACATAAATAGCAAATAGTGATGGAGATAAAACTCCTTGTCTTACACTGCAAACTATATTGAAAACTATAAAATACACTTCCACATGAAAGCTGCATAGTACTTACTATTCCAGTCTCTCAAAACCTTCAGAAATCTGTGGAATGTTCTTTTCAAATACAAGTCATGAGGATTTACATTGTCGAAGGTTTCACATAATATTATCATTATCCTATCAATTATTAAAGCAAACATCAATTGTGGACCCATGCTTTGTGTAGTACTCGACAATAAACCTGAAAATAAATTGCACTATTGCAACTCATCTTCTTAAATGCCAACTGAAGTTCAGATGTATAAAGATAACTACTATTTAGCTCAAGAAGGCACATATCAAACAACTTTGCAATATTCAAACTAAGTATTGTACCACGGTAGATGCGACTACAGATCACCATTTTGATCTTTCACAAGAGGAATTATGTCTCTGCCAATATTATGTGGTACATAAATAATTATCCACGCTGCAATATGCTGTTAAACAGTAAGGTCAGTAGGTAAGTAAGTATATTCTTTATTAATAAACCAACTGCCTATCTGCACTTTTGTGTACATGCGTAAGATAAAATATAACAGTCTAATTATGAATAATTTTAGCGTTAGTAGCCATCGACGTATATTTACGTTGATGTTAGTAGTTACAGTAGTAGTTTCAGTTTAACGACACTGATAACAAAGATCATCAGCGTCGCCCTCCTCCTTCAGTCGGGTTTGGGACTGGCACTGCGAACTTAGAACCCGCGTGTTCAAGGACACTGATCTTTTTGCAAGAGATATCCATCCAGATCATCTGAAACACATACTCCACGCCTTCACGATCTTTGTCGCAAGGCACTTTTGTAATTTGCTTTTATATACCTTTCTGCTCTTCCTTTGTCAGCCTTCGCCTTGTAGCTAGATCTAAAGTTTGTTCAAGGTTTACGAATTATCGATATATTTATTATAAAGAAATTCACCGGACAGACGGTGATTAAAGTTAAACAGACGAGGAAATAAATAAGTTTGAAGAAGTTTGGAGTTTACGCTAATGAAATAAAATATAGCGCTACAAAATTTGTTTTGCTGGATTTGGGCTTATAAGGTTATAACGATTTAGCGCTCAACGTAAAATTTCTTATAAACGTAGTTTGTATATTAAATAAAATCCTGTAAAACTATTAAATTTTAACCTGAAACACTTAAAAAGTTTCGACATGTCGTCCAGAAAGCGTAGCATTGCGTGGACGTTTTTTAAAAAGTCAACGAAAGAGAGCACGCTTGCAGAGTGCGTCTTGTGTGGAGTCCGTGTGGCCCACACCAATACAAGCAACCTACTGGAACACCTCCGTGGCAAACATCGCGGGGAATCGAACGAATTATACAGTGAAGAACTTCATCCAGGAGTAGGAATCAAGTGTCTCGACGAACGCTCTTCCAATACCGCAAAGCAGTGCCTCAAAACGGAACACGATGAAGTCAATTTAGGTTCAGATACGATCATACAGTGTGGAGAGACATCAGATCATTTAGGGAATGACGAACTAGACATCGAAATGAAACGGAAACGTCTCGATGAAACCGCCACTGGTTCGATAAAACTGGATTCGACGGGAAGCAGAAAGTATCGATCAGTTGTGTGGATGTGTTTTGAAAAATCTGATGATAATTCTGCATCTGCCATGTGTACGCTTTGTGGTAAGAGCATACGACAGGTGTGTGGTAGCACAAGCAACCTCTTTAAACATCTGTTAAACAAACACCCAATAGAACACGAGTCTATTGTGTCTGATAGATCACTTACAATCTCGTGTGAATCGTTTCCCGTAGAAAGAGAAACGCCTGTTGTCGGTCGTTGCTCAGGGTTGAAGAGACGCAGTCGATCTCGATCGATTCTGTGGGAGTATTTCATGAAGAATTCTGCAGATGAAAGCCAAGTAATCTGCAGTTTTTGTGGCAGGATGCTGAAGCAGCCAGTTGGAAGCACAAGCAACCTTATAAAGCATCTGTATGCGAAACACCGAGAGGAATACCAAAAGCTGTACCCAAATGAGAACGTGGCTTATGATGTTCCACTTGTAAAGCGTGAAGCATTGGAGTTGCACTCCACAGGTGAATACTCTGATGACTCTGACACACATGACAAACTTTATTTTAATTAATAAATAAATAATAAAGAACCTCATAGGTGAGATATTAATGTCCAAACTGACTTCTATATCTCTGAAATCATAATGCACAAGTTATGTGTCAATGGGTGCTTGAAGTCAGAAATCAGAAACTGTTGCCAAAGTCTGGTCAAAATGTGATAGGTCAGAGAAGGTGAGGCAATATCTGCATACACTACTTGTGACTTAAACCAGTAAGTACTACTCAAACTGGTCCTCGGTTTGGTAGCAGTTCGTGAGTGATTATTTACTAGGCCACGAACCGGAATGACGATTTTGATCATACTCAAAAAATATTAAACTGTATGCAGTGTATAACATAAGAACATGAGATGGTGTTCATGCATAATGGACAGGTTTAAACATGCTAAAGTAATAAAAGCATAGTTTTAATAAACAGTGACAACATCATGAATACTGTGAATTTACCATGTCATCTAGGTTAGTTGATGCTGAAAAGCTAGTCCATGGTAATGCTGGTAAAACAATTTAATAGCAGTCTACAGCATCAGAAAGTTTGCGAAGACTGACATTATCTTGCACTTGGAAATTTTCTCATGATGATGACAATATTAATAAAAAGAAAAGTACCAATAATATTAATGATAGGATGTAAACAGAAAAAAAGAAAACAGCCCTTTCGGCTAACCATGAGAGACTAGCTTGATTACGAAGCATCAGTGGCTTCATTATCTAAGCCTTTCCATTAACACTTCATTTTCCTACTAATGATGTACAGTCAATATCCTCATGGTATACCCAGTGTTTCCGTTAGTATCCAAAAAGAGGACGTATATATGCCCTGACCAAGAATTTTTTGGACGTAGCTCATTTCTTTTGGCTATCGCACCAAAAACTTTGGACGTTTTGGACGTTTTTACGGACATAAAAATGGCCATTTGGGCGTTAACGGAAACACTGAGTTTGCTAAACATGCCAATATATGAGAAATCTTGCATTTTCTTTGTCCTGGGTGGGATTTGTATCTCAACCTCCGTGTTTACAGTCCAACTTGCTAACCACTAGACTGACTATAGAGCATCCACAATTAAACTGATAATAATATAGTGATTATGGTGCAGAATTTGATTTCAGTTGGTCAGTTTTTGTTTCAGGTATGCAAGTGCAATATGTGGAATTGGATAAACCAGAGTGCACTGGTCCTAAACAGGAACAGGACAATGAGAACGTGGAGGAGGAGGAGGAGGGCGAGGAGGATGGTGAAGAAGTCGATGCCAGCATTCCAGAACTGGTACTTAGACATTTAGAAACTAAGGTGGCTGAATCAGTCCTTGTCAGACTTTCTTAAAGTTTCAGTTAATTGATTTCTGACTGACTGATCCAGTGGCGTCTTCCACTGGGGGGGTTTGGGAGAAAGATCTCCCACGGTTGCCAGAATTGTGGGGCGTTTAACGAACGTTCTGGACATAACTGGGGGTTGATTTCCAATAATATAATGGCCTGCAATACAGTTCTGAGTGACTTTTGAGTCTCTTGTATATAAGTCGGCCAGAGTGGAGGGTTTGGTCTCCCATTCCAGATGGGGGGGAGGGGTTAAGTCGATTTTGACAGTATGATGAAAGCAAACCTCGCTGGCATATAATTACTGTTATGTAGGGTTAAGAAAATCTGGAGATTAGGAACTACTTCTGGAATGTCGACTACTTTTCTATTTTTGGGAAGATGCTAAATCATTATGTGTGTGTTTGTGTGTATATATATATATGTATACATATCTATATATAGGTCTATATTTATTTATATAGACAGCTATTTTGACTAGCCATTTTGATTTTCTGTGATTATTCCAATGTAATGCATGTGCAGTGTCAGATGGCTAAAGGCTACAAAATTTACTTTGTATTGTATTGTATTTATAGATTTATAAAGCACCTCTTACAGTGAACACCAATCAGAGGCGATCTCAGTGCGAGAGACCCCGAGCGAAGAGTGGTCTTAAGACAGCGAAAGGAAGCACCTGGACCACCGGTTAATATCAAAGAACGAGTTGATTTAAGGAGTTGGTGCCATAGTGAAGGACCAATGAAGGCAAAAGTTCGAGATTTAGCCATAGCAGTCCTCGCTCGTAGGACAAGAAGCTCAAGGCGATGAGATGAAAATGGGGATTAGATGAAAATGGTTTTCATACCTTACATTGCTGTGCCTTAATTTTATTAGGATTTCTGCTTGTTTCTAGTTTACCAGAGTTCAGAACATTTGGCTTAAGCACTGTGAGGAGCGTGAGAAGGAATTCATTCGGTTCATGACGACAAAGCGAAAAGAAACAATGCAGCTTCACGAGTCTATGCAGAAACTTAAGCAACAGATGGCACTCCTGTCGAAAGACGTCCAGCTACAGGAATCAAAGCGGAAAGTGGAACTCAAGAGACAGGAACGGATGGACCGACAGTTCCTCACGCAGAAAGTAAGCAATCTACACAAATTTGCATTCATGACCAGAGGACGTTCTTGTTGGCTGAGAAACTAAACCTCCAATGCAGTGCACTTTATATATTATAATTGTAATCTAAGAACTTCTATAGTGCCACTGCAACAATGCATCACTTGATTGTCACTACTAACCCAAATCATTGTTCAAGTCAAATTCCAGGGTGAGTCTGGTCAATAGTCAAGAAGGGTAATTGGACGTGTCAGAAGCTTTAATGCAGCCAATTCAAAGTTAGTTAAGCAGAAAAGATAGATGTGATAGTGGTCCTTTCAGGAGCATTTAAACATACATTGGAGCCTCATTATATTTCATTTCATATTATTTGGTAGCCAAACTGAGGAAGTGTAAACAGATCGAATAATAATTACTTAATCGATTAATGCAATCTGGCTACTCAGGAGTCCCAAAAAGGTCGCTACTAAGGCCACCTGGGTAGTAGTACAACATGCTGAAAAGCAGCCAAACTTGTATTAATATTATATACAATTCAAAAGAGAAAACTAAATAAACTTAGCCAAGGACTCGACATCATATCTGGAAATTATGGCATCCTTCATTATAGCACATATTCTGATGTATCAGTAATATGGTTGAGGACATGAATCCCAAACTTAAATTAGGTGCAGAAGAGCTGCTATAACTCAGCTTTGTTTTAAGGTGGGTCTTAATGTGGCCCTCGAAACGAGTGTTATTCTTAAAAATTTTAATGTGTGCAAAGTCATAGAGGAATTTGAGTGCACAGTTAGTCAGCCAACTATGTGAAATTCAGTTAAGATATCCAATTGTTTGAAAGGAAATGAGAAATAGTCTGTGAGGTGTGTCCAGGTTTTTTACGTGTTTATAACAAGTTTCTGGCATGTATGAATCATCAACTAATTAATTTGCAGGTATAAACTGAGACAGAACTGAACTGATTTGAGTATGCCAGTTCCTGCCATAACTTTCTTATAAATACAGTTAGTTTTCTCTTGAAAAATAAATTAACTTTTTTAACACTTTAACGACGAGCTGCATTGGTTTCTTAGTAGCTTTTAGCATGCTGTCATCATTAAAGGGTTAAATGTGATGTTGTATATCATATCATTTTGTTGTTATCATGCTGTCTGTTTTACTTTTATGCATTGTTTGTAAACTGTAGACATTTATTTTGGGCTAATAACGGTTACTTACTTACCACTGACTGACTGGTTAATTGACAGGTAGCAACTGAGATTGACAAGTAAAAACTAAACTGATCGAAGGTTTCAGTTAGCCAAGTGAGTTTACTGCCAAAACCAGATTTCCTTAAAGTGTTCATGTTTCTTTTATCTATCTAGGAAGCCAGTGCTCGAAAACAAAAGTATGGCAGAAATTTCCATCAGGCGTGTAATCTTGTCAAGGGTATGTACTTGTATTTTAGCGTTATGGTAACAAACTAGTTTACAAACTTTGATAGAAACTTCTCAGAAGCAGGATCAAAGGTCAAGTTATCATATAACTGAGGCAAAACATGATCTGGGTTGTTGTGAGATGAAACATTTAGACTCTTAGAATAGAATTGGAGCTTTACTTGTGATGCAATTATATTGATTTAGGTACATGTATGTGACTTGGTCAACATTTCGTCTTATCTTTAGGACTTTGCATTGAGTTATATTCACGGGAACAAAATCCATTTTTGTAATAATCAGTGTTTTCATCTCATCAGTCGTTTTAAGTGAATAATTTAATGTAAAATGCATTGACATGGGAACGGACCAAGCTTCCATTTCGTACTAAACTATATTTCGTCCTATCCGTTTTTGTCTTAAGTGTTTTTGCACTGTACTATTTACGTGAATTTCTAACGACTTCCATTTCTTAGCCTTGGTATGTGAATATAGATGTGAATATATAGATGGCCTATTCTATGCTTTACTGCCCCATCTTCCCACTTAGTGTGCAGTCAGCATACAAATTTTATTGCTGAGTTCATTCATTAACAAGCACTCTTTCAATGCTGGATGGGATTTGAACCTGGAACCTCTGGGTTGACGGTCCAGCATGTTAATAATAGAAATCGCATGCCCAAGCTATAATAAACTTTTATAATATTTGCAGGGATTCAATACGATCAGACTTCTTTGCCGAATCGTGTGGCAACTGGCAAAGAAACCAAAGCGTATGAAGATATAGTGCATGAGGTCACCTTAGGCTCTGAAAATGTACTGATAGAGCCGTGCACTGCTGACACGGTTGCGTCAGAGACGGACGCTATGGACACAGTTGCCATGGAAATGGGGACCTTGGACACAGTTGCCATGAACGTCAGACCAGCCAGCACTCTTACACAACACAGTACTAGCGGCTCCAACAAGGGCCAGGTGGTCATCCTACCGCTGAACAAAACTGAAAGTAATGGATGGACATGTAACACAATCGCACATGCTTCAAAACCTCAGAAAATCAAATCAGAAACCGCAGTTAGTGGATCGCAAGACTGCGATAAATGGTACTGAAATCTCGACTTTGAATGTCGCTCGTGAGCTACCATTCCAACTTGCTTTGTGATATCCATTGTGGCCTACCATTTTTTCACTTGCACTGTGTTCTTTTCATTTAAATTTCATTAAGTTTTATTTTAGAAGAAAATTCAAGATAATATTCAGTTCATGGTGGTTATGTTTATTCCTCAAAAGGATATTGGCCTTTGGAAGATTCGTTCTCGTAGTGCTAAATGTCAAGTCTTAAAACTTCCACACAAACTAGTTGTCACAGTAATAGTAAACACATTTCACAACTGGTTTTCTGTGTTAACATTACTGGGTTACTAATATCTCCATAGAAACTGATCATCATAACTACACCAATGTCATTACAGACGTACAACTTGTTGCTGTGGAAAGTACAGTATTGGAACGGAAGATAAAATGCGTCATCATAAGTTGCGTACCAGTCGTCACATCAGAGTTGGTAATATGTTCCCACACTGACTTTTCACCATCGACATGTGCTTTTCACCATAACTTAAGTCACTCATCTGTGATGAGTCATAAGGCAGCAGCACCAACTCTTAGTTCTGGTGCTGCCATCTGAGGCATGACAATTGAACGAAGCTCAGCGTTGAGTTTCGCAACGTTGGGATCTTGCTTCTCGTACAATTTGATCATTTGAGTAAATCGTATGATACCTGAAAAAACAACATAATGTAATACAGCACTAGTTATTTTTTTGATGCAGCACAGTCAGTTGTTATCAGGCAATACTGAGCTGTGTTTATATCTAATAATAGCATCTGGATGGGCGATTGTTGAATACAACAAAGCATAGTGCCAACTCAACCCTCCTTAGGTGGTTTACAATGTTGTTACCACAATTCGGTGCACCATCTGTTTAAAAGAAAGTCGTCAGTGGTTGGTAAACAAGTAATTGCAAGATGGGAGATGTCCTGTCTCTGAGTAGTCCTCTTAAAGGGGCGCTATATAAATTTATGAATGAATGAATTGGATTGCTGTGGTCACGTGTATGCCTCGGTTATATAATCCCTTTCAACTCTGAACCATGCTTCTAAGGAGTTTCTGCAGAGGTGTGTATGTAAGTGCACCTTTACCTTCTGGCCATTTAAATGAGAGAAATCTGTAGTTGTCAATGGTCTCTTGTACTAACTTAGTACGCTTCTGGGACCTCAGCATAATGGACTGAAAGATGAAAATTCCATTAATAGATATTCTGGCACTGTGAGGCTTTACCACACATGACATTGTATGTATGTACACATATTTTCTACAGTGGCTATACTCTCGACACTGCTCATTTATCAGTGAATTTATCAGGCGAGACTCGTATTAACACCACTGTATGTTTGAATTGAGTGCCATGCCATTTCCTTTCCCATGTAAACTGTTCTAACCCAAGACACAAATCTCACACAGGTAGTACAACTACCTGTGTGTCTACTTTGTTATACCATGGACATTTAGCATAGAGCAGTTCAGCTACTGAACTGATTCTGTTGTATAACAAGCATTTTCTGTGCTTCGTTTCCCCCGAAAATGGTGTCAAGATGATATACCCACCATCTCCGTCAGGTGGAAAGCCATATTTTGGAATGATTTCCATCTGGATTTGAGTTGCAACAGGAAAAAATATCTGCATCATCTTCAGCATGTCGTTGCCGGCTTTTTCACGAGCTGATCGGACTTTTAACTCATTCTCGGGAATCGTAAAAGCAGTCAAAATGTCCTCCAGGGCAACTGAAATCGCAAACCAGTTTTTTTTAAATGAAATCGCCTTTATAAGCTGGTGTCGTTTACTGGACACGGTTTAATCAGTTTTTACCAAAATGATGCGGGTACATCAACATATATGTTAAGAAACCCAATTATCGCCCAAACGCTATACTTGCTTAAATATCGACAAGTACCATAAAATACGTGAAATCCACATAGGCAAACTACACTCCCGTCCATTACATTCTGCCTCAATTGCAACCGTAAAAGTTGTACTTAAATTTCCCACAGAACCACTGAATTAATTAAACAAAATTGTAAATGATCGAGCTGCTCCATTGAATTGGACGCAGATAACGGTCGATGGTAACATGTAATGCTGAATTTCGACTTAACAAATTGCGCAAGCAAGTCTGAATTGTTCATCTCTAAATTCTGAATTTCTTGAGATATTAAAAATAATACGATTCTATCGCTTACTCTTTGCATGATCCACGGTAAACGCGGTCTGAGGGCTGGCGGCCATGTTGAATTAAATGGCTTATTTACTTTATCTACATTCGCCAGATGTCCCGTAATCGTTACATTGATTCAATTCATTTTCAATTCAATTCATTTATTGATCCCGGTAAAACAAAACAAATACACTTACAAATCAGTAAAAAAAAGCATTTTCTGCAATCAAAAGTAAAGTAAATATAGAAACTTATATAAGCAAATTATCTGGGACCAAAAGGCGCACCTGAAGGGACAAGTCCCGCTAAGTAGGGGCCTAAACATATTAATGTGAGACTGGATAGATAAGTATGCAAGTGCTAGTGTAAGGACGGTGAGATGCATGCTTTGAGAGAGATATTATTTACAGGGCCCAAAATGCTCCAATGCTGGAAATTGGGAAGCAGCCTACTTTTTCAGAATTTATTATTTAGCCAAACAAAATCGATAGGCAGGTAAGGTAAGAATCGGTCCCGTGTCAGGATCCAAGAGTCAGGTAGTCAGACGGCCATGGTGAATGGTGACTTGGAGCGTCGATAAAGGTTAGGCACAAGGAATCTAGGCCTAGCCTATAGCCTAAGCCCTAAGGCGAATCAGGATAGGATTTTAACTCCACCACTGCTCGTACTCTGGTAGTGCCAGTCCCAAGCCTGGATAAACGAGAGCGACGCTAATGATCTTTGTTATCACACAGTGCCGATAAACCGAAGCTACTACCAACGATCTTAAAGTCGTACACTCAGATTCTAAAATCTTTGTTACTACAGGATATGGTTTGTCGGAAAATTGCGCGATTGCCTCTCTAGTGGAGGCTGCCAACGGGTCTCTCCCCCCCCGGGGTGCTAAGTCCGTGAGTTGATGTGGGAGGCCCTCAGCGCTGACTTCCTCGCCGCCAGTCAATCGACAGGAACCAGAGGTCCATGTGACATGTAGTGGTAATGAAGCAGAAGTGCTTCTTACGGTTGGATTGCCTTTGGCCCGCAATCTAGCACTTCTTCTCACGGATTCAAATCCTATAATGCCGGGCGGGTCAGAGCTATTTCTATCCTTCGGGGTTGACTTGGTGGTTACGAGTGTCGGCGCGGTCGCTACCTCGGCGACCTCCAGCCCTGCGGACTGGAGTGGGTCCTTTGCGGCGTTAGCTCTTAACTCCCCCTCCCGGGTTCGACTACGTTGCCCTGTTAATCCAGCCAGGGTCTCATCCATCTCGGATTGCCTGTTGGCCAGTACTTCAAACTGGTGGTTAAGCGAGTTCCACTCCTGTTCAGAGGCCGTGGCCAACTCAGTCAATCTATGGTCTACGTCATTCGACAGGGCGGATAACTTATTCTCCACCCGATCAGTTCCTTGCCTTACCTGACCAGACAGAGAGGCAAACCTATTCTCTACACTGTCGCTATTCTGTTTCACCTGATTAGACAGTGCACTTATTCCTGCCAACATTTGTTCCATCATCGTGGTATTCGGGTCAGCGGGGTGCCTATCTCTCTGACCATTACCTCCTTCCTCACTCTCTGTTGGGAATAAAGAGGTTAAAGACATACTAGTTTTTCCAATCTATTTCAATACAATTATCAAGAATTCACAATACAGATAATGCACAGTTTCCAATATCTCAACACCTTGCATTCAATCACTTTCATATATTCACCAGCCTCATACACACGTCAGTCAACAGTCAGGGGGCGTGCACAGTTAAACAGCCTTTTCCCTCAAGTTTGGTCCCTTATACATCATTAGCCGTGTAACAAAATGGGGCACAATACCGTTCTGATGCGTCACTCTCCTCGCTCTATTCGTACCCGTCTCTGGACTTCAACAGCGGTCCACGTAGGCGGCGTATAGACGTCTGTCTGGTTTGACTGAGCGGCGGCTGTGAGCATACGTACTGCACAGATAGGGACAGCGACTGCGTAGGCGGAGAGATTAACGACGGCGTAACTACCTCCAGGTAGTGTAATCCAGGATTTAGGCGTAGTGTAGACGTCGGTCTGACCTGACTGAGCGGTGGCTGTGAGCGTACGTACTGCACAGATAGGGACAGCGACTGCGTAGGCGGAGAGATTAACGACGGCGTAACTACCTCCAGGTAGTGTAATCCAGGATTTAGGCGAAGTGTAGACGGCAGTCTGACGTGACTGAGCGGCGTCGAAATTACCTCCAGGTAACGTACTCCAATCGTAGACGCAGCGTAGACAAGGGCTGTAGGCGCAATCTCTCAATAACCCTCTGGTGCACCGTTGTGCCAAGAGACGCGTCGTAGGCCAACGCGATTCAGCTAACGCTGACTCGTGTAGAACGCGTCGTATTTAAACGCGTTTCATCTCCATCTTAACTCTAAACAATACCTAGTAAGACTCCTGTCTTATGAATTTACTGCAACCGTAAGACTCCTGTCTTAATACTGAATACGGCAACGGCGCTTTCTTCGCAAAGTTCTCGAAGCCTCGGAAGGAAATCGGCGTCTTCCGGCTACGGGGCGTCACGTGACCAGTTAATCCTTGCTGGTGTCTTCCGTCGGACGTTCTCCGGCTTTCCTACTGCGTATGGCCGTTTTAACCAGCGCTTCGCCGCACGGTGGCGACACTTGTTACTCAGGCCTCTTTCTATTGGCCAGCGCTTGGCTGCCTCTGCTGCCTGCATGCAGCGGTCCTATACATTTCTGCCTCCTTCATCTCCCTATTACCAATAGCGCTATATAATACCAGCAGATTAGCTGTGGCGCTACATAATCCTAGTAAGGCAGGATAGACCAGCCTTACACACTCCACCTCGTACAGCTGAGCCTGTTATACGGGCTCGACTAAGCAAGAATATTGGTCCCATCAACTTATTCTGGCTTAGTAAAGTTTTCCGTTCCACTCTCTTGTTTTCCGTCAATTTCCTCTTCCCTTGTACAGGAGGCTTGCAGCCTCCTCGGGTCTCATAGCATCTGCCTTATCTCTCTCGACATCGGCTGGCTGCGCTTCACGCAGGCGGCGGGGTCATGACTTCGGCCGATTCCTCTATATGGCGTCAACGTCGTACACAGGCACACAGGGGTACATTCATACGTGCACATCCCTATACACATCACGGCTAATTATGCATATTCAAACAGTTATGCAAATCTCTATGAATGTTCATGAACCTGTAAAGACCTGTACTTGAATACAACTAATGCAAAAGTCCATGTACGCACATTCATCCACACGTATTTCATTACAGCAACGTCTCTTAAGCCTATACATTACTTAAATTTTCGTCTTATGCAGTTCAGTCAAGTTCATGCGCATTTCATTTCCTTGCACATCCAGACATAAATTATGTTAATGCACTCGAGTGTCCAAGTTGACTCGTCCATGCTACAGTTACAGAGCGCGCAGCGTATATCCTCAACTTCATCTTCAGTCATTCATTCCACATGCACAGATTATGTATATATATATATATATCGCATCGCGGTCCATAGTAAATCAGTGACAAGCCTACATGTTATACACAGTTAAATCGCGAGCGTTCCTGTATGCTTAAACCTACAAGTCCTATACTGTTCCTCGTCGTTTAACAGCCATAAAATCATAATCACGTACAGTCCAATTCGATTCCACATGCACAGATTAGGTATATATATATAGCCTCAGTGTTCATAGTTAATCCACACAGGTCTGCTTGTATACATAGGTTAAATCCTAAGCGTGCCTGTAATCCGCTATAATGTTCCTCTCTGATTAACATACAGTGCTGCACAATAACTGTTAATACTATGCGCCTATACGTGTGCCTACCAATTAATCAATCTGTTAGACAATATTTCTACACATTTTAACTTGCACTACATAATGTCACTGCAACAAATCAATCTAGCACATAATATCAAAGCAAATCGTTAACGTTACACGTTCCTATAGTTAATGCGCTATGCATGGTTTTTGTCAATTCTTACGAGTAATTACTACTTTTACTTAACCGCGTTTCATTCTTAGTGGTTAGTTAACGCACTGTCTGTTAGACTTAACATACACAGTTACCTATGCCATTTACGTTTAATCCAATTTTACATCAGTTTACATTAATTCTTTTGCCGATTATGCTTTTATATTAACCACTCATTGTTTGGTTATGTCACTCTTATCTTTTCAGTGCTGTTCTGTATTAATTTTTCTTACTTAATTTACTGCGGTAGTCCTATGCATTAGCTTACGCATATTAATGATACTATAAAAACAATCTTACTGCAAGTTCTCTGCATAATACATGTCCTAGGCAATCGCCTCTTTAGTTACAGTTCTGTTCATTTAGCAATGCTACTTGTAAGCAAAATTCAGTTAATTAGGCAACATGATTCTACGTTCGAGTATATATATTTCTAACTACTATAGTTTCAATGTCTTGATAGACAATCCGAACAGTTTCTCAGACAGCGTTCAGATCTCTTTTTCTCCGTTTGTCCTTTGGACTATCCACCAAAAGTATCGTGTTAGTCCCCTTGTCTGTAACGGACTGGCAGTTGTCGGCTGCGCTGTGGCCTTCCGGTAACCACTTCGGTGGCGTCGTTTTCTTCGATTTCCAGGGGTCCGACGTCGATGTCGGCGCCTGGCGTATCCCACACGGCTGGCGTAGGACCATGATACTTTTTGAGCTTGTCAATGAAAATGACCTGCGCTCTTGCCCGTGGTGATTTGCGAATTTGGTACAACACTTGGTTTATCTTTTGTTCCACCCGGTACGGACCTTGGAAGTGACTCACCCACTTGCTCTTCAGATTTCGGGGGGCCCGTGCACAGTAATACCACACCAAGTCCCCTACTTCGTATTCAGCCTTCTTAGCCCTCAGATTGTACCTGAAAGCCCGCGTCTTAGCGGTTTTCTGCATGGTTTCCCTCGCTATCTCGAACATGCTTTGGATTTGTATTCCTTGTTCGTACACATAGTCATGGCAGGTCGGAGTGGTCCCCTTTACGTAGCAGTCCCCCAAGACTAGATCCAACGGTGCCCGTGCCTCTCTGTGCAAGAACAATTTGTTAGGCGTGAACCCGGTACTCTGGTGTACACTGGCTCGGTAAGCAGCAAGGATCATGGGTAGCTTCTCGTTCCAGTTCTTGTGGTTCTGGGCGACGACCTTGGCAATCATCGAGTTCAGCGTGCGATGGAACCTCTCCAGTAATCCGTTCGAGCTCGGGTGGTACGGGGTCGTTCTCACTTTGTCGATCCCCAAGAGGCGACACAGCTCCTGGAACAGCTCGGCTTCGAAGCAGGTCCCTTGATCGGTCAGGATCTGGAGCGGACATCCGAAGCGGGAGATCCACTGGTCCACTAAAACTTTGGCAATCGTGCTGGCCTCTTGATTGCGAACGGGGAAGGCCTCGGCGAATCGGCTGAAGTGGTCGATGAACGTCAGTATGTAGCGGTGACCTCCAGCGGTCACGGGGTGGGGTCCAGTCAGATCCATGGCCAGAACCTCGCCAACTTCTCCCACGACCATGTTTTGCATCGGTCGCTGGTGAGGAAGTTTTCCTCGGTGATAGCGGGCACAAGGAGTACAGCGTTGCAGGTGTAGGTGTACGTCGTCGGCCCAGCCTGGCCAGTAGGCGCGGCGTTGCACCTGTTTCGTCGTCCGTTTGAGCCCAAGATGCCCACCCGTTATACCTTCATGGGCCAACTTGATAATGGTGGCTCGCCGAGAGGGTGGCAATATCACCTGGTGCCACCGGACGGTGACTTCTTCAGCATCCAACCAGCGGCGAGTCAACAGTCCGTCGGTCACTTCCAGTTGGGGCCATTGCGCTACCAACTGTTTGATCGTGCCACTTTGGTCTCGGATCGCATCGTGCGATGGGGGATCGTTGGAAGCCAGCTTGCTTCTGATCACCCAGCCCAAATCCTTGTCGGCTAATTGTTCTGCGGCGATAGTGGCGCTATTCCATTCGGGTAATAGTTCCACGGTCTCGTCGGTTCCGGCGGTCCCTGCACGGATAACTTGGACGATATGGGGACGTCGCGATAATGCGTCCGCATTCGTGTGAGCCGTCCCTGCTCTGTGCTGCACTTCGAAGTCGAACTCCGAAATCACGTTTAACCATCGGGCCTGCTGTCCGATTGGCAGAGGTGTCTTTTGTAACCACTGCAGTGCCGAATGATCGGTCCGCAGTATGAACTTCCGGCCAAGCAAATAATGGCGGAAGACTTTCAGAAAGTACACGATAGCGAGCAATTCTCGCCTCGTCACGTCATAGTTCTGTTCCGTGGGTGAGCAGACTCTGCTACCATAACAGATCACTCGTTCGGCTCCTTGCTGCATTTGTGAGAGTACAGCTCCAATGGATTGTCCGGACGCGTCCGTGTCCACGAGGTACATATCTTCATCCGTTGGCAGCGCTAGAACAGGCGACTTAGTCAGGCTACTCTTCAATGTCCGAAACGCCAGATCACACTCCTCCGACCATTTGAAGGGAACATCCTTTTTGGTCAAAGCATGCAGTGGCTTTCCGATTTGTGCGAAGTCCGGAACAAATTTCCGATAATACGAACAAAGTCCAACAAATGCTCTCACTTCTTTCACTTTGGTTGGCGTCGGCCAATTTTCAACGGCGGTAATCTTCGCGGGGTCTGTGGCGATTCCTTGGCCACTGACCAAATGCCCGAGAAAAAGAACCTGGCGCTGTAATATGTGGCACTTGGACGGCTTGAGCTTCAGATTAACGCTTTCTAATCGGCTCAGCACTTGCTCCAACCTTTGTAGGTGAGTCTCGATATCAGTCGCAAACACGATAATGTCATCTAAATAGATGAGACAGATCACAAAATTCAGTCCTTTCATGACCAGGTTCATAAGTCGACTGAAACAACCAGGGCTGTTGCTGAGCCCAAAAGGTAGCACTCGAAATTGATAGCTTCCTCCTCTCGTAACGAAGGCAGTTTTTGGTCGGTCCCTTGGGTGGACTGCTACCTGGTGATAGCCAGCCCGTAAATCGAACGTGCTGAACCATTGGGCACCCCCGAGGGTGTCCAGACATTCGCTGATCAGCGGTAGCGGATAAGCGTCTTTGACCGTCTTATTGTTCAACGCTCTGTAATCGATACAGAAGCGGGGCGTCCCATCTTTCTTTGTCACTAGGACTACGTTGGAGGCCCAGGCAGAACAAGAGTCTTCTATCAGATTCTGGCGTAGCATTTCATTCACTTGCTGGTCAATGATCGGCAGCATAGTCAATGGTTGTCGCCGAAGAGCCTGTCGAACGGGGGCTTCGTTTCCCGTGTCAATCTCGTGCTGTACCAGGTCAGTAAATCCAAGGTCCCATTCGTTCAGTGAGAACGCCTTACTATGCTCCAGTAGGATGGTTCGCAAACGATCCCGTATCTCTTCGGGAACATCCTCTGCCACGTTAGTCCACAGCGGTTCCAAGACAGTTTCGGCTTCGGCAGGTCTTGCGGAGTGAACGGCGGCGCACACATTTGGTCGGCGTTCCTCCTCCAACTTCTCTGGCAACATCACTTCTTCAACGTCACAGCGTATTCCCTTCCTTAGCTTGATTGCCTTGCTCGTAGGATTCATCACCCGGATCAGGAGATCGGTATCTCGGTCTGGTAGCAGGGTGCCTGCCACGATTAGCCCGGTGGGTAGGACAGTCGGCTGAGTGGCCCACAGATTGTTGTTGGCCCTCAGATTCGGTAGAATGGCGTAGGCGTTCACATCCAATTCGCTGTACGCAGGGATCTTGACGTCGTAGGCAGCAGCTACTCGCCGACAGCGTGCCGTTTCAGCAAAGAAGTGTAACGGTACTTGTTGCTCATCAACCTCAATCCATTTTTCTTTCAAATTCAGATTCGCTGCATGCTGGGTTAACCAACTCATCCCAATCAGAATTTCGTCCAGCTGATTGGTCACGAGAACAGGTATCCTGAAGGTCCTCTCTCCTATAGTCAGTTTCAACTTGGCTTCGCCAATTATATATATCCGGGAGGCGTTTGCAGCAACTAGACGTTGGTTGGAGGGTATTATGTCCTCTTTGCGTACCAGCTTAGCCGGGCAAAGCGAGACTTCACTTCCCGTGTCCAGAAGTGCGTACTCGGTCCTGCCATTCAGCGTCACCTCCAGATAAGCGCTAGCTGAACCAGCCACGTAGCGTATGTTGGACGCTACCGGTTCATCATATCTCTGTTCCGGGGCGTATCCATCGCCCTGATACCAATCTTGTCTATGCCCGTGATATCGTCCTCCTTCCACGTATCCTCTTGCTTGCCGTCCATTATCCGTATTGCCTCCATATGGGCACGCGTGAGCCAGGTGGCCTGCTTGTCCGCAGGTCCAGCATCTCCTCGGTTGGTTCCGGTTGGCTGGATTATTCTGCGTCCCTTGGCCTCTCCAATGCTGATCAGCTCCTCTATTCATATTTCGATTGCCTTGTGAAGCTGGTCCTCTTCTGTAATTATTCCGTTGGCCTCGGTCCGTTGACCACTGTCCCTGCGTTCCTCTCGCACGATCCCCGTTTTGTCTGCTATCATAGCCGAAACCGGTTTCAGTTTCGCGTATCGTGTGTACTCTGTTCCTATTCCTGTCTTCATGCCGTGCAGAATCTCGTTCTGCCTCCTGGTACGCAGTCAATCGCACCGCCAGCCGGTATGTTTGATCCAAAGTCGTTGGACTATGTTCCAACACGCGGGCACTTATTTTTCGATCATACATTCCGTCTAAAAAGGATTTTATAGCGATAGCCTCGCTATGGGAACTCGGGCTTCCGTCAAACGCTAATGTTGCTAAACGCCTCACTTCTTGAACAAGTGACCCTAAATCGTCACTGGCTCTCTGGCGAGTTGATTGCAGTTTCACGTGATGCAGAAATCTTTCTTCCTGGTTTCCATAACGGTTGCGCAACTTCTGAATAAGCTCTTCCACAGTCTGTGGTTGGTCTATCTGACTCTCCCACAGTAGCTGTGCGGCTCCAGCTTCTAACGCGCAACTTAAATGATTAAGTGCATCTTCGTCCGTCCATCTGTTCTGGCGTCTGCAAATTTTCAGCCTATATAGAAAGTGTTCAAGCTGCTCCGTTCCCGAGTACTTCCCTAGCGCTATATAATTCGCTCTCGTCACAGCCGGTGCAACTGGTTGTACAGGTATAGTATTCGCAGCGTGGTTTATTTCCATCCCTCCATATCCATAAGTTTCAAATTGACCAGAGTTAATTGTTTGTGTGGCTGTTGAGGTTCGTGGTTGTGACAGAGGTAAGTTTGTGTCAGTTGAGCTGTCCATTTGGTTGCTCGTCCGATAACCTGATTGTATTCGATCGTCATCAGCTCTGTAATTGTCTGTTCGTGTGCTGTATCGCCATCTGTCGATTTCTGGTGGAGTGATTGGTTGTGTGTGCTGTGTTGCTTGGCTATGCGTGTTCTTGTTGTGTGGTACCGGAATTATTGCTGATTCAGGTACGTAGGTTCTATTAATTAACAGTTCATTGTAGATGTCTTGTGGTTGTCTATTCGTGTATTGGTTAGTGCTGGTGAAACCTCTGGACATGCGTGGACTAGCTGCGTTATTCTTTCTCATATCTGTATCTCCTGCTGCAAAGCTGTTCGTATTCGTGCCTTGTGCAATGCCATCTCTCCTTGGTTGCTGTGCTGCTGTGGCGTTTACTGCGGTAGTCGTCACATTAAAACCTCTTGACGTGCTTGGTGGCTCGGACATCGAGCGTGGAGCGAGATTCCGTTGTCTCGTCTCATCATCAGCAGGAACTCGTTGTTCGTCCATTCCTCGGACGAAATTTGACCCGTGGCGCCCTCGTGTGAATGCATGGACAATTTCGTCCGTATCATTAAATTCAAAATCATTGTTTAACTGCACATTCCTCCCACGTCTGTCACGGTCATTTATTATTTCACAGTCCACATTTCTGTCATTCATTTCATTCATTCTTAATTCAGTATCATTCCTAATACGGATTTCACTGAATCGATTTTCATTTATTGGACAGAAATCAATAAAATTCCTTCTCTCATCTTCATTGAAAAAGTTCCTTCTTTCATCATCTCTTTCCTCTTCTAAATCCACATTACCAAAATTCCTCGTATTTGTACGCCATTCACTATATTCTCTATCTTCATTATTTATGTGGCGCATTTCTCTACTCTGGCTTCTATGCCTATTGAGAAATATGTCTCCTTCTTCATCGTAATTGTACTGCCTGTCTCTGCTCTGGCTTCCATGTCTATCGGCATATTCTCTGTCTTCATTTCCATTGTCACATCTTTCTCTGCTCTGGCTTCCATGTCGATCGACATATCCTCTATCCTCGTCTCCATTGTAACGTTTCGTGCTGTGGCCCTCTCTAGTGGAGGCTGCCAACGGTTCTCTCCCCCCCCGGGGTGCTAAGTCCGTGAGTTGATGTGGGAGGCCCTCAGCGCTGACTTCCTCGCCGCCAGTCAATCGACAGGAACCAGAGGTCCATGTGACATGTAGTGGTAATGAAGCAGAAGTGCTTCTTACGGTTGGATTGCCTTTGGCCCGCAATCTAGCACTTCTTCTCACGGATTCAAATCCTATAATGCCGGGCGGGTCAGAGCTATTTCTATCCTTCGGGGTTGACTTGGTGGTTACGAGTGTCGGCGCGGTCGCTACCTCGGCGACCTCCAGCCCTGCGGACTGGAGTGGGTCCTTTGCGGCGTTAGCTCTTAACTCCCCCTCCCGGGTTCGACTACGTTGCCCTGTTAATCCAGCCAGGGTCTCATCCACCTCGGATTGCCTGTTGGCCAGTACTTCAAACTGGTGGTTAAGCGAGTTCCACTCCTGTTCAGAGGCCGTGGCCAACTCATTCAATCTATGGTCTACGTCATTCGACAGGGCGGATAACTTATTCTCCACCCGATCAGTTCCTTGCCTTACCTGACCAGACAGAGAGGCAAACCTATTCTCTACACTGTCGCTATTCTGTTTCACCTGATTAGACAGAGAGGCAAACCTATCTACCTGCCAACATGCCAACATTGTTCCATCATCGTGGTATTCGGGTCAGCGGGGTGCCTATCTCTCTGACCATTACCTCCTTCCTCACTCTCTGTTGGGAATAAAGAGGTTAAAGACATACTAGTTTTTCCAATCTATTTCAATACAATTATCAAGAATTCACAATACAAATAATGCACAGTTTCCAATATCTCAACACCTTGCATTCAATCACTTTCATATATTCACCAGCCTCATACACACGTCAGTCAACAGTCAGGGGGCGTGCACAGTTAAACAGCCTTTTCCCTCAAGTTTGGTCCCTTATACATCATTAGCCGTGTAACAAAATGGGGCACAATACCGTTCTGATGCGTCACTCTCCTCGCTCTATTCGTACCCGTCTCTGGACTTCAACAGCGGTCCACGTAGGCGGCGTATAGACGTCTGTCTGGTTTGACTGAGCGGCGGCTGTGAGCATACGTACTGCACAGATAGGGACAGCGACTGCGTAGGCGGAGAGATTAACGATGGCGTAACTACCTCCAGGTAGTGTAATCCAGGATTTAGGCGTAGTGTAGACGTCGGTCTGACCTGACTGAGCGGTGGCTGTGAGCGTACGTACTGCACAGATAGGGACAGCGACTGCGTAGGCGGAGAGATTAACGACGGCGTAACTACCTCCAGGTAGTGTAATCCAGGATTTAGGCGAAGTGTAGACGGCAGTCTGACGTGACTGAGCGGCGTCGAAATTACCTCCAGGTAACGTACTCCAATCGTAGACGCAGCGTAGACAAGGACTGTAGGCGCAATCTCTCAATAACCCTCTGGTGCACCGTTGTGCCAAGAGACGCGTCGTAGGCCAACGCGATTCAGCTAACGCTGACTCGTGTAGAACGCGTCGTATTTAAACGCGTTTCATCTCCATCTTAACTCTAAACAATACCTAGTAAGACTCCTGTCTTATGAATTTACTGCAACCGTAAGACTCCTGTCTTAATACTGAATACGGCAACGGCGCTTTCTTCGCAAAGTTCTCGAAGCCTCGGAAGGAAATCGGCGTCTTCCGGCTACGGGGCGTCACGTGACCAGTTAATCCTTGCTGGTGTCTTCCGTCGGACGTTCTCCGGCTTTCCTACTGCGTATGGCCGTTTTAACCAGCGCTTCGCCGCACGGTGGCGACACTTGTTACTCAGGCCTCTTTCTATTGGCCAGCGCTTGGCTGCCTCTGCTGCCTGCATGCAGCGGTCCTATACATTTCTGCCTCCTTCATCTCCCTATTACCAATAGCGCTATATAATACCAGCAGATTATGCTGCCATTTACTTCTAATGTGGTGGCGCTACATAATCGACAAATTAGTTTGATGATTAAACATGAATTATTATTGAAGTTGTTAAGGTTGAAAAACACTGCTCTTTTTGTGAATTATGTCGGATATCTGTGATGACATAGTTTCTTTTCCAAGTATATAATGTTGTTATTTGAAGAAGGTGATATGTATCTTGCATTTCCCATTTTCTCTTTATTCACAAATGTTGACTGTTAAACTAGAATCATGAAATTTAAAGACAGTACCAAGTAATAAATAAAAACAATATTAACATTATAGTTGCAATTATCATTTAGAAATGAATGATTTGATTGGAAATGAAATACATTGTTTACCAGACTAAAAAGTTGATCCATTTGTTATAATACTACTCGTAATTGTCTGATTAAATTGTCTTTTGAATCTAACTGTCATCATCGTCGTCGACTTTCTTTTTTCTCCTTTCAGACCCTGCAGCATTCCTCTGAAACATTTCGGCTGTGGAACGGTCAACCTTTGTAACGGTACTCATGTCAAAATTGACCAGTTGTGGCATAACAGCCAGCACATACCATTTGTAGTTCTTGAACAAAAAACAAAACAGTTGTCTGCACTGTTCAAAAGAATGTGGTCTTAAACAAATCATCAATGAGTATCAGAAAACTAACTTTCAAATTTATTGTGCTAGGCACATTTGGGTCCAATCTTTTCTGTTCTGTTGAACTGATTTTGAAAGTGGTTTGAATTTTAGAGCCTGCAATGCATTTACATTGGAAGAGTTGAACTATGCAAGTGCTAACTAAAGGAAGCTCTACTCTTATCATTCTCGATTTTGGTTGATCTTGCCAGGACCAAGTTCAATTCGCATGTGATTGTTTTCTTTCCATGCCCATAACTTTAAAAAAATCTGATGCATTATTTCTACTATCTTTAAAAACAATTATAAGTGGCCGTTGCTGGTAAAGTACCTTGATGTTTTCGATTGGGTTTCCGTGAAGGGCGACTTTCTTGAGGGAATTGACTGTTCTTAGTTTGTCGACCTCATTGATTTCTGCAATCAAGTTGCCATGTAGATAGAGAATCTGCAGGTTTGGAAAGTCACATAAAACCTAAAATACAACATTACACGTTAGAGTTGGAAAGATGCTTAAAACTAAAAGTGTAAGTGTTGAGTGATGTGCGTAGTTTTGCATATTTTCAGAGATTTAAGACGAGTGTCATGGAAATACGAAGCAAGACATATTTGCTACATTAAGTATTTTGATAAGTACCTACATGTATATACATTTGTACACTGACAAATATATGTAATGTTGACAATTCCCATCTGCTTGAGGATTTTCCAAGTAACTAGGACACTAGGACTATTTTTGCAATGCACAAGGCATGAATTGATTATCACTTCTAAACAATCCACATCTTAAAATCACATTCCAATTACATGGGTTCCCAGAAGACTGACATGCTATGCTATAAAGTGTTGACCTATATATATATATATATATATATATATATATATATATATATATATATATATATATATATATATATATATATAATATATACAATCGAAATTGAAAGTAGATAAACTGATAAAGTGATGCTGGCTGGGCCCATAATTGGCCACCATTTGTGATCAGTGGCACAGTGTGGGTCAATTAAGGGCCCAGTGAATCGTAGCTGTCACGGAACAGCATTGCAGAAGCAGCTCAAATGAAGGCTTTGCTTACAGGGTTGATCTTGGTGAGTTCGTTGAACGAGAGGTCAATCCAGGAAATGGCAGCTGGCTGAGCAATTATCTGATCTACGATCGACCACATATCGGTCAGTTCAGTGATGTGGTTGTTGTTCAAACGCAGACATTTGGACTTGTACTTTTCGTCGCCTTTATGCTCCTTTTCGCCTCGTGGGACCTCGTTCACCATATCTAGAAAAGAAGTAATTTAAATAGCATCTTTAACACTTCAACAAGAGTGTACTAAAACTTAAAGCGACCCAGAAACCAGTGCAGCTTGTCTTTTAAGTGTTAAGAGATATTTCAATGGCATTATATAAAAGTACGTATTTTAATTGTATCACCCCTACAGCATGGGCTATAGGCATTTTATTTTTACAGCCCTTCCAGCTTGGGGTAATGCGTCATTACTAGGCCTGTTAACAATTACATTTTTTAATAGATTAATTGTTAAAAATAATTTTAATTGTTAAATTAAGTAATGATTAATCGATTAATTAATCGTTAACTTCCGCAGCCCTAGACATTACATACACATGCATATGTGTATTGGATATTTTTTGTGTTATCTCTGTATTGCGAGAGTGTTCAGTTATTCTCCACAGCGTAGTTTATAAAATTTAATTCAAGCTGGCCTGCAATTCTTTCAGATGTACTGTATGGTTACTAATAATAGAAGTACTAATTAATAATAATATTAAATATTGCCAATCAGTGATTTCTGATAATACAGTCATAATATTTTAGTAATGGTTTAAAATGTTAAACACTGGCACATGATTTCTCTCAGAAATGGCAGCAATAAGGGATACCTACAGAAAATAAATATTTTAAAGGATTAAAGTTGGATTTTGGGCTTTGGAACCTAACTTATAGGTGGACACATTTTTAACAGATGTAGAATCAGTACTGACTTTAATTGTCGATTTTAAATGTATTAATTTGAAATAACTGATTCAAACCTCGTGGCAATAACAGATTCATGAACGAAAAATCGACAGGTTTGTCCAGTTTTGCTCTGTTGCTTGTCAAAGCACGAACCTCCTTGTTTAGTCCAGTGGATGTCCCGGTTGTGGTGGGCGTCTTGGCCATCATAACTAAAAACCAGAAAAGTTTCCTTGGATATGCATAAGAAATGGCATCTGATACAACTGTCAGCTTTCCATGTATATACACCCTTAGGCCTCGCTCACATAATCGTGAGATAGCACGTTGTGACTCACTGACTTGCAACGGTTACATCACTTGTATGCCATATTATGGTTCTAGCTGTATGGTCCACAGTGTGTTTGCAAATGGATATTATAGAATATATCTACTTACTTATATGGTGCCGAATATACAACTTAATAAATTATTTATTCTTTGGTTACACAAATTTTAATATCGTAAAAATTACTAAGGCCTAATTAAGTTAAGACAAGTTAAGATGGACTACATATTGACCATGTAATCATACAATACAATACAAATTAAAATTTATAGCGCACTTTAAAAAGACACGTCTTGCACGAGAACTCGTTTCACTACATTGCTAGTAGATGAGTTTTTAATTTTGTGTTAAACTGAGCAGCAGATGTGCACTGGCGAACTGAAGTTAGAAGACTGGTCCATTCTAAGGGCCTGAGACAGAAAGCACGATTTCCAAACTTCCGGTTTGAGCGAAGTACGGTAAAATCCCCTCGCGTGGACGATCCGAGTCCTCTAGTATTGGAAACTGAACATGGCGTAAACCATGGAGGCCATGTATGAGGGAGATGTTTCAGAGTGGATGTGATACATGAGGAGGGAGATTTCGAAGGCGATACGGGCGCGGATGGGAAGCCAGTGAAGTTGTTGCAGCGTATGCGTGGGACGCTACCACGACGTTAATGCAGAGATATTTTGAATGCGCATCAATATTTACCTTTGATTTTTGCGATCAGAAGACACGGAGTAAACGTAAACCTTTTACAGTTATTAGATAGTATTATTTCAACCCATCCGTCAGATGCATTGAAGCGTCAAGTGGCCATTTTGTGTAACCATGACGACCAAAAAAGCGTCAACAATACGGTTCTCTGCTTTATATTTTGTCAAGTAGCTTGTGATGGCGCTTCAACTAAAAAGTTTCAAGTTACTAATCGTAGACACTACTTCGTTGAAGTCATCATCTTTCTAAAGCCCTGTAGGCCTATACACAATTTCACCGTTTATTTCACTATCCTGATTATCTTGCAGACCTTTCAGGATGATGATTTCATACTCTAACAGATCCGACAAATAATTCGATTTGCAATCTCAGTCCTTGAATTGAAATTTTTATGCGCAGCTCAGAAATTGAGGTTTTTTCATAACAAACATTATAGTGGTGTAGTCTTTGCAATGCATTCAGACAAAAACTCAATATGGTAATTAATCTTGTTCTGCAGCAGATTCATTGAAAATGATAGAAGCAAAGATGAAAAAGTATTAAGCGCCATCTAGAAGTTATATGTGTAAACTAAATAATGAATCGAAAGTTTTAACCGAATTTAGCTATTGTATAGGCACATCCTTTTCCCGTCGTTATTTTTTGATCTGACTTGGGTGTCAATCACTTGGTGGCGCCAATTATATATAATTTTTTACACCATTCATCAGGGTTGCCAGGTCGTCGCGAAAAGCACGAGTTGGGCTACTTTTCAATGCGCTCCACGACTGAAAATTTCGTCCTCGCGACCTCGCGCTATTTGGGCTACTTTTGAATTGTCCCGCGGTCGCGACGGCGACATTATGAATTCTCAAAAATTGACCTCTATAGGCTATCTGGGTCACTGTTACTAGCACAGAATTACTGGTTACTAGCTACATTTCTTTTGTGGTGTGGTATAGTTAGTAATAAAAACATGCTCTACGGAACACGGAAGTCACTAGTCAACGGTAAGCACGAACCAGTCTGACATCTAAATTTTTACGTCAAGGGTTTCATCACGTGTTTTGACGAAACCAAAAAGTATGTTTTCATTTAGCTGCTGAGCTCGCGACTTTTGGGCTACTTTTGGACGTGATTTCGCGACCAAGCACTTCCCAAATCTGGCAACCCTGCCATTCATAATAAGTTAGTGTTGAATAACTATGTTTAGATGGGCAGACGGTGTATCGCGAAGTTTTTGTTATTTTTGCTAAACTTTCGATTTTCATTTTTATAGCAATGGAAAGAGCTTCAGATTTATGTTCTGCATGTTTGAATTTCATTAAAACTCCAGAACTTATATTTTACATCAAACAGATGTGCGATTTGTATAGAAATTCTCAGGTAGGCCACAGTATAAATAATTACTGTGGGTAGGTCTATACATGCTGAACAGCTGGGCTCGGCAACTAAGTGAGTAAGTTACTTACAAGTAATTTTTAGCGGCAGACAAACGCCCACGCTTTACTACAATAAATGCTTACAATAATGAAAATGTAGAAATAAGGCAAGATATTTTCTGAACTTGTACGATTATTGCATTGGCTTTAACTTATGTTCGGAAATTGTGACTCCACCACCACCAGAATTAGGGTTGCCAGATACATGAATAGCCTAAGGAGGACATAGAAAGCGAGAAAGGAGGACAAAGGAGGACGCATTGATTGTTTCACTCCGGACTCCGGAGCCAAAGGGTCCCCTAAGTAACCAAGAAACGAAGTCACATTGGAAAGCTGTAGGAAATCAATTCAGGCTTTTTATCATAATGTTACAAGGTATTCATTTAAGCAATCACCTTCTTGATAATGCACAGCATTTCCTTAGCGTCTAACGCTCCACAGAAAATCCTCATTACCAATAACACGCGCATAGAACTTATCACAAGAATCATTCTTCATATTGTACTTTGTAAGAATGATTCCCTTCACAGAGTCAACGGGCAGTTTGTTTCTGTCTTTTGTCCACTGAGCATTCATCAGGAGAACACTGTTTCAACGTTGCCATTGTGCTCAGGAATACAGAAGAAATATTGCCAATTTTTCAGTACCGGTAATTCTGAGAAAGAACTTGCAGTTTGGAAACTTTGGAAAAATATCATTAGCACTTTGACCATACAGTCTCATAGATAATTCAGATCATGGACTAGAAAAGTCTGGATATAGAGCTGCAATAAAAAATAAGTTAGTAGATTGGACTGTTAGTCTGCTATACCCTGAGGGGAACTTAGGGACAACATGAACGTTTAAAGTCGTTAAACACTGCCGTGAAATAAGAGCCAACAGCCCAACAAAACATGCATACAAAAAGCCGGACATTTCCCAGGTTTATAGCTTTGCCTGCCGGACGGAGGACACGAGGCCAAAAAGGAGGACATGTCCTCCTTTTGCCGGACGTCTGGCAACCCTAGCCAGAATAGCCTGAAGTCGATGTAAACTTTTTACAGTGGGAAACGTTATTAACTTATTATGGTGGGGTTGACACTAGGATACTGTACGGAATCTGGGATTCTTTAAATTCGTATTACCTAGAGACAGATGCTAATCCCTTTCAATGAAACTTGTAGACTGAGAACTGTTGTAGATCTAAATGCATTTTTTAAACAAAATATTGAGCTAGAAGACTGTTTTTTTTAGAACAAAGCCTTCGATTTTGTGCTTCCAATAGATATCCATGGATTGATGGACTTTGACAGTGAGTTGGATTTGCCATTAATGTTGTCTATATAACCATTACAATCTTCTTCTTCTTACATTACAATAGTTGTCATCATCATCATGTCACAGGGATTATATTATTGTTCTTAGTCTTTAGGCTATAGATAGTATTTAAAATCATAAGGTTGGTTTAAGGCAATGGTTGAGCACAAGATAAAAGCATTGTCGTGAGAGCCACTGCATATTGTCATCTTTATATGGCATCATTATACTATTATCCAGTGACAGTGTCAGCTAAAGGTTAAAGGCCATGGTACACAAAAGGACTTGCTCAAGGTCCCTACATGATGACTCTGCTAGGTGAGGCTCACACATGCAATATACATTAACTAGGAAAGCACTCCACAAGTCAGGGCGGCCCGCATGATTATCACTTCCATTTTACTTATAATTTTAAATTCATTTTCTAATCTGATATAATGACTTCTGTAGTTACCATAACGCATGGCTCAGTAGTCGCTTCATTTGAAAATGTTGAAGAAAATTTTAATCCGTTGGATAAGCCAGGTAGAATTTTTATGCATCAGGTACTATTAGTTATGATTAAAAGGAAGTGCTTACAAGTGGCTCTTTGTTTAAAACCCTGGTTATTGACTTCTTGTTATTTTCACATGAGGTGACCTTGGAAATCTTGTCCTGAATCATCCGCTCAAGGCCTGTGAAATTTTTCATAAAGTAAGTTTTTTTTCTTGCCTCGGGTCATGTCTTCACTGCGGTGAGTTTGTTTGTCTAAAGTCTAAACCATTTGTGTAAGACATCTCAACATTTTAAATAAGGGGTTACACTGAATTTGTGTTTGCACATGTTTTTATTATGCATGTACAATGGAAACTTCTTATAATGCACGTCATTATGACATGAATTCTGAGCATGGTATCACCTTCAGAATGTGATTGCGTTATACCATAACTTTAGTACAGTATGGTAACTCATGTGGCTCATGAGGACTGCATTATAAAGAGGTTCAACTGTATTTTATATTTCTTTGAACAGTAAAACTGTCTTCAAGGGGTGTGGTTGAAATTTACACTGATTCTCCTATTTTTATTCTGATGATCATAATTTGATATTATTGTTGCTTTGTATCTGTCAAATTATATGGCATCTCTTACATAACAAATAATAATTGCAACGTCTCAGAGGAACTTTCAGCATAAGAGCCTCGAGGAAATAAACAAGTTAAAATAATGGTGTAGTTGTTTTCTAAACTGCTTACGCTGTTTACATGGAATTTTCCAATTACCAAAATTGACATAATTATTACAGTGTAGTTGTTCCTAGGCTGTTTACGTGTGGATTCAGTTGAATTCACTTCTTCCTCGATGCCAAACATCAACCATGCTCATGGTCTCACTGAGGATTAGATCACTTCCCAACTTGCCAAGGTCAGAGCAACGGGTTTAATGCACAACGATACTATGTAATGTAAGTTACAATGTGCTTTTATATTTTGCCTGTGGCCCTGCATGTATAAGGTACACCAAAAACTCTTTACCCCGTACTTTGCTATCTTTGGGACCCATTTCAAGACCACACTGTATCAAAGTTGTCTTTAAAAACAGTAATTTTCTACAGCTGAACTTTAATTTGGGATACATGTCCCAGAGCAGTGTGCATTAGAATTCCTTTATAAAGAAGCATCTGGTGTTAGTGGTTTAGATTATTTCAAATAAAAAATTTCTTACATTTCTTTGAAATCATCTCTATGCAAATATTTTGAACTTATCAAACATTGATATAAAAAATATAAGTGTGACAATTTGCAAACTTTTAATTACTGGTACCATCAGGCATTAATATTAATTTTTTTATGTGTTAGTTATCAGTTGACTTCAGCTGCTAATTTGAGAAAACTGTCAAACCGCCATAATCTGATCCAGTACGAGGGAATCGTTACAGGAATGTCGACTATCCAGAAATACACGTAAGAAAGACCTCATCTTATAAAAAGAAATCTAATGGCTAGAACTGTAAAATGAAGCTAGTAACCATGATAAGAAAGTATGGACTTTCCGAGAGTACAGGTTTGAGCTTTCCCAGTAACCGCTACCGGCAGGATATAGACTTTGAGCAAGCTCTTCATGTGCAATCGCCCATGGTCATCATTGCTCTCTGGTATGGTTGTGTGTGGACGTAAGGACGACATTATCAAATATGATTGCATTGTGTTGTGCAGCTTTATTGAATAACAATAGATGCCAGGTTAATTGATTGTCAAGTTTTCACTTTGATGCCTGCACTGAAAAGGCATATTGCAAGGACCTTCAGTAAGTCCTATATCTATAATTGATTGGGGCCTTCAGTCATTTCCATCTGGACATCAGCTGTGAGCCTGTGACACTTTACAAGCAGTACCTTAGCACACAAGCCTCGGCATTAGGCAATGGTATGCTGTATTCCAGAAATGAGAAATTAATTGATCAGCCAGAACTTGACAAGGTCGAGCGGATTCTGACACTTTAATATATATTACAGGTGCAGTTGTTGTGTATCAGTATTACAGGCTGTCTGTTCTGTTAGTAGTTAACTAGTTAAGATTGTTTCAATTGCATAACATGTAAATGTACAGCGCAGTGCGTTTGTCAGGCGCTCAATTAAAGAAAAGATATTATTATTATTATTATTATTATTATTAATATCTCTTGAGTGATTTAAGTGCTTATGAATTATATTTAATGCATATAATTTGATTTCTGGCTTTTGTTGTGTATCAGCAAAAGTGCCAAGTTTGTGTGCAGCTCAGAAGGATGTGAAGGATCGATTGGAGATAAATTCGTACGAAGACACATTCCAGGAGCACAAGAGCATCAGACAGTGAGGTGCGTTGTTTGACATCAATTACATTTGCTCATCTAATTATGACTGTCACAAAGTCAGTGACGATAATCTTATCTAACCTCGACAGTCGCAATCAATTATGCAAATCCAGTCGAATCTCAAACTCCTCTGCACCAGAAACCTACTCTTGATAATTTTAGGTTAGTTTATATTTGATCTGTGAAAGTTGCTAAAGAATGCGATGCAGGCAATAATGTACCGGCAGTGATGAATGAATGATGTAGAAATTACCTTGTCTTTGCTTTGCCTTACGTTACACTGCCTTGCCATACCTTACCCTAGACAGTCAAGCATGTAGACCATCACTCTTCCCACAGTGAGTGACTAATGTTTTGACATTTCAAGGAATGATTTGCCGTGCACCTACTGTGGAGGTTGTCTCACAGAAGATGTTTCACAACGCATTCTTGCAGGTATGTTAAGAGATGCTTTCAGTTTTGTATAGGAATTGGCTCTAAATGTTCTTAGTAATAATAATAATAATAATAATAACAGTGGTATTAGTTAAGTAATTTCCATTTCCTTTGCATGTTTGTACAAGCTTATTTGAAAAATTCTGGTTTTAATATTATATGTTAAATTGTTTTCATGATTTTGTTCTTATTATTATTGTTATTATTATTATTTTATTATTATTATTTTTTACTGACATCTGGAACAGCTACATTTCATCTAGTCTTGGCAGGGCAATGGTACTATTATTAATGATAATACTACTAATAATAATCATTATTATTATGAAATTTTTTATGTGCACAAAGGCACACAGAATCTGAGCCATGGTTAGTCAGTAACCAGGTGAAGAGCAGTTAGATATCCAGATGTTTTAAAGTTAGTGAGAAATTGTGGATTTTGAGCATTTCTTGATGGAAGAAAAAGACTATGAGTGTCTTAGAAACACTAGTCGGTTCTCTTCCTTGGGGCAGCATTGACTGGACAGGAGCCCATGCCAGTTTTTTGTTTACTAAAGATTGTAAATAATAAAGAGCCAAGAAGAGATCCCTGTGGGACACCAGCAGTTCAAGGAAGGATCAGACAGCAGTATCAATGCCCACTCGCTAATGACTGATTGCAGAGGTAAGAAGCTAACGAGTTTAAGGTAATCCCAGAGACATCAGAGATCAGACTAAGTCTAGGAAATAGTAACTGTGGATAAAAGTGTCAAAGGCAGCATTGAAGTCAAGGCATACTGAGGGGCACGCCTTTCCATTACAAACAGATGAGATGTTGTCCGTTGTAAAGGCGAAATATTTGTCAGTAGAGTAGCCTTCTGAGTAAGCTAATTGGTAAGCACTGAAGAAGAGACATTTAAGCATCTTTTGAAATAGTATTGAGGTTGGAGCTTGGTCTAGAATGTCTGAAATGTTAAATGATATGTTTAGGTTTAATAGAAATGAATCGTAAGTTTGACAGGCTGTGGGGTGTCAAGGTGCAGTTTCTTAAGTTAAGTTGTGTCTAAGGCAGATTTAATACATGATTGAAAACGGCCTTTGGTAAAATAATTAATGACAAGGTGGCCAAATGTGCAATTTAAGTTAGCAGAAACCATCAGAACAGAAACAGTAAATGATGTAGGTAATGATGCTGTCCATGGGAGAGGATTTAGGGACATTACTATTAAGAAGGAAGTGCAAGAGAAGAATTGTTATTGTTATTTTGTTGTGATTTGCATTAAATATTTTCAGACAAACGGTTTGTCAATGTTATTGATGTTGGGGCATTTGAAGATGAGGACAGATTCAAATATCAAGCGTTAACAGCTTGCGTAAGAGGTAAACTGGTTTGGTATGATTTCTAACCTTAACATTCTCAGGTCCTAAAGTCCAATATATGTAGGAGTCATGCAGTGAGCAGGTGAAAATGCCTCAGTCGCTGGTAACTTCACTTTCTTGTATTTCCAATTGTAAAATGATGATTTTTGGAGCATCTTAAATAGCTAGGCTTTCATTGCAGACAGCAATAATGCTGGACTCTGGGATTCTTATGTTTCTGCTGTGGCTGGGTTGAGAATGCTTGTGAGATAATTAGAAGAGGCACCATATAAATGTTCCTAATGAATGATTGAATTAATAAATAAATGAATGAATGAATGATTACCAAATAGTGCTCAATACTGGTAATAGTCATGCCAATTGCTATTAGTAATATTCAAGTGTACTTTTACTACTACTTGCTTTTACTAATACTAATACTAATACTTGCTGAGCATTAAGTGTTCATAAAAGGTGTTATAGGCCTCTCAGTATCAACATACTTGCACACAGAACTGATGTCAACTGGATTTGAAACATTTTTCATATGTAGCACAAAAATCACAGCAGCAATTCCTAAACTCAGGAGTGCAGCATGGCTCCAGCATGATTTGTCATGTTCATGTGATTCTTTGGGTTTTAAATTCAAAGAAGAAGCCAACTTGATAGCATTCAGATATATACTTGTCTAGGATTTTGTGATAAGATATCCTGATTTGTGTCCCTTAAAGCAGCATTTTGTTCTCTCTCCACAGACGACCTGGTCAATAGCGTTCAAATTGGGCATCAGGTATCCATAATTGGTCTTCCTGTTTTCAAGTATGACCGCCAGCTGTGGACTCTCGAAGTAAGGCTTATTAGTAAATAAGTAGACTGGTTTATGTATGTATTAGTCCTTTTGGGTGACTCTGACCCTCTTTTTGACTTGGTCTATGTTCATAGATTAGATTAGATTAAATTGTATTAGATTGGATTACTTTAGAATAGATTAAGGGTTGACGTAGGAATTATTATCCTTGTTAGATGACTGATTGATCAGCGCATTTGTGATGCGTAGGTTGCATTCTGTATCAGTTTCGAGTATGCATTGAATTTGCTCCTTGAGCAGTCTGCATTCATTCACCTCAAATATATGTCTAGAATGCCAAACTGCAGTCTAAGTTGCTTGTGTTGCCGGTACTCCTCTACAGTTGTGAGACTTGGACGAGCAGAGAGGCCCAGAATAAGAAATTTGACGGCTTTAACAAGTGTTGCCAGAGGATGGTTCTGCAGGGTCCCTTCATGGACTTTGCCAGTTACATGGAAGCAATAAGTCTCTGACACAGCATGGAAACACACACTAAGCTGTTTTGGGAACATTGCACAGGCGTGAAAGACCAGAGAGCCATGTGAACTTCATTTAAAAAGGATTGAAGAACACAACATGAGTTGACCGACCTAGGACTATGTGTACTAGAGACGGACCTGACAGCCCTGAAATTCGGCCTTCATACAGCATGTAGGAAGGCTAAGGACAGAACACAGCTTGGCCTCTCATTGTTGACAAAGATTATGCCCCCAGTAAGCATTATTATATAAATATATAGGTAGACCCATGAATGGCAGCTGTTGTTAGATTTATCTGGTTGATTGGTCCTACTTAATACTTTTTATGTAATTAAGCAGCACATTAAATCTGTGATCATGGCACTGTGCTTAGATCATTTGATGGAGTATCTGCTAGAGCTGTAATGGCTGAGGAAGACTTTTGCTCTTCTAGTTGTTGTTATGATCTTCTCAGCTGACGTGGTGGCATTTGTTATTTGCAGGTAAATAATGTCTTGACGAAGGACGAAGCATCTGAAACTTGTGTAAGTTGAATGAAGAAACCTAAAAAGGTTGTAAAAACCTGACTAAAACTGTCTGACTGTGTGTGTTCATATGGAATGCAGTTTGACAAGGCGTTACAAAGCTAATTTATTTCCCTCACTTCCTAGTTTATGGATTTATGCAGTTTAGATGGGATCAATGGGTATGATTGGATGCATACCAGTACATACATGCATGATGGATAGATGGATGGATGGATGGATGGATGGATACAATTGTCAAAATTACTTTATATCACTCTCCCTGCGATAGGATATTACAAATACAGCCTTGTAGGCCTACAATAGATCAACTGAATTTGCTTACCGATTGTGTAAATTAAGGTCCTTCGGACTCCTTCCTCATTTGCTTCCAATTTGCCTGTGACAGGTTATGATGGAGCTACATGCATCGAAGCTCTCGGGACCTGTGGCAGCACTTTATGAAGGTTGGTTTAATCTGTCGTTGTCAGAATCAGTGGCATATCCAGAAGTTTACAAAGTGAAGGTCGGACTTAACTTCATGGATATTACCTTGCTGGAGTTTAGTTAGCAGAAAGTTCTCATCTTGGAGATTACATGTACTTATTGTTAGTTTCCCAGCTCAACTTTTATGACCATTATTGTGAGTTTCCCAGCACTTGTGTATTACAATTTTACTTTCACAATTCCTAGTTTTTGATACCTTTCTAGTTTCACAGTTCCCAGTTTTATGACCTATTTTAAATTTCTAGCTCCCAGTTTTTATGAGATGTTGGTTTACAAATGCCTATTTTCACAGCCTTTTTGGTTTCCCATTCCCGTTTCTGACGACCTTTTCTAGCTTCTCATTTCCCAGTATTTTGTGACCTCTTTTTGTTTCCCAGTTCTCACTTATTATGACCCTTGTTAAAATTCTCAAATTTGTTTGAAAATTTTTCTTGTGTAGAGTGCAGTGTCTTCTGATCCAGGTGCATCTCTTATGTTATAAACTATCTCCCACTGTATATTAAAGTCATTTTCTTTCTTTTTGCCATTTAAGGTAGACTGTGTATTTGTTGTATTCCTACAAGATCGAAAGTCATCACCGTGGAGCTTTGGCCTAAGTGTCGCCTATGGTTTTGGAGGTAAGTGCTATATGGCCAATATTTTAGTTGTGGTCATTGTCTTTATTACAGCATCATCATTAATGCAAATCCTAATCATCATCAGCAGCAGCATCTTCATTATGATCATCATCAAAATCTTTAGTATGATTATATTCTTCTGTATCATTTTCATCATCGTCTTCGAATACACACCATGCACTTAATCCTCATCATGTTTGACAGATATCAGTTTGTTTACCTGCCTGTATAATTATGTTGCAGGTATGATAACGCCACTGGGCACGTACATGAATGTGAAACTTGGAATGCTTCTGAGTCTGCTGTCAAACAAAAAGCTGGTGACAAAATTACTCATCTGTTTCAAAGATAATCCTCATTAAATTTTAAGCCTGGAGTTTTATTTTAGAGAGAGATGGGGTGGTAGAGATTGTTTGTCACAGATCCATTCCTGACACTAGGGAGGGTTTCGTAAATAAATAATAAAAGAGTTTGTTTTTGCATTCTCAGTTTTTGGTAAGCCCAAGCATTCAGCTGGCCCCCTTATGAATGCTTGGCCCCTTCATGCACCCCCATTTGGAAAACATATCTGCCACTTACCTAACCTTCCTTTACATGTGCTTATTTTACATTACCTTACTTCGCCCACCTTAACTTACTCTATCCTAATTTTTTTACTTTATGTTCATATATTATCTTAACTTATCTTATATCAAATTACTTTACCGTACGGCGTATCTTCCCTTGCTTTACTTTGCATTTTGTTGTCGTTAGCCAAGTGGTCTAAGCCTGCTGGTCATAGCAGATGATGGATTGGCGGTTAAAAGATTGCTCTGCTATGGTGCAAGCTTTGCATCTCGACGTCTCATTCACTCTTCAACGAATCACCTGTTGGCTTCTGTTGTCAAGGACAGGTTCATCAACTCCAGTTTCGTGGAAGGTCAACAAGTGCACATTTTTCATCAGAGATAGCGGATTTAGTATACCAGTAAAACTGTAAATGTACACATTTTCTATAGCACCCGTATGGCCTCAGCCATGCTCATTTCTCAATAAATTCTCAATAAATTGATCAATGATTGAGATCCATCACCACCGATGCCTGTTTGAATAGGTGCCTTCTCATAAGGTCCTTGAGATTAAAATCTGTGAAATACGCCATCATTGGTATGCAAACCGACATCCTCACTATTAGAGGCACCTAGACATGTTCTCTAAGCCTCTAACCAAGGTAGATAACCGGGCTAATAAAAAAGTGCTTGTAATAATTATGAGAAGGACAGTGCCTTTAAGCTATTCCTAAGAGACAGCCATGGATATGAAGCATTGGCGACTTCATTTTCTTAGCCTTGGCATGTGAGGGTAGATGGCCAATGCTCTCCCTTGTAACCAAATCCTACGAACAATGTGTGGTCAGTGTTCTGATTTGATAGCAGAGTGCGCCGGTGAACAACTGTTCAATAGAAATCTTGATACTTGTGTCTGCTCTGCTCTTTAAATTTATTTTTAGCCAGATGTCGATTTATCTTACTTAATCTTACCTGAACAAATACACAGAAAAGGTTTGTTGAAGAGGATTCTTTATTTATGCAATCAGGAGGATCACTACTTTTGGCTGATGATGGCATTTGCATATTACCTGAACTAAGCTCCTACAAAAAGACCACCAAGGAAACACTACTGCAAGGTATCATTTAACACTTTAACCATGAGCTGCATTCGTTATCCAGTCACTTTTAGTACGCTCTGGTCATTAAAGTGATACTCGGGTTGTCTAATGTAGTACGGTCTTACTAGTCTAATCTTATCTAATAATCATTTTATCTCTGATGTGTTATGGTTATATGTGCATGTTCAACGTAGAGTTTAAAGAGGTAATATCTCTGACTGATCAGATTTTGAATTATAAATTAGGTATCTAATTTAATAAAGTTTCACCTATTTTAATCAAATCTGTTCTAATCTAAAATCATATATTTCTAATGTATGTTAAAGTTGTTGGATATATGTAATTTATTGTAGGTGCATGTGATTCTTCTAAGACACTTGATTCTTCTTAGATATGTGACGCTTCGTATGTGATAGCAGACATGTGCATATGCTGTGTGTTTGCTTTCAGTCCTGGAGACCGGGTCTTTTCCAGTCAATGTTCATCACTTGCCTGGTCCTGGCCTAGGTCCAACGAAGCATTCGGGAGCGTCAATGGTGTTTGCATTGAGCTGTTCCATCTGGGCTCATCTGGATCCTCTGGGTCAGAAGCGCCAAGCAGCAACGTTGGATGACACGCTGTTCCAAGCATCCTCTGGTCAGGTCACCGACATGACAAGACTCCTAGTCAAGTGAGCAGGGGCGTAACAAAGGAAAAACTTTCGGAGGGTTTTAAGATTTTTTGGGGGGTTTCCATTGGAGATGGTCGCACAAATTAAGGTTTTTTGGTATTTCGCTTGTAAAATGCATATAAAAAATTTTCTGTGACTTATTTGGGGGAGGGGGTTGAACCGTAAAACCAAGTGAGTGTGATCTAATTCCAAAGCACCAGTCAAGACTTGGTGTCTGCACATGGACTTGAGAGCAATGACCTCCACTTGAAAGTCCTGGGGCCAGAGGTGCTTTTTGAGCGTCCAATAACATGGCTATAATCCGCATCATCATATCATTTAATGTTGCCAGAATTGAAAAGAAGATACAACAACTGAGTCATTAATGCCTTAAAACTCAGAAGAGCAAAGGATAATATGATTGGCAATGTACATTTTAATGGCCCTTGCTCGTTTGCGTCAGTGGTCCTCCTGAATGTTTAAAGAAATGCTGGTGCTATCTGATGAATGTTCTCAAGTTTGATACAGTTTTTGGCAACTGCTTTCATGTCTAGTAGTTACTGGGAGCAACAGAGGATTTCCCCTCAAAGGGACATTTTGCCAAACTACTGTTCTTGAAATGGTAGTTATGTGTAGATTGTCTCAAATTCTTCACAGTCTCTGTGTGCTTATATAAATCTGTTTATTAATTACATTGTATTGTTTATTTTCAGTATGTTTCCTTTGGTCTTTGCCGTGGACACACCTCTGGACTCCTTGGCAGACCAGTTGCTCATTGATGGGGTTCTTAGAAGTGCTATGGGCTCCCCGACTGAGATGTTCTTTGCCAGTGAGGACCTTAAGAAGGTATTTTTGCTCCAAACTTTGTTCACAGATATTCTAATGTCTAGGTTTGTTAGATGATAAGAAATCCAGAGATATAAGTTGATGCCTTTTGTGTTATGATAATAGTCCTGTAGAAGTCTACAGGTTAGACTTTATTAGATTTGAATAAGCATAGAGCTACGCTTTATCATGTATGTAATCGTCACTTAATCAGCATAATTTCTCAGTGCCACACAAAAGCTGTGCCTGGGAGATCGGTTTATTCACCATTGGCTGGAGCAGGGCTGCTGTCTCAGCAATGGTAACAATGCGATGTACCCATACTATTGCCAGTCCAGTGCAGGCACGTCATGCTCTGAGATAATGCCTGGCAAGGTGGATTTTAACTTAATGTAACCAAGAACATGAATTGGTATTAAATGCAATTGCTTTTATCTTTGCTCCCAAAGACAGCATTGTACGGAGTTTCTGCTGTATGTTGGGTCTGCAGTTTCTGGATCTTGCTGCAAAACTTGATGTGGTGCTGACCTTCGAGGCCCAGCGGTTGATCCATGGCTACTACCTGGCCAGTCGCAGAGTGAGAAGTGCCGAATCAATGGGTGGTCTGATGCCAAGAACAGCCATCGAGACACTGTATGAGCTCCACAGCATTTCACAACTTGTTTAGCGCCTATTAAGCAGCACTACACGAAGGTCTGGTTGATTGGCATTGGAATATGCTGCATGAATGTATTGTTACATTACTTTACAGCACTGGTTGGATGTTTAAGTTAAGGTAAGATACAAAAATGTTTGGCTGATGGGGAGCAGCTACTACTGAAGTTACTCTGCTCATGGGTACGGATACATGCTTTTAAATGGAAATGGCATTTTAAACATTTTGCACAAATTAAATGAAACTAAACAAAGCAGATATGAAATATGATAAAACAGTTGTTGTTTTTAAAGTTATTTTCAAGTTCTTTTGATACTGCATTATCTACGATGCTACTGGATACCGGTACTTACAATGATATTCTTTGATATCAACACTATAGATGACGTGTTGAGTATCAGTTTACATTAGCACGAAGCATCTCTACCCACCAATTATCATTTAAATGAAGGCCTAAATGTTCTCAAACTTAAATGTAATGTAATGTGGCCATTGATTCACGTTTATTTCCAGCCAACTTTTATTGCTTTTTGTCATTTAGAGCTAATTACATCTAGTGCTTTTGCAAGGTACTTAAAAAATGCTATTTCAATTGTGTCCTGATCACTGCTTTTCTGTTTTTGCAGCACCTGTTTGACTGAGGCTCATGCAAAACTCAACCTGAGGACTGAAGCTGGGGAATATGATGTAGTAATGGCCATCCTATTGTTTGAAGAAGTCCTACTTAGCAAGACTGGTATTTATTTTTTACTTATTTATTTATTTATTCGATTAACAAACAAAATGTGGTATCAGTTTGCATATACTGGAGCTGTAAAAGCTGGCCATGTAAGTGATGTAACATAAAATGTAACATTCGATTATTACACAGAGCTCAGCCAAATTCTAAAAATTTTCATAAATCAACTATTTGATAGAAAATGAAATTATAGTTACTTATATTGTATAAGTAACAAATACTATGAGTTATGAAAATTACATATTTTAAAATGACCTAACAGAATTCAGTGGAAAAAATTGTCAGTTTTGGAGCTGTTTTATTTTCAGGATGTTCAGTTCTGAATGTGAAGTCAATGTCTCATGCCAAGGATCGAAAGCTTACTGCCATTATTGGACCTGAGGTGATTAAGTAATGACTCTTGAAAACATTTGTTATTAAACAATTCAATTCAGAAGTCAATGAAACTCCAAAGTATGAATATTTTATCACCCAATCCTTAAGTCACTGCATTGGCTGCCCATAGAAAAGCAATTACGGTCATTTTGAAAACTTGGTAGCTAATCCAATGACCACATATATTGAAGATACAGTGACAATAATGTCATGATAAGACAATGTTCCCATTAATTGTGTATCTTGTGTCACACATAGGCTATGGTGTATATGTAGGACATAGAGCCAATATCGGAATAATGTCCTACTGAGAAGATCATATGTAGGACATAGTTTGACCACTGTAGTTTCAAGAAATGATGTTGCTGTTAGAGAAGGCTCTACATTTCAGCCAACCTCTACTCCTTATTGCTATTCTTAATTTTGGCTTGCACACTGAATTTGTTTAGCCTTTAGTATTTAATTTTTGTTATAACCATATCATTTTATTAATTTTTCATCACCAGAGGGACTTGCAGATGCTTGATTTCTACGAACAGTTAAAGCGCTTTCTGATGAATCATGCACCGGATCTTGACAGTCTTTCAGAAGAATGATCCTTGTCACATCAGGTGTCCACTGATTTGGAGTCTGACAATTATCAGACAATACCTGTATTTCTTAACAGTTTCAAAAAATGGCTAGTTGCATTCAAACTGTACGTGTTTGTTCAGAAAAAGATGTTACTAATCTTCCTATTGTGAATTCAGGAGAAAAATTACTATGTATTAGTTTTAGGAATTAAGAAATGCCTGGTGATGTCTTAAATAGTTAAATGTTTGAAAGACCTGGAATAAAGTGATTGTTATTAATTTATTAATTAATTTTAAAACTTACCTTATTCGTAAGAAAAATATTGTCATTATTTGTATAAGATGTTAAATGTATTGTGTTAAGCCATTATTTAATGCATATGTCAATGCCTCTTCTAGTGGCATTCCAAAATCTAGCAGCACCTGTCAGTTTTCTGTGTAGGAATATGCTGCACATGCAGGCTTGGACTGGGCCGCCGGGATACCGGGAGATTACCGGTGGGCCGGTACACTGGCGGGCCGGTTCCCAGAACAGAAAAGATATCATTAAAAAATATTATGATATTTTAGTTCTACTTCTTAATTCTAATTTTATGATGATGCCCGGTGCAGAGCGAAAACTCTCCTGCATTCTGTGACAAGTTCTAAATGTTTTTTGACTGCGCAAGTGTTTTTAAAAGTGTTAGAACAAACAACTTCGTTATCTCAATATTTGCAAACAAGCAGCATGGACATTATACCAGCCCATAAGATGGTTCGAGATATTATCAATGAATTATTAAGCCAAATGCATCGAACTTTTGATCTCATTTTTGAAGCAGCTACACATTTTCGGCACGCCGACAAAAGAGCGCCCGACAAAAGAGCCCCGACAAAAGAGCGCCGACATAAGAGCGACCGACATAAGAGCGAAGGGATCTATCAACGGGGCTTATCAAGGGGACGACAAGCAAAAGGGCCAATTTAAACAATTAGCATGTTACGGCCTATTATAGTTCCATGGGGTTATGTGAAATTGTCGTTGAGCGCTGCTTACAACATCTATATTCAAAGTTGAAGTCTGTTTACGTTTTCCTTCCGTTTGTTTATATGTTTGTTTGTCCGTTATCTAAAGGCTCCGGAACAGAACGCTTTAGCGATTTAAAATTTTTTACAAAACATAACGCCACGTCACGGTCAACGCGACTATTGTCAGCTCGCAATTTCATTTAAACGCCGATATATGGACATTTTACATTTACAACTTTTTAAACGAGGCTATCTTAATACCGCCCATAGTATGGCCATTTGTCCACGTCACGCTGTCTTATATTAATTTGCAATCTTACGTCACGAGGAGCATTTAGGTCAACGCTCTGATTCGCAACCAATCACGATGACCGTTGATTTCAAATCAGAAGTGGTAACGCCCACGGCAGAATTTAGGGATACTAAATTTTTAACGAACGTTTTCATTTGAATTTCTATAGATCTCAACCCAACTTTATATCAACTCAAAATTTACTTTAAATTCCGATATTTGGACATTTTAAGTTTCGATGTGATCATAGTTTCAATGCCACTGAATTCTAGCTATGCAGGAGTATATATTGCATAGAGTTGTAATTAAACAATTTCAAGCCAGCGCGTAAATTCGCCAGAGGGACACACGAAAATTTGCACATCGTTAAATTCAAATTCACGGGCGCTGACAAAGATGTCGTGAAATTCAAATACACGGGCGCTGAGGAAAACCCGGGCGAACGCCGGGTAAAAACGTCTAGTTTCTTATAAAAGGACGTGAAGACTTCCAGTGACCAAAGAAAATGAGCATGTATGGAGAAGGTTGTTTCGCTTGAACTATATCTTGAACTGTAACTTTTCTAGTTGACTCAATAACCAGCACGAACGTTTTAGAACGTTTTAGACTTTTCATTGAACAGTTTTACTATTAAATTCAGACATTTATTTTGCATTAAATTCTCTTTTCTTCACAGCGCTTGTTGAATAAATTGTACTAGGATTAATCTTTCTGGTTGCTTCTATTTATAATCTTAAAAGTACATGTGTGTTCGTCTCAACATCGCTCTTATGTCGGTCGCTCTTATGTCGGCGCTCTTTTGTCGGCGCTCTTTTGTCGGTCGCTCTTTTGTCGTGCCACCCACATTTTCATAACTTATTACATGTTACAGTGAACCATAAAAAAAGAAATCTTGACATTGATGTTGAGGCTAAACAGAATAGAATTAGATCAAGAACGAAATTGCCAGGAGAATCTGCTTGTAATGTTTGAATGATTGTTGCTCATTAATTGGTTATTTGAGCACCAATCTGAACAATATTCTTGGTGGTAGCGGTGTGGTTTGTTCTAGTCTCTTCGGGGTGATGCGTGATGATCGTTTAAGTTCAAACCAGTAACGTTTTTCTTCAGTATATTAGTTTCAACTTTCAACGTTTAATTTACAATGTATTAATGTATTTACAGAAATCAACTTATTTGACTACACATTTCGCTTATCTTCACACTCTCGGACTGTCGACTTAACTCTTGCTCATATATAGATGTCTTTCAACCGTCTTGCTTAGTCGTCGTTCCAGTCCCTTCCTCGAGAGCGGATTCCTCTGGCAGTCGATGACGTCCCTTGTCTCGAAACTGACGCCTCCCGAGAGTGAATCCCGACTCCCGATTTCGCCCCTTTTTATCCCCGTCCTTCATCCTCCTGTCCCAGCCCCTTTCTACCATTTCTCTCCTTATTTGGTTATTTCACTTCCGGCCTTTCCATCTATCTCCTTATTTGGTTATTTCACTTCCGGCCTTTCCATCTATCTCCGCTCAGCATTTCGCTCTTGCCTTTTTTGTTCATTTAACTTCCGGCCTTTCCACCTATCCAGGCTCAGCATTTGGCTCTTGCCTTTTTTGTTCATTTCACATCCGGCCTCTCCACCAATCCCGCTGTAGAGGTCAGACTGTGCTGATGATTCATCTGGCTGTGCCTCTCCAGCCTCCAGGTCTTCAGTCACCTGCGTCTATGTATATATTTATATATATGCCTATATATATTCATTTAGGTTGATAGTTATGTTAAATATAATGTTCATTCCTATGTCTATAGTGTTCATATGCTAATTCATTTTTAGTTTGACAACGCAACAAATTACAAAGTGTTCATTCGAGTTTAAAACTCTTCAGTCTCTCATATCCCAGTCTCCCTCTTCCATTACATCATCCACCTTCGAATGCTTCTGGCTCCAGGTAGTGCATTCAGATGGAATGAAGTGTATGGCCGAGGCTCGATGGACTGGATATGTTACAGGAGCACAGGTGATCGTTCGCCACCAGGCTTGCGTTGTCATCGTCGTATACACAGACTCCTAGCACATTAAACAGAAACAGACTCGGATAATATCAAAAACATGAATTCTAGTTATCTAACATTGAACTTTATATACACTTCGTTAGTTCATGACGTCGTTTGACGTAGGCCTACATGTGTATTTAAACTTAGGCTTCCATGTGTGCCCGAGATAAGCCATCTGCTAAACCATTCTGTTTCCCAGGAACATAGTTTATATTTACATCATATCTTTGAATTGCCAGAGCCCACCGTGTTAATCGGGGATTCGTGTTGGCCATTGTTTGAAGCCATCTCAAACAATTGTGATCTGTGTATATGTCTACTTGAGCCCCGTATGTGTATTGCTGAAAGTGATTCAAAGCCCACACTACGCATAAAGTCTCTCTCTCGACTGTGCTCATTTTCATTTCTCTGTCAAGTAACTTTCTGCTGGCGTAGCTTATAGGTCTTTCAGTTCCTTGTTCGTCCTTCTGTAATAACGCTGCTCCCAATCCTGTTCCAGATGCGTCGCACCTCAAGATGAACGGCTTTGTTATGTCAGGAGGAATTATGAATCGTTCCGATGTGAGACCTTGCTTGAGCCCGTTGAAAGCCTGGTTTTCTTTTTCAGTCCACTTTACGCGATCCGGCTTGTCTTTTCTTGTTAGTTCAGTTAACGGTGCTACTATTTCTGCAAAGTTCGGTAGATGGCGTCTGTAGAAGTTAGCTAAGCCGAGAATTGCTCGGACTTGGCGTTTCGTCTTAGGGATCGGATAGTCCTTAATAGCACTTATCTTTTCTGGATCTGGTTTTATCAGCCCATTTTCCAGAACGTGCCCAAGCACCTTTATAGATCTCTGTCCAAATTGGCATTTGTCTAGTTTAGCTGTTAGATTCGCTTTTCTGAGTCTTGCTAAAATGTCCCTCAAATGTTGAATATGCTCTTCCCATGTTCTTGAGAACACGAGTATATCATCCACATGAGCTGCCGAATATTCTTCAGCCCCTTTCAATACTTGGTCTGCTAGCCGTTGAAAGCACTTACTTGCATTCCGAGCCCCATTCGGTAAAACTGTATATTGAAACAGTCCATGCGGTGTTCTAAAGGCGGTGTACGGTCGGCTGCCTTTCTCTAGCTCAACCTGATAAAAGGCTTGTTGCAGATCCAGACCTGTCACAAACATTGATCCTGCTGCCCTCTCTAATATGTTTCTCATGTCGCTTGCTGGATATTCGTCTGGCACTGTTATACTATTAATCGCTCTCAGATCTGCACATATCCTAATCGACTTGTCTTTCTTTGTGACACATACGATGGGACTTGCATAGGCCGAAGTTGATTCTTCAATCAAACCGTTTTCCAGCATTGTTCTGATCTGTTCATGAACTTTGTCTTTTAAGCATTCCGGTATTCTATACATCTTGGGTGCTATCGGTTTGTCCTTCGTTAGCGTTATTTTGTGCTTTATGAGCGCTGTTCTTCCTAGCTGTCCCGAAAATCTGTCAGAGAATTCGCCTATTACTTCTTGTAATTGACTCTTTTGCTCTGCAGTTAAATGCTCATTTACTCCACAGGTGTCGCTACTGTCGTCAACGACTGGCAGCGTTTCATATTCTTCCTGTGGTGGATCAGCTGTTAGAACTACATTCACGCTGGGTGTAAGACATAATTCTGACCTGTTGAACCATTTGCGTAGAAGATTAATGTGATACACCTTTTTTCCTTTGTCCGTGTCAATTTCATAATTGACGTTTGACAGTTTCCTCAGAATTTTGAACGGACCCTCCCACCTTGCCAGTAATTTGTTTTCTGTCGCATGTCTTAGCAACAGAACTTCTTCATCTGGTTCCAGATTTCGATCTGAAGAATGTTTGTCATAATAATACTTGGCGGATTGACGAGCCTGTTTTGTATGTTCTGTTGCAATTTCTGCACATCTTTGCATGTGAGTTTTCGTCATTGTCAAGTACTCGACAACACTTCTCTTCGGCGTTGGGGTTTCAAGTTGTCCTGTCCAAGCATCTCTTAGTATTTGTAACGGACCTATGACGTCATGAGAGTACAGAAGTTCGAAAGGTGCAAATCCGGTTACTGTTGACGGAATTTGTCTGCAACTGAAGGCTAAGAACGGTAATGCTAATTCCCATGACCTTGGTTCTTCACTCGTCACTTTCTTAAGCATGTCTCTTAAAACCCTGATCATGCGTTCTGCACTTCCAGCTGTTTCATGATGTTCAACTGTGGAGAATATGGGACTTATGCCTAACATCTTCTCCATTCCCTGGACTAGCTGATTTTTGAAGTGGGTGCCGTTGTCTGAAATTATATATTTCGGTATCCCAACTCGTGAGAAGACTTCTATCAGCGCTTTACATACTTTGTCTGCTTTCATGGATCCCAAGGGTATGAATTCTGGCCAATGAGTCATTTGGTCGACTAAAATCAGCACATACTTCTTACCACTACTGGAAGCAGGTGATATTGGCCCGCAGAGATCGATTACGACAGTCTGAAACGGAACTTCTACAATAGGAGTTTCTTGTAGTGGAACCCTGTGATTCTTGGGCACATTCGCAGTCTTCTGACAGATTGGACATGACCTCACGTATGCGGCAACTTCTTCGTCCATTCCAGGCCATGTATACTCCTTTCTTAGGCATGCTTTCGTAGCCTTTACGCCTCTATGCCCCGCCCACTTTGAGTCATGGCCCAGCTCTAACAGCCTCTGCCTATATTTGATTGGTACAACTAGTCGAAGATTCTTTTCTAAATCTAGTGCATTTTTCTCAAACAGTGTTTCTTTTCTTTTATAGAGTATGTCTTTGCTGATAACATATGGTTCATTTTCTGTTTTAGCGCGATTCCACAAATCTTTCAGCATTGGGTCTGATGCCTGTTCTTGTTTGAATTCAACAGCATCTATGCCAAGATGATTGTTACTCTCCTCTGTCAGGTTATTTGTGACTTCTTCTTCCTCTGCTTCCCTTGCCTCTGTCGGCTTGACCTTTGATCCTTTCTCCTCTAATGGAATCCGATCTCGTTTCACATCTGGTATGCCATAGTCTGTGGCCCTGGTTGCTATCATCGTCCGTGGTGCCTGATTTCCCATGTCGGCCTTGCTGGCTGATTCCTTTTGGCTAGAATCCTCGCTTTCAATGCACATCTTTACTTTACCTTCCTTCATTGTACCAGCAGCAATATCTGTTAAATCTTTATTTTCCACAAAAATATCATGGCCAAGTATCATATCGACCTTTAATCCTTCTACTACCCCAGCTTTGATTACAACCTGTCTGTCAGTTCCAAACAGTGGGGATGATATTTTAACTTCTGTCATTGCTACTGGTTGAATTTTCCCAAAAGCACACTGAACATTGATTGGCCTTTGTTTAGCAAATGGCTTACCTCTTACAAAATCGGCATTTACAAGAGAAATCATCGAACCCGTATCCCTAAGCGCTTTTAAACACACTCCATTCAACATCAGTGGCACTATGAAGTTATTTTGATAGTCAGTTACACTGTTTAGATGTGATAAATCATGCACAAAGTTAACCCTTGCACTATCTTTGCCTGGGCACTGACGCCACCTGTGAGAATGCTGCCCACAAATGAAACATCCATCTTGTGATTTATTGTTTGTTTGCCATTGGTTTGACTTATGCGTATTGCTGTAACCATTGTTTGTTTTGTTTTTCACTTCACCTTGCCTTAACGCTTCGCCCTCTGCCTTACCCTTTGTCCCTAGCGTGTTTTGCATGTTTACACTTTTCTCTATGGTAATTGGCTTAGGCTTGATCCATGTCTTGCGCTCAAAAGCACTTCCCCGTTTTGCTTCTTGCATACATTCAAAATGGAGGTCTGCGTATTTGGCCACTTCTTCTGCACTTGTAGGCCTTCGAGCCTCAACGAAGAATTTGATTTCAGTTTGAAAAGATTCTTTAAGCCTCTCTGCTAACATGTCGTCTTTTAAACTCTCAAAGTTTTCTATTCCTTTTGCCTCCAGGTAATATTCCTGCATATCCCTCAATCTACACAGAAATTGAGCGTACGTTTCTTTCCCTGTGCGATGCATAGTTCTTAGTTTATCCAGATAGTACTTGGGGTTCATTTGACATGCAGCCAGTATTTCAGCCTTAATTCTTTTGAAGTCGAGACAGATGGTATAAGAAAGGCGGTTGTAATGTTGCCTCAGAGTCGAGTTTAGCAAAGAAGGAAGCAGTTTAGGCCATTCAGAGGGATCTATTTCGTGTAATCTAGCTACTTTCTCGAAAGAATGAAAAAATGAAATCGGATCTTCATTTTCGTGCATGCTCGGCAAGACATTAATTGCTTTAGATCTATTTAGGCCTACTTCTGCTCTACTCTGGACAATATCGTCCTCATTTGAATCTCTTCGAAGTAGACCCATCTGTGCCTTTTCTCTGAGCAATTTCAATTCCATTTCCATTCTGTCTCTCTCTGCTTTCGCTTTCCTTTCTGCAGCCTGGCCTTCTGCCATAAATCTTCTCTCCTCAGCACGGATCAGTTCAAGCCTTATTCGGCTATCGCTGAACCCGATATGTTCGCCTTCTCTATCTTCTGCAACCACCTCCCCTTCATCTACAAAGTTTTGCGTCTGTTCATTTTCATCATCTCCCACATGTCTCCTCTCATCTGCAAAGGTTGACGTCTGTTCATTTTCTTCACCTCTCCCACGTCTCCTCTCAAACTCTTTTAATCTTCGAACCATTTCCCTTTTTTCAAGACCAACTGGTTGAATGTCTCTTAATATGCATTCTTGCTCCAAATCCTTTTTATTCAACAATTCAAAATCTGTAAGAAGGCTTCCTGTAGCCATTTCTTAAGAATAGCTGTTAGCTTGTTACAATAGAGTTCTATTTACTGTAATACTCTATTTTACTTGTAATACAAGCACGTCACAAATAATGCTTAGGATTCTGCCGCTATGGTGTTTTACAATACACTCAAAGCCGATTTTCCTAACTTGCAAATTATTTCAGTCAAGTTTAACATCAACAACAGAAGCTTCTCACCGGATTATTACACCTCGTGCAGGTTTCTTTCTTGCTGCGGGTCAATTCGGTTGAGCGTTCGCCTCTCTACAGGTCTGCGTTGAATCTGTCTCGTACCGCGTGCAGGTTTCCTCCTTGCCTCGGTCGCGATCCTCTGCAGCAGCTGCCCCGTTGAGCGTCGTCTCGTTGGCTTCTCTTCGGACTGTTCTCGTCTGTCGTCGACACCTTCCTCCGTTGCTCCCGTCCTCCTTCGGTTTATTTCGTTGACCTCCGTTGAACTCTGCGTCACGTCCTCCCTCGGTTGATTCCGTTGACCTTCGTTGAACTGTGCGTCACTGGTTCTGTTGAACTGGATTTCGCAAGCGACCATGTAATGTTTGAATGATTGTTGCTCATTAATTGGTTATTTGAGCACCAATCTGAACAATATTCTTGGTGGTAGCGGTGTGGTTTGTTCTAGTCTCTTCGGGGTGATACGCGGTGATCGTTAAAGTTCAAACCAGTAACGTTTTTCTTCAGTATATTAGTTTCAACTTTCAACGTTTAATTTACAATGTATTAATGTATTTACAGAAATCAACTTATTTGACTACACATTTCGCTTATCTTCACACTCTCGGACTGTCGACTTAACTCTTGCTCATATATAGATGTCTTTCAACCGTCTTGCTTAGTCGTCGTTCCAGTCCCTTCCTCGAGAGCGGATTCCTCTGGCAGTCGATGACGTCCCTTGTCTCGAAACTGACGCCTCCCGAGAGTGAATCCCGACTCCCGATTTCGCCCCTTTTTATCCCCGTCCTTCATCCTCCTGTCCCAGCCCCTTTCTACCATTTCTCTCCTTATTTGGTTATTTCACTTCCGGCCTTTCCATCTATCTCCTTATTTGGTTATTTCACTTCCGGCCTTTCCATCTATCTCCGCTCAGCATTTCGCTCTTGCCTTTTTTGTTCATTTAACTTCCGGCCTTTCCACCTATCCAGGCTCAGCATTTGGCTCTTGCCTTTTTTGTTCATTTCACATCCGGCCTCTCCACCAATCCCGCTGTAGAGGTCAGACTGTGCTGATGATTCATCTGGCTGTGCCTCTCCAGCCTCCAGGTCTTCAGTCACCTGCGTCTATGTATATATTTATATATATGCCTATATATATTCATTTAGGTTGATAGTTATGTTAAATATAATGTTCATTCCTATGTCTATAGTGTTCATATGCTAATTCATTTTTAGTTTGACAACGCAACAAATTACAAAGTGTTCATTCGAGTTTAAAACTCTTCAGTCTCTCATATCCCAGTCTCCCTCTTCCATTACACTGCTTCGAAATATCATCCTCCACAGGGGCAACAGGGACTTTCGCCCCAGTACTCACCAAGGTTCTGGGTCGAGAGCATATTTTCGCCCCAGTACCTTTTTGGCCATTCAAAATATCAAAAAAATCAGTGACGTCTTTTGGGGAGACAGGGTAGGCCCATGGAAAATCAACTATTTATGTGTAAGTCATTGCATTTGATGAAAGAGTTATTGAAAAGAGTTATTGAAAAGAGTTATTGAAAGAGTTATTGAAAAGAGTTATTGAAAGAGTTATTGAAAAGAGTTATTGAAAAGAGTTATTGAAAAGAGTTATTGAAAAGATTTATTGAAAAGAGTTATTGAGTTAAAAGAGTTATTGAAAAGAGTTATTGAAAAGAGTTATTGAAAAGAGTTATTGAAAAGAGTTATTGAAAGAGTTATTGAAAAGAGTTATTGAAAAGAGTTATTGAAAAGAGTTATTGAAAGAGTTATTGAAAAGAGTTATTGAAAAGAGTTATTGAAAAGAGTTATTGAAAGAGTTATTGAAAAGAGTTATTGAAAAGAGTTATTGAAAAGAGTTATTGAAAAGAGTTATTGAAAAGAGTTATTGAAAAGAGTTATTGAAAGAGTTATTGAAAAGAGTTATTGAAAAGAGTTATTGAAAAGAGTTATTGAAAAGAGTTATTGAAAAGAGTTATTGAAAAGAGTTATTGAAAGAGTTATTGAAAAGAGTTATTGAAAAGAGTTATTGAAAAGAGTTATTGAAAGAGTTATTGAAAGAGTTATTGAAAAGAGTTATTGAAAAGAGTTATTGAAAAGAGTTATTGAAAGAGTTATTGAAAAGAGTTATTGAAAAGAGTTATTGAAAAGAGTTATTGAAAAGAGTTATTGAAAAGAGTTATTGAAAAGAGTTATTGAAAAGAGTTATTGAAAAGAGTTATTGAAAAGAGTTATTGAAAGAGTTATTGAAAAGAGTTATTGAAAAGAGTTATTGAAAAGAGTTATTGAAAAGAGTTATTGAAAAGAGTTATTGAAAAGAGTTATTGAAAAGAGTTATTGAAAAGAGTTATTGAAAAGAGTTATTGAAAAGAGTTATTGAAAAGAGTTATTGAAAAGAGTTATTGAAAAGAGTTATTGAAAGAGTTATTGAAAAGAGTTATTGAAAAGAGTTATTGAAAAGAGTTATTGAAAGAGTTATTGAAAAAGAGTTATTGAAAAGAGTTATTGAAAAGAGTTATTGAAAAGAGTTATTGAAAAGAGTTATTGAAAAGAGTTATTGAAAAGAGTTATTGAAAAGAGTTATTGAAAGAGTTATTGAAAAGAGTTATTGAAAAGAGTTATTGAAAAGAGTTATTGAAAAAGAGTTATTGAAAAGAGTTATTGAAAAGAGTTATTGAAAAGAGTTATTGAAAAGAGTTATTGAAAAGAGTTATTGAAAAGAGTTATTGAAAGAGTTATTGAAAAGAGTTATTGAAAAGAGTTATTGAAAAGAGTTATTGAAAAGAGTTATTGAAAAGAGTTATTGAAAAGAGTTATTGAAAAGAGTTATTGAAAGAGTTATTGAAAAGAGTTATTGAAAAGAGTTATTGAAAGAGTTATTGAAAAGAGTTATTGAAAAGAGTTATTGAAAGAGTTATTGAAAAGAGTTATTGAAAAGAGTTATTGAAAAGAGTTATTGAAAAGAGTTATTGAAAAGAGTTATTGAAAGAGTTATTGAAAAGAGTTATTGAAAAGAGTTATTGAAAAGAGTTATTGAAAAAGAGTTATTGAAAGAGTTATTGAAAAGAGTTATTGAAAAGAGTTATTGAAAAGAGTTATTGAAAAGAGTTATTGAAAAGAGTTATTGAAAAGAGTTATTGAAAAGAGTTATTGAAAAGAGTTATTGAAAAGAGTTATTGAAAGAGTTATTGAAAAGAGTTATTGAAAAGAGTTATTGAAAAGAGTTATTGAAAAGAGTTATTGAAAAGAGTTATTGAAAAGAGTTATTGAAAAGAGTTATTGAAAAGAGTTATTGAAAAGAGTTATTGAAAAGAGTTATTGAAAAGAGTTATTGAAAGAGTTATTGAAAAGAGTTATTGAAAAGAGTTATTGAAAAGAGTTATTGAAAAGAGTTATTGAAAAGAGTTATTGAAAAGAGTTATTGAAAAGAGTTATTGAAAAGAGTTATTGAAAGAGTTATTGAAAAGAGTTATTGAAAAGAGTTATTGAAAAGAGTTATTGAAAAGAGTTATTGAAAAGAGTTATTGAAAAGAGTTATTGAAAAGAGTTATTGAAAAGAGTTATTGAAAAGAGTTATTGAAAAGAGTTATTGAAAAGAGTTATTGAAAGAGTTATTGAAAAGAGTTATTGAAAAGAGTTATTGAAAAGAGTTATTGAAAAGAGTTATTGAAAAGAGTTATTGAAAGAGTTATTGAAAAGAGTTATTGAAAAGAGTTATTGAAAAGAGTTATTGAAAAGAGTTATTGAAAAGAGTTATTGAAAAGAGTTATTGAAAAGAGTTATTGAAAAGAGTTATTGAAAAGAGTTATTGAAAAGAGTTATTGAAAAGAGTTATTGAAAAGAGTTATTGAAAAGAGTTATTGAAAAGAGTTATTGAAAAGAGTTATTGAAAGAGTTATTGAAAGAGTTATTGAAAAGAGTTATTGAAAAGAGTTATTGAAAAGAGTTATTGAAAAGAGTTATTGAAAGAGTTATTGAAAAGAGTTATTGAAAAGAGTTATTGAAAAGAGTTATTGAAAAGAGTTATTGAAAAGAGTTATTGAAAAGAGTTATTGAAAGAGTTATTGAAAAGAGTTATTGAAAAGAGTTATTGAAAAGAGTTATTGAAAAGAGTTATTGAAAAGAGTTATTGAAAAGAGTTATTGAAAAGAGTTATTGAAAAGAGTTATTGAAAGAGTTATTGAAAAGAGTTATTGAAAGAGTTATTGAAAAGAGTTATTGAAAAGAGTTATTGAAAAGAGTTATTGAAAAGAGTTATTGAAAGAGTTATTGAAAAGAGTTATTGAAAAGAGTTATTGAAAAGAGTTATTGAAAAGAGTTATTGAAAAGAGTTATTGAAAAGAGTTATTGAAAAGAGTTATTGAAAAGAGTTATTGAAAAGAGTTATTGAAAAGAGTTATTGAAAAGAGTTATTGAAAGAGTTATTGAAAAGAGTTATTGAAAAGAGTTATTGAAAAGAGTTATTGAAAAGAGTTATTGAAAAGAGTTATTGAAAAGAGTTATTGAAAAGAGTTATTGAAAAGAGTTATTGAAAAGAGTTATTGAAAGAGTTATTGAAAAGAGTTATTGAAAGAGTTATTGAAAAGAGTTATTGAAAAGAGTTATTGAAAAGAGTTATTGAAAAGAGTTATTGAAAGAGTTATTGAAAAGAGTTATTGAAAAGAGTTATTGAAAAGAGTTATTGAAAAGAGTTATTGAAAAGAGTTATTGAAAGAGTTATTGAAAGAGTTATTGAAAAGAGTTATTGAAAGAGTTATTGAAAAGAGTTATTGAAAAGAGTTATTGAAAAGAGTTATTGAAAAGAGTTATTGAAAAGAGTTATTGAAAAGAGTTATTGAAAAGAGTTATTGAAAAGAGTTATTGAAAAGAGTTATTGAAAAGAGTTATTGAAAAGAGTTATTGAAAGAGTTATTGAAAAGAGTTATTGAAAAGAGTTATTGAAAAGAGTTATTGAAAAGAGTTATTGAAAAGAGTTATTGAAAAGTTATTGAAAAGAGTTATTGAAAAGAGTTATTGAAAAAAGAGTTATTGAAAGAGTTATTGAAAGAGTTATTGAAAAGAGTTATTGAAAAGAGTTATTGAAAAGAGTTATTGAAAAGAGTTATTGAAAAGAGTTATTGAAAAGAGTTATTGAAAAGAGTTATTGAAAAGAGTTATTGAAAAGAGTTATTGAAAAGAGTTATTGAAAAGAGTTATTGAAAAGAGTTATTGAAAAGAGTTATTGAAAAGAGTTATTGAAAAGAGTTATTGAAAAGAGTTATTGTTAAAAGAGTTATTGAAAAGAGTTATTGAAAAGAGTTATTGAAAAGAGTTATTGAAAAGAGTTATTGAAAAGAGTTATTGAAAAGAGTTATTGAAAAGAGTTATTGAAAAGAGTTATTGAAAAGAGTTATTGAAAAGAGTTATTGAAAAGAGTTATTGAAAAGAGTTATTGAAAAGAGTTATTGAAAAGAGTTATTGAAAAGAGTTATTGAAAAGAGTTATTGAAAAGAGTTATTGAAAAGAGTTATTGAAAAGAGTTATTGAAAAGAGTTATTGAAAAGAGTTATTGAAAAGAGTTATTGAAAAGAGTTATTGAAAAGAGTTATTGAAAAGAGTTATTTAAAAGAGTTATTGAAAAGAGTTATTGAAAAGAGTTATTGAAAAGAGTTATTGAAAAGAGTTATTGAAAAGAGTTATTGAAAAGAGTTATTGAAAGAGTTATTGAAAAGAGTTATTGAAAAGAGTTATTGAAAAGAGTTATTGAAAAGAGTTATTGAAAAGAGTTATTGAAAAAGTTATTGAAAAGAGTTATTGAAAAGAGTTATTGAAAAGAGTTATTGAAAAGAGTTATTGAAAAGAGTTATTGAAAAGAGTTATTGAAAAGAGTTATTGAAAAGAGTTATTGAAAAGAGTTATTGAAAAGAGTTATTGAAAGAGTTATTGAAAAGAGTTATGAAAAGAGTTATTGAAAGAGTTATTGAAAGAGTTATTGAAAGAGTTATTGAAAAAAAGAGTTATTGAAAAGAGTTATTGAAAAGAGTTATTGAAAAGAGTTATTGAAAAGAGTTATTGAAAAGAGTTATTGAAAAGAGTTATTGAAAAGAGTTATTGAAAAGAGTTATTGAAAAGAGTTATTGAGTTAAAAGAGTTATTGAAAAGAGTTATTGAAAAGAGTTATTGAAAAGAGTTATTGAAAAGAGTTATTGAAAAGAGTTATTGAAAAGAGTTATTGAAAAGAGTTATTGAAAAGAGTTATTGAAAAGAGTTATTGAAAAGAGTTATTGAAAGAGTTATTGAAAAGAGTTATTGAAAAGAGTTATTGAAAAGAGTTATTGAAAAGAGTTATTGAAAAGAGTTATTGAAAAGAGTTATTGAAAAGAGTTATTGAAAAGAGTTATTGAAAAGAGTTATTGAAAAGAGTTATTGAAAAGAGTTATTGAAAAGAGTTATTGAAAAGAGTTATTGAAAAGAGTTATTGAAAAGAGTTATTGAAAAGAGTTATTGAAAAGAGTTATTGAAAAGAGTTATTGAAAAGAGTTATTGAAAAGAGTTATTGAAAAGAGTTATTGAAAAGAGTTATTGAAAAGAGTTATTGAAAAGAGTTATTGAAAAGAGTTATTGAAAAGAGTTATTGAAAAGAGTTATTGAAAAGAGTTATTGAAAAGAGTTATTGAAAAGAGTTATTGAAAAGAGTTATTGAAAAGAGTTATTGAAAAGAGTTATTGAAAAGAGTTATTGAAAAGAGTTATTGAAAAGAGTTATTGAAAAAAAGAGTTATTGAAAAGAGTTATTGAAAAGAGTTATTGAAAAGAGTTATTGAAAGAGTTATTGAAAAGAGTTATTGAAAAGAGTTATTGAAAAGAGTTATTGAAAAGAGTTATTGAAAAGAGTTATTGAAAAGAGTTATTGAAAAGAGTTATTGAAAGAGTTATTGAAAAGAGTTATTGAAAAGAGTTATTGAAAAGAGTTATTGAAAAGAGTTATTGAAAAGAGTTATTGAAAAGAGTTATTGAAAAGAGTTATTGAAAAGAGTTATTGAAAAGAGTTATTGAAAAGAGTTATTGAAAAGAGTTATTGAAAAGAGTTATTGAAAAGAGTTATTGAAAAGAGTTATTGAAAGAGTTATTGAAAAGAGTTATTGAAAAGAGTTATTGAAAAGAGTTATTGAAAAGAGTTATTGAAAAGAGTTATTGAAAAGAGTTATTGAAAAGAGTTATTGAAAAGAGTTATTGAAAAGAGTTATTGAAAGAGTTAAAGAGTTATTGAAAAGAGTTATTGAAAAGAGTTATTGAAAAGAGTTATTGAAAAGAGTTATTGAAAAGAGTTATTGAAAAGAGTTATTGAAAAGAGTTATTGAAAAGAGTTATTGAAAAGAGTTATTGAAAAGAGTTATTGAAAAGAGTTATTGAAAAGAGTTATTTGAAAAGAGTTATTGAAAAGAGTTATTGAAAAGAGTTATTGAAAAGAGTTATTGAAAAGAGTTATTGAAAAGAGTTATTGAAAAGAGTTATTGAAAGAGTTATTGAAAAGAGTTATTGAAAAGAGTTATTGAAAAGAGTTATTGAAAAGAGTTATTGAAAAGAGTTATTGAAAAGAGTTATTGAAAAGAGTTATTGAAAAGAGTTATTGAAAAGAGTTATTGAAAAGAGTTATTGAAAAGAGTTATTGAAAAGAGTTATTGAAAAGAGTTATTGAAAAGAGTTATTGAAAAGAGTTATTGAAAAGAGTTATTGAAAGAGTTATTGAAAAGAGTTATTGAAAGAGTTATTGAAAAGAGTTATTGAAAAGAGTTATTGAAAAGAGTTATTGAAAAGAGTTATTGAAAAGAGTTATTGAAAAGAGTTATTGAAAGAGATTGAAAAGAGTTATTGAAAGAGTTATTGAAAAGAGTTATTGAAAAGAGTTATTGAAAAGAGTTATTGAAAAGAGTTATTGAAAAGAGTTATTGAAAGAGTTATTGAAAAGAGTTATTGAAAAGAGTTATTGAAAAGAGTTATTGAAAAGAGTTATTGAAAAGAGTTATTGAAAAGAGTTATTGAAAAAGTTATTGAAAAGAGTTATTGAAAAGAGTTATTGAAAAGAGTTATTGAAAAGAGTTATTGAAAAGAGTTATTGAAAAGAGTTATTGAAAAGATTATTGAAAAGAGTTATTGAAAAGAGTTATTGAAAAGAGTTATTGAAAAGAGTTATTGAAAGAGTTATTGAAAAGAGTTATTGAAAAGAGTTATTGAAAAGAGTTATTGAAAAGAGTTATTGAAAAGAGTTATTGAAAAGAGTTATTGAAAAGAGTTATTGAAAAGAGTTATTGAAAAGAGTTATTGAAAAGAGTTATTGAAAAGAGTTATTGAAAAGAGTTATTGAAAAGAGTTATTGAAAATTATTGAAAAGAGTTATTGAAAAGAGTTATTGAAAAGAGTTATTGAAAAGAGTTATTGAAAAGAGTTATTGAAAAGAGTTATTGAAAAAGTTATTGAGTTATTGAAAAGAGTTATTGAAAAGAGTTATTGAAAAGAGTTATTGAAAAGAGTTATTGAAAAGAGTTATTGAAAGAGTTATTGAAAAGAGTTATTGAAAAGAGTTATTGAAAGAGTTATTGAAAAGAGTTATTGAAAAGAGTTATTGAAAAGAGTTATTGAAAAGAGTTATTGAAAGAAGAGTTATTGAAAAGAGTTATTGAAAAGAGTTATTGAAAGAGTTATTGAAAAGAGTTATTGAGTTATTGAAAAGAGTTATTGAAAAGAGTTATTGAAAGAGTTATTGAAAAGAGTTATTGAAAAGAGTTATTGAAAGAGTTATTGAAAGAGTTATTGAAAAGAGTTATTGAAAAGAGTTATTGAAAAGAGTTATTGAAAAGAGTTATTGAAAAGAGTTATTGAAAAGAGTTATTGAAAGAGTTATTGAAAGAGTTATTGAAAAGAGTTATTGAAAAGAGTTATTGAAAAGTAGTTATTGAAAAGAGTTATTGAAAAGAGTTATTGAAAAGAGTTATTGAAAAGAGTTATTGAAAAGAGTTATTGAAAGAGTTATTGAAAAGAGTTATTGAAAAGAGTTATTGAAAAGAGTTATTGAAAAGAGTTATTGAAAGAGTTATTGAAAGAGTTATTGAAAAGAGTTATTGAAAAGAGTTATTGAAAAGAGTTATTGAAAAGAGTTATTGAAAAGAGTTATTGAAAAGAGTTATTGAAAAGAGTTATTGAAAAGAGTTATTGAAAGAGTTATTGAAAAGAGTTATTGAAAAGAGTTATTGAAAAGAGTTATTGAAAAGAGTTATTGAAAAGAGTTATTGAAAAGAGTTATTGAAAGAGTTATTGAAAAGAGTTATTGAAAAGAGTTATTGAAAAGAGTTATTGAAAAGAGTTATTGAAAGAGTTATTGAAAAGAGTTATTGAAAAGAGTTATTGAAAAGAGTTATTGAAAAGAGTTATTGAAAAGTTATTGAGTTATTGAAAAGAGTTATTGAAAAGAGTTATTGAAAAGAGTTATTGAAAAAGAGTTATTGAAAAGAGTTATTGAAAAGAGTTATTGAAAAGAGTTATTGAAAAGAGTTATTGAAAAGAGTTATTGAAAGAGTTATTGAAAGAGTTATTGAAAAGAGTTATTGAAAGAGTTATTGAAAGAGTTATTGAAAAGAGTTATTGAAAAGAGTTATTGAAAGAGTTATTGAAAAGAGTTATTGAAAAGTTATTGAAAAGTTATTGAAAAGAGTTATTGAAAGAGTTATTGAAAAGAGTTATTGAAAGAGTTATTGAAAAGAGTTATTGAAAAGAGTTATTGAAAAGAGTTATTGAAAAGAGTTATTGAAAAGAGTTATTGAAAAGAGTTATTGAAAAGAGTTATTGAAGAGTTATTGAAAAGAGTTATTGAAAAGAGTTATTGAGTTAAAGAGTTATTGAAAGAGTTATTGAAAAGAGTTATTGAAAAGAGTTATTGAAAAGAGTTATTGAAAAGAGTTATTGAAAGAGTTATTGAAAGAGTTATTGAAAAGAGTTATTGAAAAGAGTTATTGAAAGAGTTATTGAAAGAGTTATTGAAAGAGTTATTGAAAGAGTTATTGAAAGAGTTATTGAAAGAGTTATTGAAAGAGTTATTGAAAAAAGAGTTATTGAAAAGAGTTATTGAAAGAGTTATTGAAAAGAGTTATTGAAAAGAGTTATTGAAAAGAGTTATTGAAAAGAGTTATTGAAAGAGTTATTGAAAAGAGTTATTGAAAAGAGTTATTGAAAAGAGTTATTGAAAGAGTTATTGAAAAGAGTTATTGAAAGAGTTATTGAAAAGAGTTATTGAAAAGAGTTATTGAAAAGAGTTATTGAAAAGAGTTATTGAAAGAGTTATTGAAAGAGTTATTGAAAAGAGTTATTGAAAAGAGTTATTGAAAAGAGTTATTGAAAAGAGTTATTGAAAAGAGTTATTGAAAAGAGTTATTGAAAAGAGTTATTGAAAAGAGTTATTGAAAAGAGTTATTGAAAAGAGTTATTGAAAAGAGTTATTGAAAAAGAGTTATTGAAAAGAGTTATTGAAAGAGTTATTGAAAGAGTTATTGAAGGAGTTATTGAAAAGAGTTATTGAAAGAGTTATTGAAAAGAGTTATTGAAAGAGTTATTGAAAGAGTTATTGAAAAGAGTTATTGAAAGAGTTATTGAAAAGAGTTATTGAAAAGAGTTATTGAAAAGAGTTATTGAAAAGAGTTATTGAAAGAGTTATTGAAAGAGTTATTGAAAGAGTTATTGAAAAGAGTTATTGAAAAGAGTTATTGAAAGAGTTATTGAAAAGAGTTATTGAAAGAGTTATTGAAAAGAGTTATTGAAAAGAGTTATTGAAAGAGTTATTGAAAAGAGTTATTGAAAGAGTTATTGAAAAAGAGTTATTGAAAGAGTTATTGAAAAGAGTTATTGAAAAGAGTTATTGAAAAGAGTTATTGAAAAGAGTTATTGAAAAGAGTTATTGAAAAGAGTTATTGAAAAGAGTTATTGAAAGAGTTATTGAAAAGAGTTATTGAAAAGAGTTATTGAAAGAGTTATTGAAAGAGTTATTGAAAAGAGTTATTGAAAAGAGTTATTGAAAAAGAGTTGAAAGAGTTATTGAAAGAGTTATTGAAAGAGTTATTGAAAGAGTTATTGAAAAGAGTTATTGAAAAGAGTTATTGAAAAGAGTTATTGAAAGAGTTATTGAAAAGAGTTATTGAAAAGAGTTATTGAAAGAGTTATTGAAAAGAGTTATTGAAAAGAGTTATTGAAAGAGTTATTGAAAAGAGTTATTGAAAAGAGTTATTGAAAAGAGTTATTGAAAGAGTTATTGAAAAGAGTTATTGAAAAGGGTTATTGAAAAGAGTTATTGAAAAGAGTTATTGAAAAGAGTTATTGAAAGAGTTATTGAAAAGAGTTATTGAAAAAATTGAAAGAGTTATTGAAAAGAGTTATTGAAAAGAGTTATTGAAAAGAGTTATTGAAAAGAGTTATTGAAAGAGTTATTGAAAAGAGTTATTGAAAAGAGTTATTGAAAAGAGTTATTGAAAGAGTTTATTGAAAAGAGTTATTGAAAAGAGTTATTGAAAAGAGTTATTGAAAAGGAGTTATTGAAAGAGTTATTGAAAGAGTTATTGAAAGAGTTATTGAAGGAGTTATTGAAAAGGAGTTATTAAGAGTTATTGAAAAGAGTTATTGAAAAGAGTTATTGAAAAGAGTTATTGAAAGAGTTATTGAAAAGAGTTATTGAAAAGAGTTATTGAAAAGAGTTATTGAAAAGAGTTATTGAAAAGAGTTATTGAAAGAGTTATTGAAAGAGTTATTGAAAGAGTTATTGAAAAGAGTTATTGAAAAGAGTTATTGAAAGAGTTATTGAAAGTTATTGAGTTATTGAAAGAGTTATTGAAAAAAGTTATTGAAAGAGTTATTGAAAGAGTTATTGAGAGTTATTGAAAAGAGTTATTGAAAAGAGTTATTGAAAAGAGTTATTGAAAAGAGTTATTGAAAAGAGTTATTGAAAAGAGTTATTGAAAAGAGTTATTGAAAAGAGTTATTGAAAAGAGTTATTGAAAAGAGTTATTGAAAAGAGTTATTGAAAAGAGTTATTGAAAAGAGTTATTGAAAAGAGTTATTGAAAAGAGTTATTGAAAAGAGTTATTGAAAAGAGTTATTGAAAAGAGTTATTGAAAAGAGTTATTGAAAAGAGTTATTGAAAAGAGTTATTGAAAAGAGTTATTGAAAAGAGTTATTGAAAAGAGTTATTGAAAGAGTTATTGAAAAGAGTTATTGAAAAGAGTTATTGAAAAGAGTTATTGAAAAGAGTTATTATTGAAAAGAGTTATTGAAAAGAGTTATTGAAAAGAGTTATTGAAAAGAGTTATTGAAAAGAGTTATTGAAAAGAGTTATTGAAAAGAGTTATTGAAAAGAGTTATTGAAAAGAGTTATTGAAAAGAGTTATTGAAAAGAGTTATTGAAAAGAGTTATTGAAAAGAGTTATTGAAAAGAGTTATTGAAAAGAGTTATTGAAAAGAGTTATTGAAAAGAGTTATTGAAAAGAGTTATTGAAAAGAGTTATTGAAAAGAGTTATTGAAAAGAGTTATTGAAAAGAGTTATTGAAAAGAGTTATTGAAAAGAGTTATTGAAAAGAGTTATTGAAAAGAGTTATTGAAAAGAGTTATTGAAAAGAGTTATTGAAAAGAGTTATTGAAAAGAGTTATTGAAAAGAGTTATTGAAAAGAGTTATTGAAAAGAGTTATTGAAAGAGTTATTGAAAAGAGTTATTGAAAGTTATTGAAAAGAGTTATTGAAAAGAGTTATTGAAAAGAGTTATTGAAAAGAGTTATTGAAAAGAGTTATTGAAAAGAGTTATTGAAAAGAGTTATTGAAAAGAGTTATTGAAAAGAGTTATTGAAAAGAGTTATTGAAAAGAGTTATTGAAAAGAGTTATTGAAAAGAGTTATTGAAAAGAGTTATTGAAAAGAGTTATTGAAAAGAGTTATTGAAAAGAGTTATTGAAAAGAGTTATTGAAAGAGTTATTGAAAAGAGTTATTGAAAAGAGTTATTGAAAAGAGTTATTGAAAAGAGTTATTGAAAAGAGTTATTGAAAAGAGTTATTGAAAAGAGTTAGTTATTGAAAAGAGTTATTGAAAGAGTTATTGAAAAGAGTTATTGAAAAGAGTTATTGAAAAGAGTTATTGAAAAGAGTTATTGAAAAGAGTTATTGAAAAGAGTTATTGAAAAGAGTTATTGAAAGAGTTATTGAAAAGAGTTATTGAAAAGAGTTATTGAAAAGAGTTATTGAAAAGAGTTATTGAAAAGAGTTATTGAAAGAGTTATTGAAAAGTTATTGAAAAGAGTTATTGAAAAGAGTTATTGAAAAGAGTTATTGAAAAGAGTTATTGAAAAGAGTTATTGAAAAGAGTTATTGAAAAGAGTTATTGAAAAGAGTTATTGAAAAGAGTTATTGAAAAGAGTTATTGAAAAGAGTTATTGAAAAGAGTTATTGAAAAGAGTTATTGAAAAGAGTTATTGAAAAGAGTTATTGAAAAGAGTTATTGAAAAGAGTTATTGAAAAGAGTTATTGAAAAGAGTTATTGAAAAGAGTTATTGAAAAGAGTTATTGAAAAGAGTTATTGAAAAGAGTTATTGAAAAGAGTTATTGAAAAGAGTTATTGAAAAGAGTTATTGAAAAGAGTTATTGAAAAGAGTTATTGAAAAGAGTTATTGAAAAGAGTTATTGAAAAGAGTTATTGAAAAGAGTTATTGAAAAGAGTTATTGAAAAGAGTTATTGAAAAGAGTTATTGAAAAGAGTTATTTTATTGAAAAGAGTTATTGAAAGAGTTATTGAAAAGAGTTATTGAAAAGAGTTATTGAAAAGAGTTATTGAAAAGAGTTATTGAAAAGAGTTATTGAAAAGAGTTATTGAAAAGAGTTATTGAAAAGAGTTATTGAAAAGAGTTATTGAAAAGAGTTATTGAAAAGAGTTATTGAAAAGAGTTATTGAAAAGAGTTATTGAAAAGAGTTATTGAAAAGAGTTATTGAAAAGAGTTATTGAAAAGAGTTATTGAAAAGAGTTATTGAAAGAGTTATTGAAAAGAGTTATTGAAAAGAGTTATTGAAAAGAGTTATTGAAAAGAGTTATTGAAAAGAGTTATTGAAAAGAGTTATTGAAAAGAGTTATTGAAAAGAGTTATTGAAAAGAGTTATTGAAAAGAGTTATTGAAAGAGTTATTGAAAAGAGTTATTGAAAAGAGTTATTGAAAAGAGTTATTGAAAAGAGTTATTGAAAAGAGTTATTGAAAAGAGTTATTGAAAAGAGTTATTGAAAAGAGTTATTGAAAAGAGTTATTGAAAAGAGTTATTGAAAAGAGTTATTGAAAGAGTTATTGAAAAGAGTTATTGAAAAGAGTTATTGAAAAGAGTTATTGAAAAGAGTTATTGAAAAGAGTTATTGAAAAGAGTTATTGAAAAGAGTTATTGAAAAGAGTTATTGAAAATTGAAAAGAGTTATTGAAAAGAGTTATTGAAAAGAGTTATTGAAAAGAGTTATTGAAAAGAGTTATTGAAAAGAGTTATTGAAAAGAGTTATTGAAAAGAGTTATTGAAAAGAGTTATTGAAAAGAGTTATTGAAAAGAGTTATTGAAAAGAGTTATTGAAAAGAGTTATTGAAAAGAGTTATTGAAAAGAGTTATTGAAAAGAGTTATTGAAAAGAGTTATTGAAAAGAGTTATTGAAAGAGTTATTGAAAGAGTTATTGAAAAGAGTTATTGAAAAGAGTTATTGAAAAGAGTTATTGAAAAGAGTTATTGAAAGAGTTATTGAAAAGAGTTATTGAAAAGAGTTATTGAAAAGAGTTATTAAAAGAGTTATTGAAAAGAGTTATTGAAAAGAGTTATTGAAAAGAGTTATTGAAAAGAGTTATTGAAAAGAGTTATTGAAAAGAGTTATTGAAAAGAGTTATTGAAAAGAGTTATTGAAAAGAGTTATTGAAAAGAGTTATTGAAAGAGTTATTGAAAAGAGTTATTGAAAAGAGTTATTGAAAAGAGTTATTGAAAAGAGTTATTGAAAAGAGTTATTGAAAGAGAGTGAAAAGAGTTATTGAAAAGAGTTATTGAAAAGAGTTATTGAAAAGAGTTATTGAAAATTGAGTTATTGAAAAGAGTTATTGAAAAGAGTTATTGAAAAGAGTTATTGAAAAGAGTTATTGAAAAGTTATTGAAAAGAGTTATTGAAAAGAGTTATTGAAAAGAGTTATTGAAAAGAGTTATTGAAAAGAGTTATTGAAAAGAGTTATTGAAAGAGTTATTGAAAAGAGTTATTGAAAAGAGTTATTGAAAAGTTATTGATTGAAAAGAGTTATTGAAAAGAGTTATTGAAAGAGTTATTGAAAAGAGTTATTGAAAAGAGTTATTGAAAAGAGTTATTGAAAAGAGTTATTGAAAAGAGTTATTGAAAAGAGTTATTGAAAAGAGTTATTGAAAAGAGTTATTGAAAAGAGTTATTGAAAAGAGTTATTGAAAAGAGTTATTGAAAAGAGTTATTGAAAAGAGTTATTGAAAAGAGTTATTGAAAAGAGTTATTGAAAAGAGTTATTGAAAAGAGTTATTGAAAAGAGTTATTGAAAAGAGTTATTGAAAAGAGTTATTGAAAAGAGTTATTGAAAAGAGTTATTGAAAAGAGTTATTGAAAAGAGTTATTGAAAAGAGTTATTGAAAAGAGTTATTGAAAAGAGTTATTGAAAAGAGTTATTGAAAAGAGTTATTGAAAAGAGAAAAGAGTTATTGAAAAGAGTTATTGAAAAGAGTTATTGAAAGTTAGTGAAAAGAGTTATTGAAAAGAGTTATTGAAAAGAGTTATTGAAAAAGAGTTATTGAAAAGAGTTATTGAAAAGAGTTATTGAAAAGAGTTATTGAAAAGAGTTATTGAAAAGAGTTATTGAAAAGAGTTATTGAAAAGAGTTATTGAAAAGAGTTATTGAAAAGAGTTATTGAAAAGAGTTATTGAAAAGAGTTATTGAAAAGAGTTATTGAAAAGAGTTATTGAAAAGAGTTATTGAAAAGAGTTATTGAAAAGAGTTATTGAAAAGAGTTATTGAAAAGAGTTATTGAAAAGAGTTATTGAAAAGAGTTATTGAAAAGAGTTATTGAAAAGAGTTATTGAAAAGAGTTATTGAAAAGAGTTATTGAAAAGAGTTATTGAAAAGAGTTATTGAAAAGAGTTATTGAAAAGAGTTATTGAAAAGAGTTATTGAAAAGAGTTATTGAAAAGAGTTATTGAAAAGAGTTATTGAAAAGAGTTATTGAAAAGAGTTGAAAAGAGTTATTGAAAAGAGTTATTGAAAAGAGTTATTGAAAAGAGTTATTGAAAAGAGTTATTGAAAAGAGTTATTGAAAAGAGTTATTGAAAAGAGTTATTGAAAAGAGTTATTGAAAAGAGTTATTGAAAAGAGTTATTGAAAGAGTTATTGAAAAGAGTTATTGAAAAGAGTTATTGAAAAGAGTTATTGAAAAGAGTTATTGAAAAGAGTTATTGAAAAGAGTTATTGAAAAGAGTTATTGAAAAGAGTTATTGAAAAGAGTTATTGAAAAGAGTTATTGAAAAGAGTTATTGAAAAGAGTTATTGAAAAGAGTTATTGAAAAGAGTTATTGAAAAGAGTTATTGAAAAGAGTTATTGAAAAGAGTTATTGAAAAGAGTTATTGAAAAGAGTTATTGAAAAGAGTTATTGAAAAGAGTTATTGAAAAGAGTTATTGAAAAGAGTTATTGAAAAGAGTTATTGAAAAGAGTTATTGAAAAGAGTTATTGAAAAGAGTTATTGAAAAGAGTTATTGAAAAGAAGAGTTATTGAAAAGAGTTATTGAAAAGAGTTATTGAAAAGAGTTATTGAAAAGAGTTATTGAAAAGAGTTATTGAAAAGAGTTATTGAAAAGAGTTATTGAAAAGAGTTATTGAAAAGAGTTATTGAAAATTGAAAAGAGTTATTGAAAAGAGTTATTGAAAAGAGTTATTGAAAAGAGTTATTGAAAAGAGTTATTGAAAAGAGTTATTGAAAAGAGTTATTGAAAAGAGTTATTGAAAAGAGTTATTGAAAAGAGTTATTGAAAAGAGTTATTGAAAAGAGTTATTGAAAGAGTTATTGAAAAGAGTTATTGAAAAGAGTTATTGAAAAGAGTTATTGAAAAGAGTTATTGAAAAGAGTTATTGAAAAGAGTTATTGAAAAGAGTTATTGAAAAGAGTTATTGAAAAGAGTTATTGAAAAGAGTTATTGAAAAGAGTTATTGAAAGAGTTATTGAAAAGAGTTATTGAAAAGAGTTATTGAAAAGAGTTATTGAAAAGAGTTATTGAAAAGAGTTATTGAAAAGAGTTATTGAAAAGAGTTATTGAAAAGAGTTATTGAAAAGAGTTATTGAAAAGAGTTATTGAAAAGAGTTATTGAAAAGAGTTATTGAAAAGAGTTATTGAAAAGAGTTATTGAAAAGAGTTATTGAAAAGAGTTATTGAAAAGAGTTATTGAAAAGAGTTATTGAAAAGAGTTATTGAAAAGAGTTATTGAAAAGAGTTATTGAAAAGAGTTATTGAAAAGAGTTATTGAAAAGAGTTATTGAAAAGAGTTATTGAAAAGAGTTATTGAAAAGAGTTATTGAAAAGAGTTATTGAAAAGAGTTATTGAAAAGAGTTATTGAAAAGAGTTATTGAAAAGAGTTATTGAAAAGAGTTATTGAAAAGAGTTATTGAAAAGAGTTATTGAAAAGAGTTATTGAAAAGAGTTATTGAAAAGAGTTATTGAAAAGAGTTATTGAAAAGAGTTATTGAAAAGAGTTATTGAAAAGAGTTATTGAAAAGAGTTATTGAAAAGAGTTATTGAAAAGAGTTATTGAAAAGAGTTATTGAAAAGAGTTATTGAAAAGAGTTATTGAAAAGAGTTATTGAAAAGAGTTATTGAAAAGAGTTATTGAAAGAGTTATTGAAAAGAGTTATTGAAAAGAGTTATTGAAAAGAGTTATTGAAAAGAGTTATTGAAAAGAGTTATTGAAAAGAGTTATTGAAAAGAGTTATTGAAAAGAGTTATTGAAAAGAGTTATTGAAAAGAGTTATTGAAAAGAGTTATTGAAAAGAGTTATTGAAAAGAGTTATTGAAAAGAGTTATTGAAAAGAGTTATTGAAAGAGTTATTGAAAAGAGTTATTGAAAAGAGTTATTGAAAAGAGTTATTGAAAAGAGTTATTGAAAAGAGTTATTGAAAAGAGTTATTGAAAAGAGTTATTGAAAAGAGTTATTGAAAAGAGTTATTGAAAAGAGTTATTGAAAAGAGTTATTGAAAAGAAAAGAGTTATTGAAAAGAGTTATTGAAAAGAGTTATTGAAAAGAGTTATTGAAAAGAGTTATTGAAAAGAGTTATTGAAAAGAGTTATTGAAAAGAGTTATTGAAAAGAGTTATTGAAAAGAGTTATTGAAAAGAGTTATTGAAAAGAGTTATTGAAAAGAGTTATTGAAAAGAGTTATTGAAAAGAGTTATTGAAAAGAGTTATTGAAAAGAGTTATTGAAAAGAGTTATTGAAAGAGTTATTGAAAAGAGTTATTGAAAAGAGTTATTGAAAAGAGTTATTGAAAAGAGTTATTGAAAAGAGTTATTGAAAAGAGTTATTGAAAAGAGTTATTGAAAAGAGTTATTGAAAAGAGTTATTGAAAAGAGTTATTGAAAAGAGTTATTGAAAAGAGTTATTGAAAAGAGTTATTGAAAAGAGTTATTGAAAAGAGTTATTGAAAAGAGTTATTGAAAAGAGTTATTGAAAAGAGTTATTGAAAAGAGTTATTGAAAAGAGTTATTGAAAAGAGTTATTGAAAAGAGTTATTGAAAAGAGTTATTGAAAAGAGTTATTGAAAAGAGTTATTGAAAAGAGTTATTGAAAAGAGTTATTGAAAAGAGTTATTGAAAAGAGTTATTGAAAAGAGTTATTGAAAAGAGTTATTGAAAAGAGTTATTGAAAAGAGTTATTGAAAAGAGTTATTGAAAAGAGTTATTGAAAAGAGTTATTGAAAAGAGTTATTGAAAAGAGTTATTGAAAAGAGTTATTGAAAAGAGTTATTGAAAAGAGTTATTGAAAAGAGTTATTGAAAAGAGTTATTGAAAAGAGAAAAGAGTTATTGAAAAGAGTTATTGAAAAGAGTTATTGAAAAGAGTTATTGAAAAGAGTTATTGAAAAGAGTTATTGAAAAGAGTTATTGAAAAGAGAAAAGAGTTATTGAAAAGAGTTATTGAAAAGAGTTATTGAAAAGAGTTATTGAAAGAGTTATTGAAAAGAGTTATTGAAAAGAGTTATTGAAAAGAGTTATTGAAAAGAGTTATTGAAAAGAGTTATTGAAAAGAGTTATTGAAAAGAGTTATTGAAAAGAGTTATTGAAAAGAGTTATTGAAAAAAGAGTTATTGAAAAGAGTTATTGAAAAGAGTTATTGAAAAGAGTTATTGAAAAGAGTTATTGAAAGAGTTATTGAAAAGAGTTATTGAAAAGAGTTATTGAAAAGAGTTATTGAAAAGAGTTATTGAAAAGAGTTATTGAAAAGAGTTATTGAAAAGAGTTATTGAAAAGAGTTATTGAAAAGAGTTATTGAAAAGAGTTATTGAAAAGAGTTATTGAAAAGAGTTATTGAAAAGAGTTATTGAAAAGAGTTATTGAAAAGAGTTATTGAAAAGAGTTATTGAAAAGAGTTATTGAAAAGAGTTATTGAAAAGAGTTATTGAAAAGAGTTATTGAAAAGAGTTATTGAAAAGAGTTATTGAAAAGAGTTATTGAAAAGAGTTATTGAAAAGAGTTATTGAAAAGAGTTATTGAAAAGAGTTATTGAAAGAGTTATTGAAAAGAGTTATTGAAAAGAGTTATTGAAAAGAGTTATTGAAAAGAGTTATTGAAAAGAGTTATTGAAAAGAGTTATTGAAAAGAGTTATTGAAAAGAGTTATTGAAAAGAGTTATTGAAAAGAGTTATTGAAAAAGAGTTATTGAAAAGAGTTATTGAAAAGAGTTATTGAAAAGAGTTATTGAAAAGAGTTATTGAAAAGAGTTATTGAAAAGAGTTATTGAAAAGAGTTATTGAAAAGAGTTATTGAAAAGAGTTATTGAAAAGAGTTATTGAAAGAGTTATTGAAAAGAGTTATTGAAAAGAGTTATTGAAAAGAGTTATTGAAAAGAGTTATTGAAAAGAGTTATTGAAAAGAGTTATTGAAAAGAGTTATTGAAAAGAGTTATTGAAAAGAGTTATTGAAAAGAGTTATTGAAAAGAGTTATTGAAAAGAGTTATTGAAAAGAGTTATTGAAAAGAGTTATTGAAAAGAGTTATTGAAAAGAGTTATTGAAAAGAGTTATTGAAAAGAGTTATTGAAAAGAGTTATTGAAAAGAGTTATTGAAAAGAGTTATTGAAAAGAGTTATTGAAAGAGTTATTGAAAAGAGTTATTGAAAGAGAGTTATTGAAAAGAGTTATTGAAAAGAGTTATTGAAAAGAGTTATTGAAAAGAGTTATTGAAAAGAGTTATTGAAAGAGTTATTGAAAAGAGTTATTGAAAAGAGTTATTGAAAAGAGTTATTGAAAAGAGTTATTGAAAAGAGTTATTGAAAAGAGTTATTGAAAAGAGTTATTGAAAAGAGTTATTGAAAAGAGTTATTGAAAAGAGTTATTGAAAAGAGTTATTGAAAAGAGTTATTGAAAAGAGTTATTGAAAGAGTTATTGAAAAGAGTTATTGACTCAATTCAATAACTCTCAATAACTTTTCAATAAATCTTTTCAATAACTCTTTTCAATAACTCTTTTCAATAACTTTTTCAATCACTCATTTCAATCACTCATTTTAATAACTCATTTCAATTACTCTTTTCAAAAACGCTTCAATAACTCTATTCAATAACTCTTTTCAATAACTCTTTTCAATAACTCTTTTCAGCAACTCTTTTCAGCAACTCATTTCAGCAACTCTTTTCAATTCCTCTTTTCAATAACTCTTTTATAACTCGCAAATAAGCAAGTATTCAAATAGTATTTTTTCGCGGGACAAAATTGTGACTTGAAAACCGAGTCAGCGAGTCAAATTCGAGTCCGGGCCTTCAAGTCCGAGCCGAGTGGCGACAAGCCAAGTCCGAGTCCACAAAAAATCGGTCTCGAGTCGGACTCGAGTCCTAGGCCGAACTCGAGTACTACATCACTGCCTAACCCACCTTAGGTTCGGCCGATGGTAGCGGCTGAACCCTGTTGGTATAGAGATGTTCTGCAGATGAGCACGTAGCCTAAAGCTTAGCTCAACTAAACAATGAAACCGAAGCTGGAGAAATTCTTGCCCCAGTACCTTTTACTAAAAGTGGGCGTCTCTGTTAATAACTAAATAGGTCTTAATTTTATGTTAAATGTTACGTGTTACAAAAAGCATTAGCGGGTGGGCACCATTCAGACCGCTTATCGGATTAATTTGATCCTGACAGGTTTCGCGCCTTCAGCGTTCGCTAATGTGGGCCGCCCATGACCAAATTTCCCGGGCCGGTTTTACCAGCCAGTCCAGTCCGACTCTGTGCACATGATTTGTTACAACTCTCCTTAAAAATTTACAGTACAAGTGCAAACGTGCATTTCAATCAATCAATCAACCAATCAATTCGTTTATTGATCCCAAAACCAAAAGAACAAGAACAAAACAATAATGTTTCACAGCAGTTAAACACAAGGTTAATCATTATTAATATACAAATATCAGTGCATAGATAAGGGAGCAATGGGCTTACCCGAAGGGAATAATCCCGCTGGATGGGGGCCTAATTACAAAACTATATTAAGAAATCTTAGTAGTGGTAAGTAATTAGAAGTGGCAGTAGCTTGGAAATCCAGAAATAACTGCGTCGAGGTAGCTTCCCTCGGCCTTAAAGTAAAAGAAAAACACTAAAACCAAAAAGAACTAAATAATTGCAATGTTATTTAACATTTTTTATTGTGTGTGCACGGATTTTAGATTTAAACGAGGCTAGACTCATGGCTGCACGAATACATTCTGGTATGCTATTCCATATGAGGGGACCCTGGTATTTTATAGAAAATTTTCTGGTATTCGTTCTGGCAAATATGCTTATGTAGGCTCTTTTATTTCTAAAGACCTTGTCGAGTAAGTTTGGTTTAAAGTAGGCTGAAAAAGCTTGTGGGAGGAGGTTATTATCATATTGATACATAAATATACTAGTTTGAACAAATTTAATCTGAGATATTTTCAGAAATTTAAGTTGTAAATACAGTAAGTCAGTGTGGGTGTTGATAGGAGATTTAGTAATAATTCTTATGGCTTTTTTCTGTAGTATGTTTAGTTTTAGTAAGTGAGTGTCATATGTAGATGTCCAAACAAAATTGCAATAGTTTAGATATGGATGTATAAGTGTGAAATATAGATTTCTGAGTATGTGGGTTGGAAGTAGATAGGATATCCTGCGTATTATTCCAGTGTTTTTAGAGATTTTTTTGGCAATTTCGGCAATATGTATATCCCATTTTAAGTGTTGATCAATGTAAACCCCTAGGAATTTAGATGAAGAGACTTGAGGAATTAACTTATTATCAATTGTCAAAGCATTGTCAGGAGTTGGAACTGGTTTTTTGTTAGACCTGAAGATAATGTAATTTGTTTTAGATAGGTTAAGCGAGAGTTTGTTGGCTTTAAACCAGTCGTTAGCTAATTCTAGATCATTATTTGCTAATTTAATTAATTGGTCATATGAGGCATGTGAATAGAAAGCATTGGAGTCGTCTGCAAAGAGAATGTAATGAAGAAGAGATGCTGAATTGGGAAGATCATTAATATATATTAAAAAAAGTAGAGGCCCAAGTATTGAGCCTTGAGGAACCCCAAAGACTATGTTTTGAAAACTTGATAGTTTGCCATTACAAGAAACTTAGGCCTGGCCCCAGCCAACACAGTCACACGGGAACCAGACGGTTCCCATACGGGTTGTCATACGGGAACCGGACGGGATACCCGGCGGGATACCGGCGGTTTTTGTCCGCGGTTTTGAGACGGGACCCATACGGGATAGCCCGCCGGGCATCCCAGTTCATTCCCAGATGACTCAAAAGTGATTCCAGTTCTATTCCATTCTATTCCAGTATGCATTTTACAGTTCATTACACTTCAAATTACATGAATATTGTAATTGAATTACAATTACTGGACTTAAAAAGTAATTCAATTACAATTACAGAAATTGTAATTCAATTACATGTATTTCAATTACTGAAATGCAGTGATTGCTTTAGCTACATAGTACAGTAAGCTGTGCTAAATAGCTAAAGCAATCAGGTTGTTCAGTAATTGAAATACATGTAATTGAATTACAATTTCTGTAATTGTAATTGAATTACTTTTTAAGTCCAGTAATTGTAATTCAATTACAATATTCATGTAATCTGAAGTGTAAATTACGAATTACTTTGATAAAGTCGGCAACAATGCCAGCCTGCCGGGTTGAGCAGGGCCACCCCTTTAATTGACTGGATGTTTCAGTTTTAAAAAGAGAGTAAATTAAAAGTTATAGAAAAAATCTAAATCATTTGCAAATTTTAGAGTAATAATTGAAAATTAATTGGTAATTAAATTACAATCAAAATATAATTGTAACTTAATTCCTACACAATCAAGTAATTGTAATTCAAATACATGTACAAGCATGTAATTGCAATTATGATTGAATTACATACAACACTGAAAACAATAAATAATCAACAATAGCTTTAAATGACACATCAATTTAATAAAGGAAAAATAATCAGTCTGCTCTGCAATATCATTAAATTTTTTGTCAACAATGTCATCAGCAGTATTGGTCAACTTCTGATCGGTGGTGATTGACTCCGACTTGGTCTCTTTGAATTGTACCGATTTCAACAGCCGGTGACCTCCAGTGCTACGATCCCTAGCGTTACCAAACCACACAGCCAACTCGTCCACAACCAGTTTCTTCATACTGTCCTTGGTAGCAATATTTTGCTTTACAGCACCTGAATTTTCAAATATGAAACATTTAGATTAAAAATAACAAGTTACAAAGAACAATAATTTGACGTGCTCGGATTTGTATTGTAAAATGATATTATTCCAACATTTCTGTCTAATATTAAATGGCAATATTTACAGACACTGCCTGGATTGTCTAATTTACAATGTTCGAGTTCAGAAAAGTCAAAACAATCTCGACTCTCTCTTAGCCTCAAAAATGCAATATGGTTTTAAAGGTTTAGCACTAAATAAAGCACGGTTGGCAGAATATTGAATTTTTTTATTTGAGACAAGCATAAATAGTCCCCATCATTATTCACGAGTACTTGTATCTAAACAATTAAAAAGAAGAAGCAAATCAAAGCAGTTCTATCCTAACAAGAGACATTGAAAAGTCTTCATATATTGCAATTTGACAAAAAATTTATAAACATGCTGGTCTTTAACTTAAATGTCGATATTTTTCTTTATAAATATTTGCCATCAACACAAATAACTTATGTACACATCCAGGCCCACCGAGAGGGGGGGAGGGGGGGCAAAACCCAGGGGCCCGGCGACTTTTAGGGGCCCGGGCTGGGCCCAGCAATCAACGTATGAAAAACATTATAATCATTTATACAAAGTTTATGATTTATGCCTCTTAAAATATAATATTACGGACACTTAACTACAATAGTTGCATATCTAAATATAATTTTGTAGGGTTGTACCCGCACTATTATTATTAGTTTTTTTTTTAAATTTCTCATAAAGTCAAAGGATAGTTAGGGCCCGTGACTGCTCTGCCTAGGGGCCCGGAATTTCTGACGGCAGCCCTGTACACATCATCTAACTTTATGGACACAAAGAAACAGAATTTAATACAACCTATAAACAGGAAGATAAAAACTGCATGCCCAGAAATTAACAGCGAATCATACAAGAGGCTTTAAAAACCATTTAAACAGTAAAATGACTCACCAATACTTTTATCGTTGAAGTGTCAAGCACCTTGTCCTCCACGCTCGTCAGATCCTCAGTTTCGATGGGAAATTGCACGCCCTCAGGCAGCTCCATTGCCACAAGTCCACCTGCTGCATTCAGTTGCCTTGAAATCGACAGCAGCATAGATGAATGTAGTTTCTGAGTTTGTTGCAGGTCCTCCAGACTGGCCAATATCTTTATCATCAGATCAGTCTGCTATCCAGATCGCCACCTACAAAATCAAGTCTACACAGATAACCATCATACTTCATTTATGAACAATACGGTGACCAAAACAATCTTCAAAACACATTGTAATATGCATAGGGATATTAAGCAGCACTGTGCAAGATCTAAATAAGACCCAAATGAGATATCTCCAAAAACAAATAAGTAAATTTTGTTGTCAAGCAAATCACCTCCGATTCACTTGTGACGTTGGTGATATACAAATTCCACAGTAACATGTATGTATTATCAGTAAGTGATTAGCTGTAACACAAAATTGTGTTGACACTTTTGATCACAATGCAAAACACCTTTGGCATTCTTCAGTGTTAGCACCCTAAATTGATATTTATCATTTATGAATTAATAGGCTAATTCACTCTTTATTGGTACTATGTGTCAACACACTTAACAGACTTAATATCAGCTTATCATCTGTGGCAAACAGCAGTAACAACAATTTGATAATTTACTTACACATTCACGATATGATCATACAACTACTGAATCATTGAAAACTTATAGAAACGAAGCAACACAATTATTCTTTATAACAAATCAAATGTATTGCCACTAAAGATAGCTAATTAATTCTTAATCATCAATGCATTTTAGCACAAGACATAATTATGTGTTGACTGATATCAAATAAAACTGGATGATACTTGCTGACATCAAGAAACATAACTTACTCTGTTGACTGCAAGTAATGATAATATTATTATAAATAACGAGAATAATAAAAGTTCATACTTTGGTCGATCTGTGTATCATAGCTCCTTTGAGGCATCCTCTTCATCGCTTGACAAGGAGCTGTGTACAGGCTTTTGTGTTCTGATCAGCAAACAAAACACACAGAATGACTTATCATTACGTGATCATGTATTTATGATTATGATCATGTATTTATATGATTACTTCATAATTAAAGTTATGTTCAACTAAGATTGACCTACATTTGTTACGAAATAGTGCAGCATTCCTGCACAGTTAAAATTTAGTCAGTTTTTAAAAAAAATTAAGATTATTGTATGCTGCAGTGGGGAACTCATGGCGTCACCCCATGGACCTCCTCCCATACCAGACCATACAGAATCCTTAGTAATGTTTTTAAAATTAAATGCTGTATAGATTTAAATATTTTATTAATTATTTTAAAAATTATAAGCCACAACTTTTAGCCAAGAGTAGTCTAGCAAAACAATTACTTTTTACTAGTAAATAAACGTTTTCTTTTGCATAAAACTGGCCAGAAATTAATCACGTCACCTGCAAATACAACAAAACACACAAAACTTAAATGACTGATATGCAAAAGTAAAGACTAATGATGCATAACAAATCGGGGGTTTTAAAAGAATTTGACATGGATTGGCACGGTAGCTGGCAAAATGCATTTATTGTACTATGGCCGTTATCTTAAAAAACATAAAAATTTCATATAAAGGGTCGCCCTAAACACTGACGGAAACACGTACAGGCAATGCAGGAACCAGTCGGAAGCAGGTACATATTATACCATGGATGGCGAACCTTTTTTAAAGGTGCGTGTCAAAATACAACTAAAACATTTTTAAAAATACTGTCGCGTGCCCTCGGAATTTTGCAGTCTATAATTGTTTTTCTCATGCAGGTTGTAACTTGTAACTGACAAAACGTAATTTTAAAAAATGAATTAAAAGACATTATTTCAAAGATGGTTTTAGATTGGTGTTACAATAAAGTCCTTTATACAAGAAAATGTGAATTCCTACAGTGATTTTCTATTTCTAAGTTTGAACTTTTGGGGGACGGGTAGAATTGTAGATTATGGGCCTCGCTCCAAATTCCGTGTCCAACAAATTTGAGTGCCACATTGGGCACGCGTGCTAGAAGTTCGCCATCCCTGTGTTGCACGCTAACCCTAACACGTTCAGTCCATAATCCTAACCCAATCTCCGTCGCGACTATACGTATCCTGACCACAAATTAGATGCAGCCTCTGCATAAACTGTAGATATATAGATATTGGTTCATTAGTATAATAAATAATAGCACAATCTTACTTTTCACACAAACAAATCGATATCTTACGCATTCAACTATCGCTTACAAAATGGCGGTATGAATACGAATACCGCTAGAAGGCGCTACGACTCGGGGTTACACCAGACGGTTCCCGTACGCAAACCGTTGACAAAAACCGTCAGAAAACCGTACCGGATAAACCGGATAAAACACACACGGGACCCGTGCGGTCGTGTTTGCTGGGACACTATCCTGCCTGTGTAGCTGTTTCCCATGACATGGATTTTCCTATCAATTAGGATCTGCGTAATATTCTATTACGATTACAGTACAATTTCACTACCGGTAGCCTGCCAGCAGCGGCGCCGCAAGGATTTTAATTGTGTACGCACAATAAGAGACCACTCGTAGGCCGGGGCCCGGTATGTGGGGGGGGGGTACGGAAACGAGCGTCCGAAGCCGACGCGCGCAGCAGAATGAGGGGTTTAGGGAGGGGGATGTGCGAGCATGCCTTACTGATGCCTATTTCAAGCTATGCTAGCATAGGACCCATACTCCCATATGTGCCCCATGCCCCCATCAAATGTCCATGGAAATTCTTAAAAAGATTTAAAGTAAAATTCTGTTTGTTTTGAGGTTTTGGCTTCGTATCTTTATCTAGGCCTATTACATTAAATGTTAGTTTCAGTGCTACTAAACAATCAAACTCACATTTATATATAAATGCGAATATGCGGAGAAGCGCTACACTCATCAAGCCTAAAATAGGCCTACAGTTCCATCGACCTGTACAGTTCCATGTCGAAGACAAAGGTTATTATGTCAGACTAGAAAACTAAGAAAATAGAGATCACGAAAAGGGTGCCACGCATAGGCTAATGTTGGCCCCACATGTTTATTGTGCCAATGTAACCACGCTGTTATATTGGATTAGAAGCAAACCATTTAGAAAAGTATTCCATTTAACTTTTCGGCATTAATAAAATTCACCATTAGCCTACCACCAAATGATCCAAATCTGTAACTTTTAAGTCCAGATGATACCCGAATGAAGAATGGCGCTAGAGGATGAATAATTTATTTGGGCTTGTTTTGAGCTCAAACCATTTGACTTCACTTAGAGCTATTAAGTAGTGTTTGGCGAGATTTTTAAAAAGGTGATTATTTTGTAAGTTTTGCATTTATTATTAAATTATACCCTAATGTTGAAATTAGCGTATACAAAATTTCAGAATAATTAAAGACGAGAAGGTTCGTTTGGTAAGTGTACGGTTTCGATTTTATACTCGCATAGCATACGCACTTGTTGACCCTCCTTGAATTTGAATTTGTAAGACTTGGCAACTGTCGCGGAAGTGCGGGCCTAATCCCCGAAACCCGAATCCCCGAAACGAATTTCGGCCGAAATGATTTGAAATTATTTTCTAAGTCCGACTCGAATGAATATAATTAACAAATAAACATGTGAATAGGCAGTATATCGATATACATCAAGTCTACGTTAGGTCTATGTCATGTTTACAATTTAACTCTTTTTGAATGGCTTTCTGGAGTTCTAGAAACTATTTTCGGGAAATCGAGCTTTTGTGTATTTTCAACGTTTTCGGGGATTCTGGTTGACCCCTGTCGCGGATACGTATAGCGAATCCCCACGAACCCTAATCCCGAAACAGATTTTCCTTCGGATCCACGAAATCTATTTCTTAACTTAAAAAAATATATTTGCGCAAATCTAAGGGCAAACATTGAGTATCAGGATGCCTAAGTCTACTGGCCTTTTATGGTATGTTTTTGCATGGAAGGTACCATGTTTTCTGATGACGACAGTACTTAACCCTAACCGACTCACGACGCCTAACCTGACGGGAGAAAGCCTACGCACCCTCACTCTAAATGTTTACCGACAGTTCAATAAAGCACTTACTGACTTACTGCAGTTAATAATTAATCCGAACACTTGTTAGAAAACCTTTTTGAGAATAATGTCAATTTTGCATTTTCACCACTATTGGGGATTCAAGTAGACCCTAAACCCCACGGTCTCCATGTCGTCCAGAATTCGATTTGATCAAACCTCATTGTGCCCTGTTAAATGCAAGTGCTTGTTGGACTTGATAAACACACTTAATTATTATATGCAATTTCTGTGTTTTTGGAGTATATTAGAATTACATTATATATGCTGTAACTTAATACAGGAGAAATTAAAGGTGCTGCACATGAACTCCTGTACTTCAGTTAACCAAGATCTTGAAAAAGAAATGTTTCAGTCAAACCTAGAATGTTATTGAATTCTTAAGTGAATTGGGAGATTGACGTAAAGTGTGATACTAATATACAGTAACCTGCATGTGCAAGGATTATGGGTTCCAAATCTAACCATAAAGACATAAATTTAACGAAAGAGAAGTCTCGGTTAACATGCAAGCACATACTTTCTATCTAGGAGATGGATTGCTAGATTATACAGCTCCTAATGTAGGTTTTCATCAGGCTATACATAACATAGAGATATATGTACTCAAATTTGCATGCAATATCTGATTATTCTTTTTGTTATGGGATGAGTAGCATGGATTCCAAAGAAAGTGAGAAGAAGAAACTACAGGTGGTTGTTCGGATCCGACCACAGCAGAAGCCGGACAACGTCTGGGTTACAGTCACGGACAATCACAGACTGCGTACCATAAACCACAGAAACGTCGACGAAGCCTTGGAGTATGAGTAAGGGCACTTACTATACACTGAGATCTATGTATTGTTATTATTATTATATTATTATGGTCATTTTTTCTTCACGGCATATACAGTCTAAGCTGTCTTGGGCTTGCTGAAATGACCATATGACATAGATGGCACTGAGCAGTTGTGAATGATGGACTTGCTCAAGGTTCCTACATAGTCCAAATTTCAAGCGAGGCTCAAACCCAATGAGATATATTATTAACGCTAGAGGGAACATGATGACGCATATTCCCTTTGCACATTTTTGAAGTCACAATCATAGATATAGTAACACCTTAAAGAGAGTTCCGCAGTTAATGGAAATTGAAATGACGTGTTTTGATTGGTTGAAATTCATGGACGCAGTCAAGCTTAAGCGAGACTTTAATTTCTTTTAGAAGATTACGCCTTAAAAGAATTCAAAAGACACAAAATAACTTATCCATCAAATAATATTCTAGCGGCCACGTTTTCGGGCTTTAATAAGTTGCTACATCCACACACTACATAATTTAGCCAGCGCTCATTAACATAACTGGTGACGTGGCCATGGCAGTTGGCCAGGCATTTCACGTCGATGATGACGTCGATTTATATTATACATCTCTGTGCCTAGCTTGCCTAGCTTAAGGGTCACGGCTTCACCATAGATGGTAGATGCGGGCTCTAGTGATATATTTATATATTATACATCTCTATGCTCAAACCCATACTCCATGTTACAAGCCGAGCGCTCTAACCAATCAGCTCCTGTGCCTAATACATCAGTCGGCTACCATTTTCCCATCATACCTTAAGAATACCAGTATGCATACATGTGTATCAATGTATCAAGACAATTACCATATGTAATATGAGTTCTCGTTTTTAAAATGGCTTCAAATGAGGAAAGTTAATGTGTAATCCTACATTTCTGAAGCTCATTAAAAGTCTCACTAGAGAGACTTTAATTGATCACAGATGCTCTGTGAATGTGGTTTTAAAATATTTGGTCAGTTTCAGTGTATCCAATCAAATCAGGTAATGTATGTGGTCTTGGTATCTTATGCAATGCTATTGAGAGGTTTTCAGTAATAGGTTCTGTATCAATATCTGCATCATTCTGTTTAACACTTGTATGTTTTCAAGAAGTTTTGCTGAACAAAGTCTTAACTTTGTTTTAGGATTTTCAGTTGAGTATGAGAATTTGTCACCAGAAGTTACCTTATCTTATTTTACCATATATTTTGCCACACCACTGCTTACTTTGCCATATCTTGCTTTACTTTACAATTTTACTGGTATCCTATCATACCTTGCCTTCATTGAAGTATGATATTGGATATGTTGCGGTTGTAGGTTTGAGCATGTGTTTGGTCCGACAGCATCACAGGAGTATGTCTATGAGACTTGCGTTAGGCCGCTGCTGACTCACGTTCTGAAAGGACAGAATGCCTCTGTGTTCGCCTATGGACCGACAGGATCCGGTATGCAAATTACTAAAGGGGCTACATAAATCAGTTGATCATGAATTCACAAGATTCTTTTATGAGCAACCAATTCAATTGCTCAGATACAGTATACAACAGCATTTATGGTGTGAAGTGCCAGTGAGCAGTTTTTAAATGATGCTATGTAGATGTTTGATTATGTCTGAATGCAGTACAATTTTGTTATGACCTTTATTTGCATGCTTAATAGGCAACTAAACCTAAGCAGTGTGGAGGGCCTTCTCAATGGCCGGACTCCAAAACTCAGAATGGGCCATGGTGGTTTTGACCTCTGGAGCTGCCTGTAGTAAACTTCACTCATGAAAACTGGTTTTTATGAGCAGTTTTATCCGATTGGTCATGTAGTATATGCTGTAGCAGTAAAAAAGTGAAAACCTCATTGTCTGCCTTGAGATTGCTTTTACAGAAAAGTTTTCATGAGAAAAATTTAATTTGAGCTGTTACCTTCTTTCAGGTAAAACTCATACAATCCTAGGATGCGAATCATCTCCTGGTATTATTCCCAGGTGTGTTCAAGATATTTTCTCTCTGATTGAGCATGAGAACAGCAAACCACAGATTGGAGCAGGATGTAGATTTAATGTTTCCTATTCTTACCTGGAAATATATAATGAAAAGGTGAGATTTTCTCAGGTAATTTTATTGCTTTGAGAGGAATTACAGTTTATTGAAATAGTTGAGCATTGCTACAGTGCCACTTCAAATGAAATGAAAGCCGTCACCACTTAAATGAATAAAATTGGTGCTTTGCCATACTTTTGACCTGAAGGCCACAACACAAGCTGATATAAATGACTTGTTTTATGAAAAGCCATCAAGTAAACGGATATAAATGAATTGTTTTATAAAAAGCCATCAAGCAAACTGATATTTAAGTGAATTGTTTTATCTTTGTAACATAAGACAATGTAATATATGATTAGATAAGAATATTCTGTAATTGACCAATTGCTATCTGCATTTGGTGTACAGACGTGTTAATAAACATACATCACCCATTGAGCTAATCAAAATAGTCCAGTACTCTCAAATCCTACATGTGGGGCGCGGTGGTGTAGGGGTATGTTCGGTGCCTTGCAGCTGGAGGGTTGCGGGTTCGAATCCACCTCAAGCCGCCGTGTAGGGACCCTGGGCAAGTCCTTCACTCGCAATTGCTCATGCACTTCGGCGTGAAACTCCGATTCAGTGTCCAGCGCTGTAGTCGGGAGCGCCTCTGAGTAGAAATCTTGAAGGGGTGCTATAACAAGTGCTCATACATACATGCATACATACATGTTATGTTAAATCAGATATATCATCCTAATTATGAAAGTTTTCCTAATCTTGCCATCTGCCGGAGGTATTATGCGGTTTTTTGCCTGTAGGCTCGGGTGGTTGAAGGTGGATTTGACATGGCATTTATATAGTGCCTCTAAAGTGTAATCTCAAACGTGCTGGGGTTATTACAGGTTCATGATCTTCTGGATTCGAATCCAACTGATTTGCCGATCCGCCAGGATCAAAATCGTTCGCTGTTTGTAGCTGGGTTGTCGGAGAAAGAAGTTAAGTCATCGGAAAATTTCAACGAGTCATTCATTTCGGCTTCACAAAAAAGGTATTCTCAGAAGTCAAGTTATCTGTTGCTATTTTCACACCAGCTATGATCTCATAGTAATTTCTGCTGACAATTTTGCACTAGGTAGGCCTAAGGTAAGTTAGTGTATAGTAGGCTATTTAGTCATGTAAGTACTATTTCATTTTCCTTCTTGCTGCTATTATTATTCAGAAGACTTGTAGGGCTCTGTTAAACTAAAGCTTGAGACAAGGGTGCCTTACAAACAGTCGGTCATAATTTTATAATCCATATGCCTTATGGAATTAGAATGGTTTATGATTGTCTTCTAAACACATTGATTGTTGGTCCTTACACTTGGATCAAACTTGTCTCAAGACCATGTTTCTGAGGAGTTCTAACGAGACATGTAAAATAATTTTATCTTTTTATCTTTTGATCATGTTCTGCACTGTACCTAAGTTAAAATGATAATGATGATGTTTAATAAATGACAACTTTTAATGTTTAGGATGACAGCAGCCACAAAGCTGAACGCTCACAGCTCTCGTAGTCATGCAGTTCTTCTGCTCAAAGTGCTCAAGACGGATATGACATCCTCGCCATATCGTAAGCTATTGAGTAAAGTCTACATCATCGACCTTGCTGGAAGCGAGGACAACCGAAGGACAGGCAACGAGGGCATCAGGCAAGTATTAGACTGATGTCTTAAAGATGGCAGAGTTTATTATGTTAACCTCCTTTATATGTCGCATATTAACAGAAGGTATTCCTCAGAAGTAACAGTTGCTAAGCTGGATGGTCTGTACGAGAGACTAATTTGGGTAATGATCATTAAGAACAACGTTTTCATCTGTAAACAAGTAATGCTGTAATAATTAGGAGTTAAAGTATTGAAGGCAGTTACTGTAGTCAGTGAATGATCTTGACTTCTTAGGATAGTCTGATTTTGTTGTAGGTTGAAGGAGTCCGGTGCCATCAACACTTCGCTTTTCATGTTGGCTGAGGTTGTTGATGCCCTCAACAAAGGCAAGGTATAGATCAGGATTTTGAATTAACTTTCTGAAAACACTTGAAAACTGTTATTTTCTGTTGGGGTTGGGGTGGGAGCGCCTCTGAATAGCTGCCTTGGAGAGGCACTATATAAATGCTCTGAATGAATTATTTGAAAGGTATTTGACAGTCAACAACAACTGCAAGCTTTTATTGTAGCTCAAATGCTTGTACTATTTTAAGCTGTTTGACCTCTTTAAAGCAAACTAAAGTGGAATCTATTTCTTTATTTCGTGTTTTACGTAGCACAAAACCCTGTTTATTTTCTTTTTTTTACATTGCACCAGTAATACCTAGAGGCGATAGCACTTTGTCACATGTTAAATATTTGCTCAAGGTTTGGGTTTGTACATACTGCTGCATAAATTAAATACTCAGCCACTTTGAGCAAGCATAGTGCAAAATCTGTGTACATTTCAAAGGGCCATTTCAAAATTCAATTCCATGTCAATGGTGGTGATTTTGAGACATACTTTGGTGCAAAAGTCTCTGTTTGACATATGAATGTGTGTTTAGAGTCACAGTGAAGTGTACTGCCTGATTCCGTCATGTGTAGTTCTCTTACGACAAACGGACAATTAGGAGATTTGATTAAGCATTCAGTTTGATGTTTGTTTCTGTGACACGTGATTTTGTTGCTGTTGTCAGGCTGTCGTACCTTATCGACAGAGTAAACTGACACGTCTTCTTCAGGTTTGTTTCATTTGCTTAGCATTTGTCGTCTTTGTTTTGTCCGTATGGATGGTTTGGTAAGATATATGAAGAATGGATGAGTTGGTGGTAGTTCATTTAGTGTCTGTATCCATTAATGTATGTCTAGTAGTTGTCAGAGCTGTAGTCCTGATGTTAGTCCTGATTTTATATTAATTGACGGCTTAAGCACTATTGCCGTTTCGTTCATTGCCTTGGCTTGCTTTGTCTTGCCTTATCTTGTATTGCATTGTGCCTTGTTTTGCCTTAGCTTGTATTATTTTGACCTTGCCTTGCATTGTGTTCTTGCTTCTAGGACAGTCTTGGTGGCAATTCACACTCGGTGATGGTTGTAAATGTGGCCCCTGAGGAGCAACACTACCTTGACACGGTGTCGACCCTGAAGTTGGCAAGAAAGTCCAAGAAGATTGTCAATACAATCGGCACAAATGAAATCATAGGTTAGTCAGGCATGGAGGTCATAGGCTTCAAGTAGTGGGACAGTTACAGAGTAGTGGAACAGTTGAAGAATAGGTCAAATCAAGTTTCTGGTCATCAGGCAGTGTTGATATTGAAGAACTGATGCAGGTCATGTGACAGTTAAAATCTAAGTCAGATCAAGTTCTAACTCGTCAGACAGTTTTGATGTTTAACACGTTAACTGCGAGCATGTACTAAAAGTGACTGGGGAACCAATGCAGCTTGTTGTTAAAGTGTTAATATATTAAGGTTAGGTGAGTTTGTACACATGAATCCTTTTAAAGCATTGTTGTGTCTTCTTGTTAGAGAAATCTGAGGAGCCAAAAATGGTGTATTTGCCCAAAAAGCTGGAATCGAAAGAAAAAGTACCAGCAGCTTTAGCTGAAGTTGCAAATGCTTGTTTCAGGTAAACGTTTAATAATTTTGCCATGTCATTATAATTGAATTTTGTACTACTGCCTCTTGATTAAAACATTAAATTGCAATTAATTGATTATGCTTTTATGAAACTAATCTTCATCATATTAAAAGGTACTCTAACATGACATCATTATAAGGCAGTTCTTGACGTGGCCACCAAAGACTGCATTTTGTCAAGGTTTTGGTGTATTACGGTATATTGTTTTAAGGATGGCTGCATTACCAATGTGCTTTTGTCAATGTATTATGCTGTGTGTCACTACAGACTAAAAGTGAATTGATGCATTAGAAGGGTAGTATAGTGTGGACTCGTTTACATGCTAACTGTTTAAACACCATTCTGCTTAACACGGAGTGGTTTATTTCCTTCAAGCTATGGACTTAGCACACCATACTGATTCATGCGCCATACAAGAACTGCAGTGTAGCACTGAATATTGACCTTTTTGCATTGTCCCTTTTATGTGCGGTCACAGTGGTGTCTGCATTTGTGGCTGTTGTTTTGGTTGCAGTCCATTGGTACGTAAGTGCAACTCGCTGGAGGCTGAGTTGAAGATGGTGAAAATGGAGCTGGAGTCCGTCAAGACACAGGTGTCAGCAGGATCTTCACTAGTAAGCAGTTCGTTTGGCTAACTGAATAAAGAAATCACTTATGCTGTCTTTGAGGAAAAAAGTGAGTGATGGTCAGTGTTAATGGCCCTGGTGGCCATAAGATGTTGCTATACACTGAATGCTACTGCAATCAGTGAATTTGCAACTCTTCACTCAATGAGCAAATTACCAAAGGGATAAATAACTGAGCAAATGGACTTTAACTGAGTGCTGGCTGTAACGGAAACACTTCGTATGTGAGATGTAACAGCTTTTGTTTAGTGTGAATGTCAGGAGTGTAGCCAGGAAACCATTTCGGGGAAGGGTTTAGTTTTCGGGGGTTTCCATTGGACATGGTCACATTTTTCTACATTTTTAGTTTCTAATAACAGTAATGCATTTATTTGGGGGTGTTTGAACCCGTAGACTCCGTAAATACGCCCATGGTGCATGCTTATTGCAGTAACTCAAGAATAAATAAATTATCGGCCTTTTACATTTCAGGCTGATAGTACAGTTTCTTCTTCATGCCAGCTGAGCAACATTTCTGCTGACACAGCAGACCTTCCGCTGCGGAAATCTCCCAGACGTAGAGGTAAAGATCCAGTCACAAACTCTACATCTATTGATATATCAATTCTTTCTATCACTAGTCTTACCGTGCTTGCGTTCTTGAAAAAGCCACAATTTTTACTGCTCTGAATTTGTTTCCAAACCAGAACACTCTTCTAGTCTAATTTCTCTCAGGCTGCAATAGCTTAAGTTATCTCCACACCTGAATAATTACTCTCCATGTGGCTTTGACTCGTCTTGTATTCGGTATTTTGGAGTGTCGTCTGTTGATAACATTTCATTACTAGTTTTAAAAAACAACACAAAATACATAGAAAAATTAATTGCCTGAGAATTATGACATCACATTGGGATTCTGCTGAGTTACAACTAGACATTGATGCATCATTGCCTATTGCATAATACCTTATGCATTAATTATGTGTGTATGAACATTTATATAGCACCTTTTAAGAACCTAACAAAAGCACTGGAACTTGACTACTGTCTGACAGATCTGAAATGAGACAGGGTGCTACACATGTCATTTTTGATTGCTTGTATATTGAAAATAGCTAATTGTTTTCTTCCGATGTTTTCCATTACAGCTTTGGCCGACATTAACACAGATAACCTCTTCAACAGTCCACTGTGCCTTCCTCCAATTGGCAAACGACGCAAAAAGACATTCAATAGCTGTGCTGGTATGTAGAACTTTGTTCTGCTAATGAGGCAAGGTACGGTAATTGCTTATTTATTTTCTGCCTTTTTAACATCAGTCCCAAAAACAATGAGACTATGGGTAAAGTGCATATGTTACAACAGTAACATATGTATGCACATATGTACAGCAACACACATAAGTTCGCTATGCAACTATATGGTTACTGTTCAAAATTGACTTGTTTCTGATGGGGGTAATGTTTCCTGTTGACAGGATTCGATGTGTATTTCGGAACTGTTGTATGGCAACATAAAATTTAAGCTGTAGTATGTTATATTATTAATATATGTTTTTTGCAGCAGTCTTGTAATCTCTACTCTTCTTTGCATGATTTGTTCAGATGGGGATGTTCACTATGGCTATTGATTTTAATGGGCACCATGTCATGATGCATGACATACAAAAGTAGTGCAGTTTTAGAAGCTGCAAAGTGAGATGCCTATCTTGAATGGGTAATGGTGATCAGGAAGATGATGTTTATGGTTATGGTTATTATTTTTCAGTGTCTGTTCATTAATGTTTCAATGTATAATATTTATGATGAGGGTACTTATGATAATGATCAGGTTGGGAGCATCTCAGGAGTTTTTGAAGCAGTGCTATTCAAATTCATGATTACAGTTGCAAAATTTTCTGTGTTTGGAGTTACATTAAAATAGAGTGACTGGTTTTTGTTCCAGTTGAAACTCTCTTTGTTCCAAACGTCGACAGCTTTGATCCAGATTTGCCAAGAGAAAGAAGTAAGAGATCCATCTATTGACAAATCAATTATAATTTTCTGCCACTGGAGGTCAGTTCTTTACGAAGCTCCAACATTTCAAATTCAAGTTAATCATAATTTCTACATTTCTTCAGTACCCAAAAAGTGAAATGGTGGGAAGCAGCTTGTTCACTAGAGCTCAATGATTTTTTTGGTATGAAATATAGATAAAATAGGGCTAAAGTACTATTATGTTATATGTTTTTGTAGATGTTGAAGTTCTTGGCCTTCTCAATGGATCTCTACGAGACTTACGAACGCTTCAGAAAATAGGGGAAAAGAAGGCTCGCCTGATCTATGACTGGCGAGCATTAAATGGACCTCTATTCTCGGTTAGTTTGGCTTTGGTTGGATGCGATATATGCATGTATATATGCGTGTATGTATTGAAAGCCTTAACACTTTAACTATGAGTGTGTATTAAAAGCGGCTGGGAAACAAGTGCAGCTCGTCATTAAAGTGTTAATATATCACCTTTTCTGTGTACCTCACAAAAGTGATATAAAAATGGTTATGCCATTTATTCCATTGCCTTCTCAGTGTTACATGTGGCTGGCTCAATTGAGAGGGCATCCATGTAAGGATGTTCACAAAGAGGGAGGGATGTGTTGTTCAAATTTGGACAAGGGTGGGGTTAAGCCCAATAGCGGCATATGCTTAGATATTGGATTTAGCTGAGAGTGGCTTGAGCTGTATTAAGCCTTGAATAGCTGTTGGCAATGGGGTGGGACTTCGTAATGGGAAAGGCAGGGAAACGCTAAATGCAGACGATTGGGAGGGAGAAGTCCAAAGTAGGTCATTTTGCCAACATCCTTAACAAGGACGGATGACAGACTGACTGGATGGTTTGTTTTCAGATGACTGACTATGATTTTTTAACTGTAGATTGCTGATCTCCAGAAAATTCCAGGCTTCACTGGTTTAAAGAGTTTCCTCCAGGTCAGTATTGTTAGAACTGTATCTGATCATATACATATATCCAAGAAGTAATAATTTTGTAAGTGATTACATAAGTTGTTGTGCAGTTGAATGCCTCTTGCTTGGTAATGGCTTCCATCTGTCCAACGGCCATGCATACCAGTACATATCCTATGTTTACAGTGGAAAAACCTTTGGCGCTGCCTTTAAAACTTCTGCAAAGAGAGGTCACACAAATGCTGACAAGAGGAGGGGTTAACCCCAGGATGGATACTGCATCTAAATTTGGTACATAGAGTTATTTCAGTACGGCCTGTAACTTAAACACCAACTTGGGTCAGAAGGTACTGTCTCTACTGTATTGGCTTTCATCTTAATCCCTTTTCACGACATGGCAGTATCTAAGTACCCTGCCTGACAGCATAGTTAGCTCTGCAAGATTAACAGAGTAGCATAAGTTAGGCTTCAGTACTTTGCTAGAGTGCCAACAGAGATGGGGAGGGTAGTTTGCCAAATGTGGACAAACTGGGTTCAAGGGGTCCAAAGTAAGTAATTTTTGCCCACGTACTGTATGGACGAAGCATGTCTAAAAACTGGAGATGCTACCATTAAAATCTTTCAAAATGTGGCTGCTTAATCAAAGGTGTAAACATCATTGTAATTGTACTTACAACAATTTATATTCCGGTAGTGTTGTCTAGGAGGCTTTAAACTGTCAACTGTCAGCACAAGTGCTAAGAATTACATAGCAAGTACAGTTTTAACTGTATTTTAAAACATACAGCTATTGTCTTCCCAAACCTTGTTCTTTGGCCTCAGGAACACCACAGGTAATGACAGTCGCCATGGAAGAGGAGCCAGCATGGCGGACACATAGTAACACCATTACCCTATGCCACAGCATGTAAATACTGACGTCTGGCTGCCTTATCTTATATTGCTACCAGTATTTGTTGCATCATTAAGGGCGTTTATTTAGCACCCCTTCATGGGTCTTATATTTTTATGCCAGTCAATAGCTAAATTTTGATCACCACCAAGTATTTGGGCATTCAGTGGTGTAGAGCAGTTGTATGTAAAGGACTTGCCCTGGGTCCTTACACAATGGTCATGTTGTGGACACTTGAACCCAGTACTTTCTGCTTTACAGGCTAAGCACTCGACCTGTTGACTTGCTTTACACTGCATGAATTCTGAACTTTCAAATCTGTTATCTTTGTTCTGTTAACAGGCGAACCTTATCGAACTCGACTAAACTGGCCGAATGCCAGCCTCTGAAAGCTCTGTGGTTGCGTTTAGCAACTGGGCATCGTTTTTGTGGCTATTATTGTTTCCACCCTCGCCTACACTGACAGTAGATAACACTTCGTAAAATCAAAGACAATTCTTTTCTCTTGATTGTTGCACTGAAATCTACAGTTAAGTATGCAGAGAAGCATTTTATCTCTGTGCAAAAAATTGTGACAACAAAAATTAATTTTACAGAGAAAGGTACAAGACTGCTACGAAGTTATCTATGATTTGATGCTTTTGCAGTTTTCAACAGTTGTGCCTATTAAATTGGTACATAAGAAAATGTCAATAACCCACGGTTTTAGGCAACGATATAATATAGAGTTTGCGATGTTGATAAAGTGGTTCTACATTTTGGCTACAGCTTTGCTGATGGTGCCTTAAACATATCCTTAACTTTGTATATGGGTCCATGTGCTTCATCAAAGTGTGGCTTTAGTCTGTCCTGAACTCTCTTGGCCCAAGCGTCAAGCCGTGGGCGCCCACGAAAGACATCGTACCTCACCGACATCGGCTGGTGCAGTTCACAGATTCCGAGGAGATCAGCTATTGATATTTCTTCTCCGGCCAGGAAGGGTGCGTCACGTAGGAAGATGGTCTCAATTTTATCAAGGCATGTCTCCAGCTGTGACTGGAATCCTTCAAGCTTCTTTGTGTCAATTGGTTGGTTAGTCATGCGTGGATCAATCACCTGAAAGATACAACATTGCCAGATAGTTATCTAGTCTTTTACGGCTTATCAAAAGTTATGTTCTTTTAAACTATTACTTAATTATCAAGTTCTTTTCATAGCCCGAATTGTTAACATTGAGCTTACATGGTGCTGTAGTGTCTAGATACCCCGGTTTATATAAACTCTGCAGTATGATGATGAATGTGCAGTCAGATAAATTTACCTGTCCTCACCATCATGTAGCTAAAACGTGTTGCATACCTGTATCCGAAAGACCATGGATCCAAAGAGCCGCAGGTTGAGATGCTGCCATGCCATGTAGCTGTCTACCCTGGCTCGCTTCTGAAGATCTTTTGGATACCAATGATTGGCCACCTGGCATTTGTCCGAAAGATACTTGAGGATTGCCACACTTGAAGAAATTGTCACAAATAAGCCAGTATCACAGACCAAATCAACTTCAAAACATCAACTGTAGCACTGTACGAGTTTAAGGAAGCAAAGGTAGATTTGGGGATCCTCGTAACTTATTAATTCAGCAGCTTGTTTTATAGGCTATCATTTCCTTGCCCCAACTTTTAAAATTTAACTTGCAGCCGAACTTCCAATTCTGAATCTCATTAAAGCGTGATTGAAACTAGGGCATAGTCCAGTGACAAATGGGTATGGTAATCCCAGGATTATAAGATGCTTTGGTCAAGTTTTAAAAATCTTGGCATAAATTACGTTGCAAGATGTATAAAGCAATTAGAAATATACAGGTTGCGTTTTAATTACCAGAACCGGTCTGGCTCTGAACTTTTTCAGTTGGACCTGTTTTTGGAGCCATGGCTGTGTGCTCTGTTGCTGGTGCTGCACCAACACTGAAGGTGGTGCATCCCAATCATAGCTACAATGATCAGTTTTAAAACTACATTAAATGCATAAAACAGACTTCACTGACCTCTCTGTAAGCTTAAAGCCATTGTCGTCGATTGCAGGCACAAGATGGAATGGATTTATTTTGCCGTACTCGTCTCCGTAGTGCTCTCCTGAAACACCATGTAGTTATTTTACACTGACTGGACGAAGCATGATAAGAAAGTTACCTTACGGTATTTTTGGGATAGAATCTCCACCTGGCTTCTCCAACAGATTACAATTAAACTTAAAGCAAACCTCAGTTGAATCCTCATCAGCTGATGGTTACCACACTGATGCGCCATCATGATAACGGCGTTATATAAATGATTAGATTGCATACGAAAGGTGCATAATTATGTAGGTCCTGTGTAATCCTTTTGGTTAATGAAAGTAAACAGTTATTGTGCACTAAACTTCATAACATTGACTTATTAATACATCACGTTACTATTACGAGGCTGCACTCTAGAAATGTACCTTTTCATTACATTGCATGTTGACACCAGTATCTTTACTGAAATTATTAGTGCAAAGTATTCGTCTACTCTAGCATATAACAATGGCAAAGTGGAAACCTTTTCTTAGAGCAACGGGTTTTGGAGTAAACGGTATGTTGTTCGCCTTCAGTAACAATATCACGGCCCTCGATGGTTGTGACATCAAGTCATAGTACACTTTCAGTCCCAGTCCGGTCATTTTCTATCGGTTGATGTGTAGCAGAATCGCCGACGATTTCTACGCTAAACGTCGAACAAAATAAGCAAACGTCGTGATTTATTTGCAAAATTCTCTTAAGTCTTCGTGTCAAAATGTGAGAGGTTCAAAGCTCTGACCATTCATTACGATTCAAAGGTGTAAAGTCCACGAGAAACTTCAGAAACGGGTTTACGGTAGGCCTATAAATGCATTATAATTATGTAGTTCACCTTAACTGGGTCAATTGACATGCCTAACACGATTATTGGCTGGAATCTGAGTCCTTGCAGCAGTTTAATGATGTAAAAACACTCGAAGCAGAATGATGTAGGCCTAAATGAGACACAAGCGACTTAACACACCTAGCAAATCAGACAGAAACCGGCAGTGAATAGAAAGATCAAGAATCCATTCAGTAGCTAGGCTATTATGCTATTTTCATTCATTCATTCCGGCGATTTTGTAACGAGCCCGACCTTTGAACCGTAGGCTACGTAAAACAACAATAAGATCCCGGGATAAAAGCATTCAATGAACGATTGATTGCGGTATGATTTTGTGAGGATGTGGTTGCCTACACTTACTTTGTGATAGCCTAGCTATTATGGGTATTAGCCTAATCTGTCTGATTAGGCCTACGTTGGCCGACCAACGTGTATTTGTTACAGACTGCAGGTTTTAAGACCATGAATTCTTTAGCCTATCCTACTACTAGGCTACGAGAACCAAGTGTAACCTAATTGAATGCATCTGGCATTCATCTTGCCTCAAGTTCCACTTCTCTATACGCCCTCCGTGTTTTGAGAGATCATGGCATGTCTACTTACGCATTGCATGATGTTGCCATGGCAACCACTGTTGCACACCTAATGTATGCCTCCCCTGCCTGGTGGGGGTATGCCAGTGAGACTGATAGGAATAAATTACAGAGTATGCTAAATAGGATGAAACGTAGAGGCTTCCTCTTATCTACTACCCCTAGCGTTGTAGATATGTCCCAAGCTGCTGATTCTGGCTTATTTCGGGCTATTTGTGGGGAATCATGTCATGTTCTCCGAGGAATTTTCCCGCCTACACAGCAAATAAAATATAACTTACGACCCAGAATTCATAATTTTAATCTCCCAATCAATGATAAATGTAATTATATACCACGTATCTTGTTTAAAGATACATATTAATTAATTGTCCTATAATTATAATTACTTGTATATTTGTCTAGAATTATTAACGTTAGCCTGACTGTTTTAGCTAATTGTGTTACTTGTAACCTGTTGCGTTTTGTCAACTGGATTATTTTGAAATTAAACGAATATGATGATCTGGAACAGGCCCGCCGAGGGGAGGGGCAAAAACCCAGGAGCCCAGCGACTTTTAGGGGCCCGGGCTGGTCCCAGCAATCAACTTATGAAAAATATTATAATCAGTTATACAAAGTTTATGATATACATGTATGCCTTTTAAAATATAATATTACGGACAATTATACACTAGTTGCATAATTATATAAATATAATTTTGTAGGGTTGTACCCGCACTATTATTATTTAATTTTGTTTAAAAAAAAATTTTCTCATAAAGTCTAGGGATAGTTAGGGGCCCGTGACTGCTCTGCGTAGGGGCCCGGAATTTCTGTCGGCAGCCCTGATCTGGGAAGGTATGTTGTTTCTGGTACACGACTTGTCTAGTATCGACCTTTAGCATAATTATTAAGTGACCCGACCCACTGCGCATGCGCACACGACATATCGAGGCCGCAGTGGTTTTCAATTAGCTGTTCCTAGGTGGCACTACAGTCTCGATAACATTGTTGAGTTACTTGAGTAGGCTTTGGTCTGCAGCAACGACAACCTCTTGATATCATTTCTAATAAATTTCTGGAGGTGGGTTTGTTTAAGTGTGTTGTTGCGTAACGTACGACTTCTTACAAACGTTACATAAATTTGTGCAGCATTTGCGGTAACTACAGAATTTTTGCATTTGACGAAATCACGATTGATTTGTTACTTCGTTCTGTTTTGCGAGTTAAGATTTATCTGTTTATCTAAACTTGTCTCGTGGGAGTGGCAACTTGCATAGAAATTTGTTGTCATTCCTACAAGCGGGAATTTAAACTGATGGCTACTCAGGATTGTAATGAGATAATGCAAAGTAAATTCTCCTAATTTTGCACAGCCCCGTTTAAGAAAACAGCTCTGCAATTGGCGCATTGACATCGTAATCGTGAACTTTGCTGATGATTAAGTGTGTTGGTGCTAATTAAGTTGTGTGCGTTCAAACCTCGTTGTTACAAACCTCGCTGTTGAAGAACACTGGAGCGTCTCAGTGGTGGCGCAATATAAATGCACTTGCATTTAGTACTTTAGGCTACTTATGATTAGGTCAAGGCTAGCTGTCAAAGTTCAACTTCTGCCCCAGATTCTAAAAAGCTGAATGTGTCAAATCAATACAGATTGGATCGAGTGTTTTGTTTTAAGTGGGATCTTGATATCTTCAAAATTCCACATGATAAGCTATTTAAACCTGGTACTTGGCTGGGGACAAGAGTCACTGAATGATAACTGACTTGAAGATGCCACTTGTACATATAAAATTTGCATAGTCATGGACTGCACTATGTCTCAGTTAACCTGTTGAAATTAAAGGTAATAAAACTTCAAAGATTATTTCGTTATGCAGGTTTTATTTAAATGTGTTTAAATCCATCAAAACCTTGATGACCCTTTCATGAATTTTTAATGGCCCCAAAGCAACATAAGAAAACGGCAGCGATTAACTCCTTGATTTCTTTCTTCTTGGCCGTCATGTGCTCAGAACCAATTATTTAATTCATCTTGGCCATCATGTGCTCAGCAATAATTATGTCCAGGTTTCTTAATGAGGTCACAGTACTTGTAAATGCAATCAGTCATCAGATGAGCTTGCATAATGGCCCACCATTGACATTGAGTTGAAAGCACATACAGTGCAGTGGATCTGCAGTTTGAAATATTACGGAAAGTTTTGTTTGAACTGTAAGGTAGGAAATGTATGCATCATACAGAAACGATAAAGGCAAGCTGCTGTGATGCTTAGTTTCTTAATTAATTAACTAATCGATTGATTGACTGGTTTTAAGATTCATTGCTTGTTGAAGAATTCTGCCTGAAACTCTGGAGCATTTCATACGGTACTGGTGGTGTGCTGCAGGGCAGTGTTGTGAACATACGACAATTATGAGTATGACATAAATTATGTAGGGTAGATACATGGATGGTAAAAAAATTGAAACATGCATCAATACCAACATGCAGTGGTCTCTTGGATTTCGGGAAGAATGGAAATATGTTTTACGATGTTTGCTTTTGTTATTAAGTAGCTAAGTAATTATTCTGTTATCGTTTATTTGAAAGAATTTTAGCTTCATATGTTACAGTGTCACATGTTGCTGCATTTTGATTTGTTCACTATCTTATGCTAATGTTATTTTTGTTTTATGTTGGTATTATTACACGTTTTGTAATAGGGTTTGATTTAATATCTTTTGTATGACTCGTTTGATTTTCTGCAGGTGAAATGTCTGTTGAGGTGACAGTTTGTGAAGCCGCTGATCTTGAAGATGGCCAGTCAGTAGATAAGATTTTAAATATGATTTTTATTTTAAATTTTATTTGAATTTTAGATGTTGACATATTCAGCATTGATATTATCATGTTGATATTTTGTCCTAGTTTAATCATTACAAATACCACCTGTAATAATTATCAGAAAGTTTCTAATCCTTCAATCAGCTGACTGGCAGTACTAAGAATTCATATTTGCTGTTTGACTTTGTTTGCATTAAAAATGTTAGATATAATAATTTTATGTAATAATAATAATAATGATAAATTTAATATTGATAAAAAAATTATTTTCACTAATAATTCCATCAACAATGATGATTTAATGCTATAGTAATTATATAATGGTTATTATTATAATCAAATAATAATGATATGTATGTTGAAAAATTGTTAGGTATCGTACTTGTCTTAGGAATATAATATTCATATCCTTTGAGTAACTGAGGATAATTTAATTTTTGTGTTATACATCTTGTGCTGTTCATGTTGCATTCTGTTGTTAGGATGAAAGCTGTTGAAGTAGATGGCACCAATGTGTTGCTTGTCAAAGAGAATGGCACTTTCCACGCAGTTGGTGCCAAGTGCACGCACTACGGAGCACCACTTGCATCAGGTACTTTAAAGAAACCACATTTGTTTAATAACGTTTGTCTTTTCAACTACTCAAACTACTTTAAACTACTCAACTACTTTAAATTACATTAAAAACTTAAAGTTGGTCAGTTTCAAATGTTACAAGTCTAATTAGTAAAGAGATTCTTGTGTAACCAATTTTCTTGTGTCTAGGTTCATTGTGCAATGGCCGTGTACGATGTCCATGGCATGGAGCCTGTTTCAACGTCAAAACAGGCGATATTGAAGACTTTCCCGGACTGGAAAGCCTTCCAGTTTTTGAAGTAAGACTAAATTTAAAATATGTGCACATACACATTTGAGATTGCTTTAAACCTGCCCAGTGTTATTACTTCTTTATAATAATATGCTGTACCTTTTAATTCATATTGTATGCTGATATTATTTGACATAATGTAGAAATCAAATATCATATCAGGATTATATATTAATCTATTGTTAATGGAAATTAATAATTCAGAATTTCCGCTATCCCTATCTAGTGAGCTTACCGGTAGTTAGAAAATGAGTAAATCAACTTCGTGTTGCCAAGGCCGAGCAAATTAGAAAATGATAACACTTTATATCTTACTTTCAAGAATTCTTTAGATTTAAACAGAACTTTTGTCATTCAGTTATAGGACTGATCTTTCATGCTAGTTGTATATCATTTTGTAACTGTCTAAAATAGCAAAATGTACATTATATGTTTCTTTGTTGCAAGTCTTACTAAAATTGGTTATAAGGTGTTCTATCTTTGTTTAGGTCACTGTGAAGAATGGCAAAGTGATTATAAAAGCTGACAAAAGCGCTCTGGAAAAAGCAAAGAGGACCAAGACGATGGTTAAAGCCGATGGATCGGTGAAGCAGACAGTCCTAATTATCGGAGGAGGTAAGCACAGTTAAGCTCAATAAAGAGGCTACATGTTTCATAAGGTGCACTGCTTTAAATTTCTTCATGCAATGTAAAGTAAGCACCCATTAAAACTCTGATGGTAGCTGTTTTTCTTTGCGTCCTCTTCAGCTATGTGTGCCATAATTTATTTATTTAAACGGCTTCTTATGTTGATGAAATCCAATGAGTAAACAAGGCCAGAACCAGTCTCTGATGTAACCTGGAAACGTGTAAAAATTATACTTTTAGGTCCGGCAGCATTGGTCTGTGCAGAAACTCTTAGACAGGAAGGTTTTAAGGGACACGTCGTCATTGCAACCAAGGAGAAGCATCTTCCTTATGACCGTCCAAAGCTCAGCAAAGTAAATTCTTAGATTGCTTTCTATAATTTGGGGTGCTTTATCAAATCACATCTAGTTATGAGCTGATCCAAATGTCCAAATACAGAGCTCGTGCTTTTTGCTTTGTTCTTCTGTTGTGCCGCTATCTCATGATTATTCATTTGTTGAGAGTGCTAAGCAACTCCTTGTTTCCTTAGTGTCACTAGGCGACCACTGAACCAATCAGCTTTCAGGTTTCTATAAACTAATTTGCATATTACTAAAGCAAGGTATAAGTAAGTAAAATTAAAATAAAGGTTCCTTATATCACAAAGGACTTTTGGATGTGTACATTCCAATTTCCTAGGGTCATAAACCAGCAATGGGTGAATCTCGAGGTCCTGGAGAAGTGGCAGTATGTCATAGATCTAGCCATTTACTGCCCAACTTATGTCTTTACCATGTTCTGCTGGGTGATCATCTGCCAAATACAACTTGCCAACTTAGCAGGATCGAACCTGAAATTGTAGATCACAAAACCAAGCATGCTACTCATAGACCAATGGCAAGGTATACAGAGTTACAATAGGTTTAAATTTGAACGTGAGGTTTGTATACCAATGGCTGTTACGTTACACTGTAATGATAAAAGTTGACATTGTATTTATTGTGAAAATGTGTGCATTACAGGCTTTGGGCGTAACAGTCGACCAGATTACTCTGCGTGACAAGAAATTCTGTGAAGACCACCAGATTGAGTTTAAATTCGAACATGAGGTATATTATTGGGCATTTTTCTTACTTAATTTTAATCAGTGTGTAAAAAATTGATCTAGTAAACTATGACTTAATAGAGTTAGGTAACTGAAGGAATTAGCCAATCATAAACATCAGAGCAAAAAACTTTAAACCCAGTGTCTGTCCAGAAAGAAGTTCACGATAGTGCAGTGGTTAACGCATGTTGACAACATCGTTTCTACTTGACTGTCAATCAAAAAGTGAGGGGTGCAAATCCCTGCCATAGCAGAAAGTTGTTTCAATATGTATGCTTCACTTGTGCCCCCTAGCGAATTCGGCTATGAAGAGTACGCTCAGTGGCGTAACGAGGGGGGTCAGAGGGGGCAGCCGCCCCCAGGCGCAGGGCAGGGGGGGGCGCAAAATTAGGATTCTGACAATTTTTTTGAAAGAAATCAGGTATGAATAGTTAATAAGTAACTATTAATACATTAGTGTTGCACGGAGGGGGGGGTGCAAAATGAGAGGCTTCTAACAATTTTCTTATTTTCTTATGGAAAAAAGAGATGGGAAAGCAAAAAAAGGTCATTAGAAATTAATTTTGGCGGAACTAAGAAAGAAAATTTTCCGGAAATTCTTGCCCCCGGGCGCACGAACCCCTAGTTACGCCACTGAGTACGCTTTGTACCCATGCCTCTAAGAGCTGAGCTTAAGGGACTGCTTTTTTCTGTTCAGAAATCTACACTACTCCTATTCAGGTGCTGTCAATATTGTTAAATTGGTTGTTGTCATCAACTTCTAAATTAATTTAATTTTTAGGCGGAGACGGTTGATGTTCAATGCAAGAACGTGACTTTCAAGAGCGGACAGCAATTGTCTTTTGACAAGTTGGTCCTTGCCACTGGAACGACGTGAGTGCCTCTGAAACATCAACTTCACTCTATCTTTGTACTTGTCAAGTCATCAAGTAGAAACGATGTTATGGCCATTCAGCACCGATCCCAGAATTTGAATCTTAGGATTGTATTGTATGAGACTTGATGTTTGTCATTTATCTGAAGAATTTTCTTTGGTATAATTGTCAGTATGTGCCGTATGTACATTTGGGCATTTTTAGAACTTTTTTAGAAGAGCATTATAAGCACTTTTTTGCTTGCTTAACTGATGGGTTATACGTAATTCCTAATAATACCTTATAAGGTCTTTAATTCTTTAATGAAGTGGCCTGACAAACGCACCGGCGGCACTGTACATAAACGTCGTACGGTTTATCAGAGATTAAACAATTCACAAGAACACAAATTACAGAAGACATAAATCAGCAAACAATGCAGCCATGCAAGGCACAAGGTCATTGTACTTTTGCTGCCGCCTAGGGAATGAAGGCATGATCCAAGCCCAAGGCTTACGGGAATCGAACCGGGTCAGTGAGCACTTCAGGCTAGAGTGTTATCCTTTATACTATCCCCCTATGTAATTTCTAATTATACATTATAAGGTTATTAAAAGGTATTTGCTTATATTAATGCAATATGTTGGTAAGATTCTTGTAACTTTTGTGCTGCAGGCCACGAGTGATGACGACAATCAAAGGGCATGACCTTAAGAATGTTACAACCTTGAGGACATTCGATGATGCGCATTTAATCGCAAAAGTATCTGAAGGAAAAGATGTTGTCATTCTCGGAATCTCATTTATCGGTTAGAAATGCTTCATGTGCTTTAGGCACATACCGTTCTTCGATTTACTCGCAAATAGATTACTATGCCTTTGAGTAATGATCTTGAATTTACTTGGATACAGTCAGTAATATTTTAAAATAAAATTCAAACGATAAACTGCTGTGTAAGTCTAATAGTCTTGGTGTCATTCGATATAGCCTACTTGGACACAGTCTATCTCTTTTTAAGTGACGTTCTCTCGAAAATCTGCTATATAGTATACATGTCTAATAGTCTTGGAATTGTTCGGTTCGGCAGCTGTTTGCTTATTGACTAATGGTTCACTGTTATCGTCAATGATTGTAACCTGATGCGGTGTGACATCGGGAGGATCTATTAAACGAATATACTTAATTTGCTTCTAACATATGATAATTAATTTCTTTGGCGACGTGCTAACACTGTGTCTGCTGGAAATGTCTAATTTAAAGATTGTTAGTGGTAGTTTTATTTGATACACCTGTATTCAAACTTCTGTCTTAAGGTGTAATCTAAATCTCATAAGTTTCCTTTTGCTACACAAAAGCGCATTGGGGTGACCAGCTTTTTTACTGGTGCTGTATCAAATCAAGTTGAAAGAGCCAGGTTGTTTTCTTAGTTTCATGCCAAGTCAGAATCCATGGTAGACAGTATGGTAAGGTGGGAAGGGCTGTCATGATCTGTCATAGCATTCATTACCACTTGCTCCTATTATATTAGTCAAAACACCAGTGTATCTGCTCGGATGTCTATAGGGTTGTGGGCATTTCTTTGCCATGGAAATGGGTTATCTGACTGTTGTTCTGCTGAGAATAATGTTCAGATTTCATGTCTAGTTTTTTGTATATTTAGGGGTGGAGTTGGCGGCTGCATTGGCTGGAAAGGCCAAGTCCGTGACTGTGGTTGACCTGGTTGAGGCACCATTCCAGCTTGCGCTTGGAAAGGATGTTGGAAATGTAGTTAAGAAGGTCAGTAGTTGACACCTTTTATAGTTGATGACTAGAACTAGTTTTGCTACATGTAATTGCAAAAATTATTCTAATGATTTATAATTAGAGATTATAATTGTGATGATGGTTGTAGACAACAGAATTTCCAAGAATTTGATGTGATGAGGCCAACACAGGACTAATTTATTTGTGAATTTATTTATTTGTGAATTTTGCATCATATTTAGGGGTTACGTTATATGGCTTTTCTTTAATTGATTAATGTGATAAATCAATTTATCTGTTGCAAGTTGCATGTTTAATGAACAGTTTTTTTAACGAAATGATCAAGTGATATCTTGTATATTGTGTTAATGGTACTATCAATCAATCAATCAATCGTTTATTTGTAGCCAAACAACAATAAACAATAATATTACAAATCAGATTGCACTTTTAAGTATGGATTGTTGAATGCCACAAGGGAAGGCCCTGAAGGGATCAAAGATCCCGCTAAGTAGGGACACCCTCTATACAATTTCAACATAAAATGTGGCGACCGAAAGATGCTTTACATAGTATAACAGTTGTTGACTTGATTAACATAAAAATCTTAACTAACCTTAACTAATTTAAACTAAATATCGAAAGTAAAAGGAATGAGTGGGAAGTGCAGTTAAACACATGGAAATAAAAGATTAAAACAATGAAACAATAAGGCAATGAATTGATATGTAGGCATACTGGTTACATGGGGTCCAGAAGGGATCATGGATCCCGCTAAATTACAGCCAGTCGATACTTAGATTTGAATAATCAAACAAAAACATAAGAAGAGACCATTAAACGACATTAACAAAACAATATAGGCTACAATCTTAACTAAAATAGCAGTACAGACAAATACAACTAAGTTAAGTCAATTAATTCATTAACTAGGAGGGAGCGTAGCTTTTTTTTGAATATCAAGAGATTTAGGTGAAGAACGAATAGCTAGAGGGATATTATTCCACACCAACGTACCAGTAAATTTGATAGAGAATAAACGAGTATTAGTGTGAGCATAGTCACGACGATAGGAATTCGAACCTCTCGTGTTGTAAGAATGGATGCTGGAAGTACGACAAAAAAGCCTTTGAATACCAGTGGTAACAAGTCATGATCATAGCGATACATAAATTCCCCGATTTGAGCGATCCTTATCTGTTCAACCCTTAATAATCCAAACTCAGAAAATAGTTGCTTAGTGTGAGAACCATATGGAACACCTGCTAAGAAACGGACAGCGCGTTTTTGCAGGATAGTTAAGCTATGGAGCCGAGATTTATAAGTTGAGGCCCATACCATATTGCAGTAAGAAAGGTAGTGGTAAATGAGTGAGTAGTATAGAGTAGTACGAGTGTAAGATGGTAGGAGATAGGAAATACGAGATAAAATTCCAATATTCTTAGCAATTTTTGATGAAATATTTCTTATATGCTCATTCCATGTTAAGTTTTGGTCTACATAAACACCCAAGAATTTAGTTGATTCAACTTGAGTAATAGGAACACCATCAATGTACAAATTAGGGCACTCAGAGGGATAGCTTTTTCTATGAGATTTGAAGAGAATGTAGTTGGTTTTATCAATATTGAGTGTTAGCTTGTTAGCACAAAACCAGTCTGCAACAAGGGTTAACTCAGAATTCACAATTTGAAATAACGTGTCCAATGAACCATGAGAATAAAAGATATTGGTATCATCAGCAAACAAAATAAAAAACATGATAGATGAAACATTAGGAAGGTCGTTTATGTAAATGAGAAACAACAAGGGACCTAGATTCGAACCCTGTGGAACACCAAAATTAATTGTATGCATAGTAGAAAATACATCATTGCAGCAAACAAGCTGCATGCGATTCTCAAAATAGCTAGCGAACCAGTCAAGTTGAGTACCTCGTATACCATAAACACTTAGTTTCTTTAATAAAATACTATGATCCACAGTGTCAAACGCCTTGGCTAGGTCAAGAAAAACTCCCAGAGAGTATTCATTATTCTCAATTGCATTAGAAATCTTATCTTGCATACTCAGTAGGGGCATGAAAGTGGAGTGTCCAGATTGGAAACCATGTTGAGATGGGAATAGGATATTAGCTTTTGTAATAAAATTACTAAGACGTTCATACATTAATTTTTCAAAAAATTTAGAAATAGGGGAGAACAGAGATAGGTCTATAATTAGATACTTCATCTTTCCCTCCTTTCTTAAAGACTGGGACAACTATGGACTCCACTACATTAGAATTAAATTTCTTCTCTTAATGTTAGAAATCATCTTATTTTGTTTCAGTTGTTGGCCGAGAAGGGCGTTCAGTTTCACTTCCAGACATCGGCCAGTGAGTTCGTAGGATCTGGTGGAAAGGTCAAAGAGGTTATACTCCAGAATGGCACCAAGCTTCCAGCCGACCTCTGTATCATTGGAATAGGTGTGTACACTGCCTGCTTGTCAGGTCTTGATTGATTGCTTTATTGGTTGAGTGCTTGATTGAATTTCTGGTACCATACATGCCACTTACCACTAGTGAAAGTACATGTAGGTGATAAATAGGGTGAGTGGTGAATACCCCATGGCTATGATGGGATAGGCTAGTAGCACTGTTTTTATGTAATCATATCATTGAGTTTCGTGATCCACTATGTAGGCGGCTGCACTTCTTTGAAGCTTTCAAGTTTCTTTTGATTTCTGAAGGTGTTGTACCAGTTACGGATTTTCTCAAGGGATCTGGAATCAACATTTCAGACAGAGGCTTTTTGACCGTCAACAAGGTCAGCCAAGCATTTTGTGTAATATCTGGTTAGGTCAGGGATAGTTAGTACTTAATGCTGCATGTGTCTGAATGAAATGCTGGTGGGAAGAATTCTCTGTATTAAACGTGGCTGAATAGCCCAAACAGTGGATCAATGTAACTTCATCACCTTTTCCGCTACTGTTGAATCTCAGGGGAATTAAATTTGCATTCCATTCCATATCTGGCTGTTTTTATAGCTCCTGTTTAAGCTGGCAGTGTAAAAACACAAGAGGGATGTATATTACAAGCATCGCAGAGGATGCACCTAACAGATGAACATTCGCCTTACGTTATGTTTATTTTAATGTTCCCAGACAGCCACTCCAACACTTGCAAATCTGATGTTTATTGCCCACAGCGCACCACCAGCAATCGCCCAGAGGTGCCTGTTAAAGGGACTGTCTCTAACCTTCCATTGCGCCTACAGTAAACCCCCACAATGCTACTAGTGGCAAATGTTGGCCGCCTGTTGTAAGGGATTGTCCGATGAATTTTTTCTTGTTTATTTGGTATTTCCTATCTCAAAAGTACATAATCCCACCAAGACTATGCACTTTTGAGATTGGATTGAACAGTTCTAAATATATCTAATGCACAACATAGAAAAATCCAGTTTTTCTAGGAAAATTTTAATTATATTGAAGTTTGCACCATTCATCGTATCACAAAGAAAAACCAACAGTGGTACATATACAACAGTTTTGAATTATAATGATATAAGGGTTTTATGAAAATAATTATATTGCAGTTAAACCATCCATAATATCAAAAAAATTACAAACAATGGAACAGTTATTATTAAACAATTCTCAATAATAAGAAGTAAAATATTGTTTAAACTTAACATATTATTACCATATTTCTCTCTGTTTAAGGACTTTGAGGAAGTCCTTTGAACACTTAATTGCTCAGAGTCATTGATTTTCTATTGCATGGTCATTTGTGCACATTTTAAAGGAGGGTAGTATCAAATACAGTTATATTGCATTGTATTGTATTGACAATTGTGCACCCATCTGAATATCTCGTAAGCCATTAACTCATACAAAAGTTACGTAAATCCATGTAAGGTGACTAATTTGGCATTATTTTCATACTTTCAGTCAAACAGACCAAGATATCGATAGTCTAAACGGTATGTCAAAACTGGCACATGCAGACATTCACTACTATTCTATAACATAACTGCATGCACCATGAAAATAGCCGTAGTCATTCAGTTATTATATCATTATTAATAATAATTAATAACTTCTACAGCACTTGTGTCTAATGCACAAGGCGAAAATCCGATGGCACACAATAGCTATGTCGTAATCAAGCCAACATGCAGGTCGGTCTACCTATTGTGGGTAAACAATTTGATAAAGTGAAGTTTTAGGCTGATAACAAAATGACAAATGACCGAGCAGCAGGTGCAGACACCGGCAAGTAGATGATCTTGTTGAAAAGTGATAAGTGACAGGTAATATGCAGGCTATCATGGGCATATAAACTCGCTCTCTTAAAGTCTTGTGACAAATGCCGACTTAATAGCTAAATTACAGTAACTTACTGTTTCCATAATTTAAATTTTCAATTCAATCACGCAACGGTGTTTTTTCACAGCGGTGATGTCACTTGCTTTGAATCCACCACAGCGCCTTATCCTTAATTATCCTGTTGGTCCTCCATCTTGCTAGGCACAAAGTGCGGGCTTACCATGTGCAAGACTAAGGCCCATGGAATTGTGCCACAGTCACTGAAATCTTGCAAAGTATGGGAAGAACCACACTAGACCAACCCCAAGAAAGCCGACGGTTGCCGCTAGTGATCCGCAGTAAGGGCATTGGGGTTGGCTGTCTGGGTAAAACTGTGGAGTAGTCATATTTCTCTTGATCTGGAGGTTTGTTCTGTTTGACAGAAAATGCAGACAAATAAGCCGGACGTTTACGCAGTTGGTGACATCACACAGTTTCCATTGTTTCTAGTGAATGATGAGTCTGTCAATATTCAGCACTGGCAGATGGCCCATCAGCAAGGTATCCACTGCCCCATCATCTCCAGTTTAATCTGATCTATTAACTGTCATAAAAAAATCCAAGTGTATTGTAATTAATACCAATTATTTATTGATGTATAAGTTGGTTGGTAAAATGTGCAAATATGAACTGACTGTTTTCTAAATTTAGAGATTTGTTTAATCCCAGGGCTTGAAAAAAGCTGAGCATTACATTTTAGTACTATTACTTTATGTTACAATTCTTCCTGATAAGTGGCAGTGATAATGGTCTGGTTCGCTTGATCTTATGTGATGTGTAGAAAGCTTGATCTGATGTGATGTGTTTAGGTAGAATTGCTGCACTGAATATTGCTGGAAAAGCCACAGACATCCACAGTGTACCTTTCTTCTGGACTGTCGTTTGTGGCAAAAGTCTGCGATACACAGGTGATTTCATTAATCAGAATTACCTTTCCACCATGCAGGTGAATTAGGTATTGCAGGGCACTAGCTGGTGTTTGTTAAGAGCTTTTCCTGTGGTTGTATGAACCTTTATTACAGAGATGACACAAGTGAGTCTGAAATACCTTCACGTTTGACCCTTTTACAACTCCACAATAGAGTGTTGGCTAAGCTTTATGTCTGTGATTTGCTGTTTGCAATTCAGTTAATGAGACAGTCATTTATTTGAGCAAGTCTGAGAGAACTGTAAAAAGCTGCGTAGAAATGCTCTAAAGCATGAATTAAGGGGTGAATGTTTTGTCAGTCGAGCTTTTTTAGGTGGGAGTTAAACCTGGTCGCTTTTAACAGACATACCGTAATATGCATGGTCGACACCATTGCATCTTTCTCTTCCTTATGATATGTCACGATGATGAGGTTTGAACAAGATGTCTCCATTTCGTTTTGTCTCTGATTGTGTCAACGACAGTTCTCATATTCATTCCTTGCACTTTTAGATAATCTGTTACTTTGTCCATCTATGTCTTTCTAAACCTATTAATGGCAAATCGTTTTGTTATCTTCAGTCTTTTAATTATTCTGTTGTTTTTCAGGTTATGGTTTTGGTTATGACGACATCATAATCAGCGGGAATCTTGACGAGCAGAAATTTGTGGCCTACTACACAAAGTAGGTTTAGTTAGTTTCTCTGTTGAATGTGGCTTGCTGTGCAGCATATGTGTGCTTACATAATAATCTAGTAACATAAGTAAATGTGATAGATTAGCCAAAATCCGGTTTCACTGTTTGCCTATTCTTTTGGTTTGGGTGCATCTGTATATGTGTCTGCCTATGTTTCTGCCTTACGGTTTTTTTGCTGATGTTTTAGAGGTGATCGTGTGGTTGCTGTGGCAGCAATGAACTCTGACCCCGTGACCTCACAGGCAGCTGACTACTTACTCTCGGGGCAAACACTGACAAAGGATGAGATCAAGTGAGACACTTTGTCAAAATGCTTTTTACTTTTGTATTTGTAAGATGCTTATGCATCATCCTCTGCAGCTGGATTTACTCGGTCTTCTGGGAGGAATATATCTGGCATGGTCCTTCCATGAGTTTTGGTGGCATGGTCTTTTCCATGAGCTTTGGAGTAGGGCCAAGTCCAGTGTCCCCTTGATGCACCCCTTTGCACTTTCTTAAACTCAGAGGGACATAGTCCCTCAGAACCTGGCCTTGACTGAGTTTTCAATGCGTGTACATTACTCGAGTTCTGTAACACTGAGCCTTTTACCCCATAATTGAGATATAATTTTTATTGCTGCTGCCAATGCACTTCAGCCACAAGAATGAAACATCAAACGTAATTAAAATTACAAATTTATGTAGTGCCTCTTCTAGAGTGACTCATCAGAGATTCTCCCGACTTAAAGATGGCAAATCAGGATCGAACAGAATGGTTTTCAAGCGCTTATCGAATAGAGGTTAATAAAGATCAGGGAGCTCATGTCATAAGATGATAGGGAACCTATTCCAGAGAGTTGGACTGCACAGCTAAGCTTCTGTGCTCCACCGTGGCCTCTCAGGTTGGGTGAGTGACCAAGTTTCCTTATGCAGTATGAATGAGAACGAGACCCATAACTCCCCAATATAAAATGGAGCGCATAAGTTGCTTAAACTCAACGCAGTTTACTGATAATTAATAACTGCACGTCTTTAAATACTTAGTTTGCAACCACTGCAGCTTTCAAGGTCCCGCAATAGAGACTTGACTTTCTTTGAGTTTGTCGTAATTATAGTGATAAATCCGGTAGAAATTTGCTTTACTGGTTTTGCTATTTGCTTTACTGGTTTAGCATATGAGTTTTAGGGTAATATTGCTTAAGTTTTTTCACAAATATTTTAACTTTCTTGAACCTAAGGATCTACCGACTGATTTGTTGATGTCTTATTGACTTTTCAGAAAAGATGCTACTGCTTGGATTAGAAAACTCTCAACTTTCACGCATTTCTAGAGCCTGTGCTCACTTGGCTATTTATCTCTTTTTTGCATTTAGGAACAATGAATTAACTGAACCTTTAGAAAAACAACATTTTACTTGCATAAGTGGTTGATTAGATTAACACTTTTTGTAGAATTTTCCACCTAGATGAACATTAAATTTGTGTGCATGGGGAGTGGTTGTAGTTGACCAGAATAACATCAGTTTTTTAAGCCTTTATTAACGGACACCAGTTGGACTTTATTGGTTGGTTGAATGATTACTTGGAATATTGTCTGATCAAGTCAAACTTGTAATGGGGGCTATTTTTCTAAATTGATATGGGTGTGCTTCAGAATGGCACAAAATTTATAGAATACATGTATTGTGTGCAATTATATATGTTGTGCCACCAAATTTCACTTAAATTTAAAGCTACCGTGTCTTCTGGACTATGAGTTGCACCTTTTAACAAGACAATGTCATGCAAAATGGCAAATATTTAATAAAATCAATGCATCAGATGCGCTGTCAACGAAGTTGCAGATCCGCTGTTCTGTCGGTTTGAAAACCAGTTACATGGTAAATTCTGTTGAAATAAAATTTGTTGCACACACAACAAAGCCTCAATTATTTCCGTCTTCATTGTACTTAAAAGGAATTGTAATGTCATGGTCTGTAATGTTTACTACTTGTAGTTGTCTTGTAAGGCGCCCTTGTAACGGCATGGCCGTGTTACGGCGCCATATAAATTGTCGTAATTATTATTATTATTATTACTACTAAAGTTTAGACATCATTTACAAAGTTCCTTTATGTAAACGTACAAATTAAAGTTGATTAAATCATAATTATTAATGCATATAATTTTTTATAGCATCACAAAAAATTCAAGTTGCTATCCAAATCTTGTGCCCACCTTTAGAAGAATGCTTCATACAAATAATTTGACTATTTCCATTAAAGTGATCCAGTGCTTCATATTAATAACTTGATAAAATTGCAGTTGTCCAACAGGACATTAGTGAATATTGGCAAATTTTTATATAATGAATACCAGTGCAGCAGTGTACAATGGTGTCATGCAGACATTACTTGGACTAGAAACTTTTGCCAAATTTTATGAACTAGGCCTATTCAGAATCAACATAAACCATTTGGCAAACCTCCTTGTGTTTATTGATCATTACAAGGCTTATCGGTTTTGAATCTGATATATAACTTAATCTAAACGTTTAAATGGAGTTTATGAAGACAGAAGAGTTATCTTCGAACTGGACCTAAAAGCCCAACGAACGTATGCTGAGAAAATGGACAAGTGCACAGAGATAGGCCTAGACATAGAGAATAACTAGGAGTCTGTAATCAGCTCTTGATGGAATTTGAAGTTGGGGAGTTCAGCTGGTGGAGAGGCTTGACCTTGACATTCCGTGACAGCCCAATCCGAAGGACACCAGAGGTCGGTGAGCTGTATGAGGACTGCTTATCGTAGATGGCATTTGCATGACCTCCACTATCTGCAAATACAAACATAGCTATTTTTATGCCATCAATATGGAATTCCCCGCAACTTCCAGTTAAATCTTCTGACTGTTAACTTCAGCATCCAATGTTATCTGCTGCAAGACCATTGTTAAAATGCAGAATAATTTGTCTATCCTGCTTGACTTTTTCAGTTAAAAGCATCAGTTTGTTAATAAATTATTGTTTCCTAACGCAACAGACTAGAAAATACTTTCAATTGTATGGCTCAAAATAAACATATTTCCCTAAATTTAACTACCAGTACTGTGCAGTACATGTACTTTTTGGTTTAAATTCTTATGATTGGCAACTTTCTATCCGCTCACTGAACAATAAGAAGACAAAATACAGTAAGGCATGAATGGCACTCAGCCAGTAATAAACCATGACTACCACCTCCTCTACCAAATGCAGTTCACTGAAATATCTCCTATTACAATGCAATAAACGATTCAGGTATACAACGCCTTTTAGGCTAACACAGCAATCTAACTGATCTCTAAACAGGTGTAACATAGGTACACCATTTCTCATTCCTCATATACCACTTCAACCAGACATCTTGAAAAAGAGTACCACAGCCAACATGCCACCGAGGGTGACAATTACCTTTGGGTATATTTGATCGAGCCATCGTCTTCTGGGAACTAGAAGCCGGGTTGACAGGTTTTACGATCTTGGAATTCTTTGACTTTTCCAAAGTCTGTTTTGCTAAAGTGAAGAAAAATTAAAGCATTTAGAAAAAGCAAAGAACAGCAGGAATTCTGAGATACAGTGAACTTATAAAAAATTTTTTAGCAACTATTATTTCTGTATTTATTATTAAAGCATCAATATCTGCTGATAAGCATCAACTGATGGCATTGAGCAATCCCAGGTAAGGCTCGAACCCACAATCCCCATTGCAAGGCCATTGCTCAAACCATTGGCTGCTGTCAATGCTCCAAAGACTGCACTTCCTCAAAGGCAGTACACAACATATTCACAGATGAATGGCTAGAGAAACTGTCAGATGAAATATAAATTTGATATAACCTCCACAGAAATAGCCCACTGAATGTGCACAGTGGTGTGGTTAACATTGTGAACAAGAAGGCAAAAGCACAAAAGCTTGAGGGACACCACAATGACCACATGTTAGCAAAATATTGTACAAGTGATTGCCATATGCATATGCTAATGGAGTGTGTGGACAGAGATACACATGTACCAAACCAATTCAGTACAGGACCAGAAACCTCAAACAATGCTGGATGCGATGCAAAGGTAGAGAATGGTTCACATTATCAAACTTAGCAGACAACTCAAGACGTTCGTTCAGTCACCAAACCTTTTACCATAGAGCGTCTTGATACACAAACCCCTTAGTTCTAAGAGGGATTTACTTATCAAGACACTCAGTTAAAGTACACCGAAACTACATCGTGTCGATACATATATGTAGTAAGTATAACTGACCAAGGAACCATTACATCACAAACTCCACAAAGATTACCTGATTTTGTTGGCTTCGCAGGTGTTGCTTTGGTGTTCCTTTTACTCAGTCCTTTCGTTTTCGTGAGACGTCCTCGACACGTGTCAGATGAGGAGCTACCATCACTTCCATCATCATCTTCTTCAGATGACTCAGCATCTGATGAACTGGGATGATCACTGAGATCAGCTTTTAAAAGTAATACCACTTAAAATTACTAAAACATACTTCATGAAAATGCACCCACCATTTACTTAAACTGGAAAAGCATTTACTGTACCGTGGAACAATCATATACTTTACAATGAAGCAAATATTAACTTAACAATGAAAACATCATCTACTTTAATGGAAAAAAACACTTTCACAATATACACAATTTTTAAAAAAGCTTCTCCCTTCAAACAATAAAAAGATGAGAATAATGTCTCAACCATCATCACTGCCGAGGTCTGAATTCGTTTTCTTTATGGATGCCACCTCCTCTTTCTTTTCAGACTGTATCTCCTCTGTGAAACTTGATTCCAGCTGCATGTTTCTCGTTTCTTTGTCAGCTGAGCTGCCTAAGTTTAAAAAAAATTCAGCCATACAAAAAGCAGTTTGTAAACATCTACTTATCTGAGCTTTTACAGCACATTTTCAGGACATCTTGAAAGCACTGAGTGTTTCTTCCTAGGCAATCTAAACAGGTAGGTGTCAACATGAGAAAGTAACTGGAGTTTTGTTAGATCCATGTGCTATATGGCTGAGTGCAAGAGATTAGATTTCCTTTCCTAAGTGACTAAGATTTAGGCCTGGTCATCACGCACGTAGCAAGACTTAAATTCAAGAGGAGGCAACTTCACAGACCATTGGCAAAATCCTGGTCATTGGGGTCATTAGTCAATCAAAGTTCCAGAATATAAAAAAAGCCAGAGGAGGCAACTGCCTCCTCGTGACTCAGTGTAGCTACGCCTATGCTGGTCATAAGATCTTTTCCATACATAAACTGATGAAGTATAAACATGCTTCCATTATTGAAATTTCACAGCAGCAGTACATTTGTATCAAAGGTAGTCGTTACCCAAGAAGCTCCTTGTAAAAAGATAAAGAATAGCTGATTAATTGGTACTAATTATAATAAACTGATCTTGGACATAACAAAAAAGCATTAATACAAATGGAAATAACTTCAAAACCTGTGTACTGTAAGACCTTGGCATCAACAGAGTTTGGAGCACTGGAAATCTGACTGCTAACAGAAACTGGTTCAATGTGACTCGCTTTCGGATCAGAAGACGTCTTTGAGAGACTCATCACAAGTTCCAAGTCCCGTTCAAACAACCTGTCATCAAGAGAACGCCTAAAAAATCAACCTCCAATATAACCACTTCTACAAAACCAACAGGAAAGGAACACCAGCACAGCTTTTAATTAATAACTTAGCAACATCTTAATGGGCTGGCGTCTAACGCATAAGGCATCACCAAATTGCATACCAAAATGCTGCTACATTCAGGTCAAAAGCCAGATCAGCACATAAAGATAGAAAGACAGCCTATGGCGGATGAGCTCAAGCTCCTCACTTTGTCCTCTCCACAGTTCCACAAGCGCCTGAAGTCAGGCAGAGATATTACTGGTTTGGGTCAGAAGCACCACTGATTTAACGTAATGTAAATCTTTGAAAATTTCTCAGCGCCCACAAGTCACACCAGGGAGACCAGCTTATTCACTGGCGCTATATCAAATCAAGTTCGCAATAGCCAGGCTGCTCTGTTTCTTCCGATGCCAGGTCAATATACGGGGCGGTCAAGCCAAATAGACAACATACTGACCCAAGACAGAACAGAACAAAGAGAAGTGGGAAGAGTTCCATAGCTTGGGTCCAGCAACTGAAAAGCTTACAGATTTCGATTCTAACAGTATCAATTTATAAGCAAAAATTAAGAACTAATACAAATTAAGTAGTTGCAATTAAAACTACACATTGTATGGGCAGATGAAAGGTAATAACATCTCAGCATTATTAGATTCAGCTAGCCCCTGAACAAACTGCAGATTCATCAATACATCAAACCTCAAAACTAGAGAGTGACGCGGGGAGACAATCTCGTCCCCATCCCCGCCCCGCAACAAGTAAATCTTCCCCATCCCCGCCCCATCCCCGCAAGTTTTGTCCCCATCCCCACCCCATCCCCGCAGGCTTTCTCCCCGTCCCCACCCCATCCCCGCAGGACAGCATCACATTCCCCGCAAAAAGTTTACACCCGTTAAAATTTAAAAACAACAATTTTTACCTTACAAAGCTATTTGTATTGCTGATTGCATTAATAAAACATTATGCAAAAAACCAATTATCTAATCGACAATTTGCATTAACCAAGCCCTTACTATTTCTGACTAGTAAGCTTCAGGAAAAAATCTCAACATCACCCTGGACTGATTTGGGATTGTACTTGTATCTCTCAGAATGACACGTTACTACTATGTTAAAAATTAATTCATCAGCATAGACAAGCTCATAAAAGGGCTAAATATCTACCATATGCTAAATACTGTAACTACAATATTACTTTTTAAAGAAAGTCGGTCACTTTTTGTTTTGTTAGTAAAATGCAATGCTATTTTTTTTCATAAATAAAATGCTGTTCCAAAGTTCTAGGCAGTTAAATTGTTATTCTTACCGCATATCGTTGGCGCACATGCACACCACACTATCTGCTAAAGTGTATCTAAACTTACTTGTCAACTGAAGACACGGTCTTGTGAGAAGAGGTGAATTCTGGCATCGCAGTAATCAATAATTATTATTGGTCGACCTTTGGGTTCGAGGTAGGCTATTAGCGCCGACTGATTTAACGTGTAATTTCAGCCAGCTAAATAGTTCAGGTTCGCAAATCACAGACACGCTAATAAAACGGCCATATATAACTTTTAGTTTAACCACTATTAATTTTAAAATAAATTTCGGTCGCTTTTTGCTTGAACAACTTATTTTAAAACAATTCCAATTCCGTAGACAGGAAGTTAATCACCATTGATATGATCCAATGATATCTATATTTAGACCTACAGGCATCAAGCAACGGCATTAAGTAGAGTCAAAACATCGACTGGAACAGACATTTTAAGTAAGTAAGTAGATGTAACTAGGAAAGTCAATAATTATTACTGAGTGGTAATTATGTAGACTGTACGCTGTATAACTATAAAAGTTGTCATTACCGCTGTTTTATCGCCGGTTCATTCCCCATTACCGCGGTATTACCTCGAGAGTAAACCCCATTACCGCGGTATTACCGCAATTGTTGTCCCCATTACCGCGGTATTACCGCAAATGTTGTCCCCATTACCGCGGGGTTTACCGCGGTTACCGCGGTTTCCCCGCGGGGAAATTCCCCATGTCACTCTCTACTCAAAACCCCTTCAAGGAGTAATTCCCAAAAGATGGTTTTTCCACAACTCTTGGCATTCATTTTCTGATAAAACAATGATGGCCACCTTTCAAGTGACCATCAAGCACAATTGTGCATATCAGAAACTGGCAGCATAGAAATGGACATGGTCAGTAATCAGTATTAATACTCACCACAAGCTCAAAGTTCAACTCCAATCACTTACACACAGTGCTTCATCTGAAACTTCTCACTTACCTCTCCTTTGAAGTTTTATCATTACTTTTACTGGATGACGTTTGCTTGGGGTTTATCGACTTGAGTTTTTCTGTCACTTTCTCCTTGGCTGTTCGCAACTTCTTGACAGCAGGTCCTCTTGAAGATGTGGCAAAATCTTCTACAGAAAAAATGCTAGCAGGTCAGCTAAACAGTTTAAGTTGAGCCCTTTTCAAGTGCACATTAATAAAGTTGAAATAACTAATTCTATTTTTCGTATTGTAGCCTAATAATTAATATATAGCTTTTAAGCTTAGTCGAACTTGGCTGAGTAGGCCTTACGTACGATAAGTGTTGTTGAAAATATTGACACTGGACACATGGTAGTAAATAGATTAAAATAATATTGAAAACATAAGTCAATCCTGTACAACAATTATAGTAAATCCTATCTACCTATAGTGGCGTATTTAATCTACAATAAATAGATTATTATGAGACTTATCTGATTCCCCATTACAAGTGCACGTGGATCCCATGTCGAAATTATCGTAGAAGAATTCTTGGATTGGTCTCACGTAGTCGTAGATACTCGAGGTTCAATCGCTGGTCTCGAATACGTACATCACTTCTCCGTCTTTGAAAGTCAAGGTAGCGTAGAAATATCCGAATCCACACGTAGGAAGATAGTCTCACGCTTTAAATTCCTCACAACTAACCGTCCAATTGGCTTGCAGTTAGTTCCGAATGACGATCGCTCCCAAACAACCTCGCAACAGTAATTCCAGTTGAATGTTAGTCTTTCCAAGCTTACGCCGGAACGAATGACTTAGCAATCATACTGTTTTACTCCGTTACACATCCACTTTCTCTCAACAGTAACTTCAGCAGAACGACAGTCTTTCCTAACTTACGCAGGAACGATTGACTTCGAATCTCGCCGTCTTACTTCATCAAATAATGTCGTGGCAATGCTTCACTACCACCGACGCTCGCAAGATTAAAGTTCGCTCGAACTCCACTTCGATCGAAACACTTTAAATCCTGGATTCACCGTGATCGCTCCTAGTAAAGTCGATCCACGTATATCTCCGCAACTCAAACGATGCTGCTGTCTTCCTCCTTTCTCAGCAGTTCCTTTTTCCACTCCCTTCACTTGAACTTCCAACGTCTTAACAGTCATTACCGGTCTTTAACCGTCCCTGTGTTTCTATTCACCTAGCGTCATTGGTCGCTTAGCAACATAGCACATCACGTGACATTTAAATTACGTTTAAAAGCCTCTTACCTAGTCTAATATTACATTTATGAATCGCCACTACATCTTTTATATATCGCCACTGAAATTGACTAGCTTATACTAGTATTATATTAATTAATTAGTTAAACATGGCATTTGATAAGATTTAATCGCTACACGTATTATAACATTTTATTATTATTTCATAATAATCATAATAATGTTCTGAAAATTGAAACTGAAAACAAAAAGTCAATAAAGATAACTACCATCATCATTGTCCCCTTCAAAATTGTTCTCGCCTAATGCAGAATAGTCCACCTGTTTCCGCGCCCTACAACAGAAAACAAAAATGGTACCAATTACCAACTTTCCAGGTCATTTATGAGGACAAGTTGTGATCTACATATTTTCCTCTTTACTATTACAGAGGGACCAACTCCATGCAATTAGTCATTTACCGATGGGCGACTTGCATGGCTGCCATACAGTTAAATACGACTTCTGTAATAACTTGTAATCATCCGTTCGTACTATGACTTGTAATCATACTGCGTATTTGTCAGTTTGAATTAATAAGGAAGAATATTATTATTATTATTATTAGTTAATGACAAATTACATTAAGTTGACAAATAGATCTAATATAATCTACTAAAATCAAATTATTTCCATAACGCAGTTATCATAATGTCAATCCGATGGTAGCAATAATTATAACTGAAAGGAAACGCAGAAGATCCCTGCATCTCCTTATTTTCAATTAAAAACAAATAAACACCCGTGTAGTGCACTACGTACCTGGACGATGTTCGTCTGTCACACATTTTCCTGTAAAATGCCAATGACCGAATATTAGGACAAAAACTAGAATTATGCGAAAACAGTGTTCAAAACGGATCCTTCTATATGCGATTCAACTGTACTTTAAATCAATATTAACATTTAAAGTATTAAATTTGTCAATCACAAACTTGTATTTATTTTTTTCCCTCCACCAGATTACGCATATTTAATTCACACTCGTTAAATGACGTCATAGATTAGCCATGGCCGCCATCGGACGACTGACGGAATACCAGCAGAACACTAATATTATTGTCTTCAGTTGATTGTTATTAAAGGTGGCCCTCAATATATACGTGTTGCGACCTTTGGCGTCGAAACAATATAATATTGGAGAGTTTTCAGAGAAATACTAGCCTGGTTATCTGCATTAGTTAGGTGTGCGAAACTGGTTCGCAAATAGCGATAGCGGATCAATAATAAAAGATTTCAATCTCTGGCTAACACAGTCCATATACGGAACCTTAAATGACACGCAATACTATTAATAATCTGGTTCCTTTGAATGCTCCAGTAGACTATTACAACTGTTAAATTTTTATTTTTCCGTACGCATTTATATTTTTGGTTTTGTTGGGGTTCTCTGGAACTGCATAGGTCTATAGCCTAGAGTCAGACTTTTTGTCAACACAGCGCATCCTTCTTCGCAGTTTTGCATTAGGCCTAATTCTATTAGTAAATTGTGGAGTTTTTGTCTAGTTACTACTCAATTAGGCCTACCGGTATGTAGCCTATAGCAGCGGACCCAAAAGGCTATCAAACTTTGTGATAGCTTTCTTCGACCCACCTATGCAATGACCCGCGCGCGCGCGAAGTGTTTAAAAGTTGTGTGAGCCAACCTCAGCTAAGTACGTAGGGCCTACCTAAAATTAAGGTGGATAAAATAATATCCGATATCACTGTATTATTTTTTATAGTAGGCCCTATTAGGCTAATGTTTTCAAAAAAGTTGTTAGCATATGTTCTTGACTTGGCGTCACCGAGCCAAAACATGAGAGCATCGGCGTCATAGTCTGACATGGATGATGGCTCCCATGCCTCGATCTGCTTCTATCCAAATTTCTGAGTCAGTGATGCATATAAATAGAACTATGAACTAGACTGTTCTATTTCCAAGGCTATGCACATAATTATAATATTAAATTACTAAACGAAGTCGACTTTACGTATCACTACTTACGTACGATGTGCGTTTGTTACGTCACATTGACAAAAGCAACTATGGCAACTCGACTTTCTTCAATTTATGTGAACTGGATCGGTTAATTAACTGTAGTTCATTTACTTCGTTCAATTTGTTGTCGACTTAGTGCCAGTATATTGATATCGAAATGCTAATTAAGGTATTGTATGGTGATAACAAACTGCTGCTCTGCAATTCGACTTGCTCCGTCGTTAATCTGATTCGATATATACAAAACAAAACCGGTTTTACCGTCAAGAACATCGACCTGGCAGACGAAACAGGCAAGATCTACACTACTGTGTACTTCCAAGATCAAGTGACTGCTATTGCGCCTTATTTCAGAAGTAGATCTGCTGACCTGGGGCGGGGGAATTTAGGGTAATGGTAACACTCGGACACGAAGTGCAGAAAATCAGCATAGACACGGGATCGATTCCCGCTACCCTCCCAAAGGTCGACTCAGCCTTTCATTCGCCAGACGGCAGGGGTAAAATAAGCACTAAGGCAGATGGGCGCCTTGCATGGCTGCCATAGTTAAATTCGACTCCTGTAATAACTTGTGATCATCCGTTCATACTAGGCCCCTATGACTTGTAATAAAACTGTGGTGTGTCAGTTTGAATTAATAAACGAAGATTATTATTATTATTACCTTAAAATGTGTTCAAAGGTCAGTCAGTCAATTAGTCAGTCAGTGGCAGGGCTGTTAAAGGCTTGGTTTTTTTGTTTAAAAAAACAAAAATCTTCAAATTTTTGTTTTTTCTTTCTTCAAATTTCAAAATTATAAATGCCAAAAATGTCGTCTCTTCACGTCTCTTGGCAATTGTTGTATGGTCTTTTTTAACTTCGTTCTACTGTTCTAGTTAATTTCATTTATATTCAACTGATTTATTTGAATGGTATTATGCCATTTTTACGAGTTTTATGAACCGATATAGGAAAATCTCAAAACCAAAAAAACCAATTTTTCATTTTGAAAAAAGTTTGGTTTTTTGCACCCCTGGTCAGTGGCCTTGCCAACTTTGAAAATGGTTAATTCACATATCAATATCCAACTTGGATGCATAACTGGCGACCAAGTTAATAAAACCATCTGACGCACTCATAAGGTCTAATGAATAGGCTACGTCTAAGCATTACGCAAACAGTGACGTCTTTCGGAAAACGACAGAGGTCGTTCTCTGTCAAATCAACCAGAGGTGTACACCAAACACCTCACTATTTTCAAAGGCATAAATAGTGATACAGTTGTCACAATAGGCAGAGGAAAATTCGAGTTAATTATCTGAAAGTTGACCACACACAGCAATTATGTCAAAATACCTAGCGGTTAATGTGAAATATTGATAAACAGTAATTGATTCACTATCTCTGACTTGCTGTAAATTTTGAAGTAACAAGCAGATGTCTGAAATTCTCACCTGATGATTTCGTGTGCCAATTACAAAAGTGTCACGATCATCAGTGTCTCTCTGAATTCTTTCATATAGGCCTACTGTAGATGGAAAGGTGAACATTGCTCTAATTATCGCATTTGTTTCGTTTGCATACACAAGCACATGCATATACATCATTTGCTGCTGGGAAATCACAGAGCCATAAAGCGATTCTTGATTGCAAGCTGCGTTTACTGTTGCATAACAGCTAATACAAAATTTGGCTAAGAAGAAATGTTTACTCTGGTCTTTCACTGTAAATGATTTGCACTGTATCTAGTAATAGAAAATGTGTGTCAAATTTCATTAAAATACAAGATGTTGTGGTGTACAATCACTTTAATACTGGTTGATTTGATGCTCAATGACCACAGACAAGCATGCCCTTAATCAATGACTGCAGAACAATATCCAGGTGCTGCATTTATCATGACTTTACTGTCCATATCAATCAGTAAACAATTAATAAATCAATGCAATTACATATACAGTATTTACAAACGTTTAACTGCAAGTAATCTTCTGTGGGCCAGGACTGGTGGTGCAACTCTCCGCACATCCAACCGAGTATGCAGACAAGTATGCAGCAAGTGGTACCTACATCCTCGTAGAGAAGCAACTCAGGCCAGACAGTGGTAAGGTATCACCAAAGAAGAACCAAGATCCCTACACCTACACGTCGCTGCTCGAAAACTATGAAGAACTCTTTCCGAACCTGGTCGACTTTCACACAGCTTCACAAAAACTTGCGCGCAAAGAACGCAAAGACAAGTTGTTAAGTCCAACAAACAAGTTGCTGAGTCCAGCAAGCGCGACAAAGTCAAAAGCTGCAAGTCCTCAGCGGTCAACAAAGTCACCAGCAAAGAAAAAGTCATCGAGTCGACCGACTACATAAATAACAGCACCTTAGTTATAAACGTTCATTTAACCTCAGATACAGTATAATTTTAATTTAACTAGACAAATATTATGACATTAAATGACGCAACCAACATGTTTCTATACAGCTAAAAAAACAGATGTGTTAACCAATCTGATGAAAAATTAAACAAATCTGATGAAAAATTAAACAAACAACACACAACAAAAGGCCTGCAAACAATCAGCTCCACTGTTACTGTTACAGCCATTGCATCTATAAGCATGAAATACTAATATACAACTTTCTCTGTACAGAATGGAATTACAATATGCAAGTCAGATTAGCATGCATATAGCCACGACTATAATCCTTCCCATATTATTCCAAATCATATCCATCAAAGAGATCAGCCAATTAAACATTGTTGTAATTTTTACACCCAGTGCAGCTGCACCATGTACTCATTGTACTGCACCTATGTACAGCACAATAAACGATGACTGTAAACGTTAGTTACATTTACCAACATTCTCCAAATTATGTCTGCGCAAGACTACCATAAATCACATACGCCAGTTCTGAAAACATGAAAGCGAGCGTCACTTATTGCATGGCCTCTGAAGCACAGCTCTCGTAGATAATGCCTTAAGCTTGCAAGATTCTTGGCTGAAGCAGAGACTTTCACCTGCATCAACTCACCTGTGTCATTAACTGAAGCATAAACTCTAGATTATGGTTTGGCAGCAAGCAGTATGAAGCTTACATAGGCCTTTTATAATGCAGTAAGAAAGTATGTAGATCATTTTTTTACGAATTACCGGGTAAATACCAGAAAGGCAAGTTGCCATAAAAATTCACATAAGAAACACAATTAACCTCTATTACCCCAAAGAACATTATACATAAGTACATCCCAGAGAAGCGAGTACTTGGTGAAGTACTTTTAATTAAATTTAGTTGATCATGGAAATAAAATTATTTGCAATGCTTAAAAGACCTTTAAAACTTGGATAAGCAACACAAATTTTGCTTTCACTTGCAACGCTTAAGTAAAAAATCATGAGAAAAACAAACATCACATCTTAAAGCACGAGGATTCAACAGAAGTTTGATGGAAGTCATGGTTAGTCGTCGGCTGACTTAACTTCACGGTGTCGAACAGCTGTCTCATGCCTGTCGTGACTCTGACTTGTATCTTCAGCCTTGGATTTTGACTTGCTAATGTCTTCATCATTGTCTGGTAAGTCAGAATCATCAGCCTAAAAAGAATTTATATGAAAAATTATCATACGTCAGAAACTTGTGCACATACTACCCTGTAATTATAACTATGACATCAAGTCATCAGATTTTTGGATGGTGTTACGGATTACAACCTCATTATTTATGTGAAACAAAGAATTTGATGTTGAGCCATGAACTTGCTTCAATAGGTTATCCATGTTCTGGGTTGTTACGTAATCTGCACTTGAGTTGCAAAACTCCTATGCACTTTGTGACCTTCCTTGAACACTTTACAACTACCTTCCTTGACTGCAGAAATAGACGTTTATATCAATCAATCAAAATTTATTTAGTGCCCCTTCAACATCATATTATGCCTTAAAATGCTGGTCTGTACACTGGTGTTATATAATTACTACCAAACATATATATATTTAACCCTGACCTAGCATTATAAAACCTAGTCAAAGTCAAATTTAACATAGATGAATGCAGATATAAGTAGAATCACTACACAATCCAACAAACTGCTTTCAGTCTTACTGTAATGTAAGGGCATTGGGCAATGTGTCATACCGCTATCTCCTCATAATCACCATCTATGGAAACCATGTCATGTACCATTACACTGAGGCTGCACTATAACGGGGTAATTCTCCAAAGCAGATCTTAAAGCCGTGTTATTAAAAAGTGCATCATGAGGATGCAGGTTCCATATGGGCAGCACTTCTGTTCAGTACTTAGTGTCTTGGTACTTATATAGATACATACACATATGGGGTAAGTGAATCTTCTAAGCAAACTGAGACTAAATTTCACGGAGTTATTCGAACTATGGAGGTCAAAGTGACGATAAGACATCATATCTATAATCAACCGATGAAGAACAGCTGTTGTCTTTCACAGAGACCAGACTGGGGAGCACTCTTACGCAGAAGATGTTTCATAAATTAACTCAATGAACAAAGAAAAAAGAATGTATCAATGCCTAATCCATTGACTTCTATGCGTCATATCGTATTGCATCATAATTTATAAAGCAGTAGTCCAAGCCGGCGCATTACTTGTGAGAAATGCATGGAGTATGGCGGTAAAGATAGGACAGAACGATCATCTGATAGCGCTCGTCATCACAATATACAAGCCATCAATGATTCGAGTGAACCCATAGTGAAACTCAATCTCTTCAAGAAATTTGGATGAAATACCCGTACTGACCATATCTGTCAAAGGCTAACTCTCCTCCCAATCTCATCCTAATTAGATTAGCAGCAGATGGCAAACACTCTGGCAGTAGATCAAAAGACCCACCTTCGTTGCACCATCATCATCATCGGTCTTGACCGGTTCCTCGTTTTTCTTGTTGACCGAGGCTTTCGATTTCAGCGGCAGCACTCGAGTTGGTTCGCGCAAGTCACACAGGCAAACAATCATCTGCAAACACAAATAAACGGTGTAACAAATTTAATTAGGAATTTATCTACAACAGAGAAACAATTCCTTCAATGACTACAAGGTTTCTCTTTATGGTTAACATATCAACCCAGGTATAACTGGAATCAGACCTGACCCAGTAAAGAAAAGGATAGGTAAGGTATCACACAGATAAGATACATTAAGGTAAAGATAGATAAGAGAAGAATGGATAGGGAAAGGGTAGATAAAGTAATGGCAGATAAGGTAAGAATATATGAGGTAAGGATGCCTATGGAATGGGCATGTAAGATCATAAAAAAAACCATAAATCAAGGTAGGAATGTTAATTGGCTATAATTCTCAGTCAATAGTAGCCTTGACATCTACAGATCTTTCTGCTTAACGGAAACAACAACTACCAAACATTAAAAATAATAACAAAGATAACAATAACACATCACAGACAATATGCAAGAGTACTTACAAGGCCAATGAACAGTCCAAGCAAAATGGTAGCAACAGCAAATATAACGTAGGAGCCCCACACTGGAATTCCATAATCAGTCATCATGGTTGTATGCAGATCCTGTAAAACAACATCACAATCAGTGTCATTTACTACCAGTCGCTACCATCTGCCAGATGGATGGATGGACTGAATGAATGAACAAATTACCTAGTTACTTAATGAAATGGCTCCAAAAATGAGATCGGCTACTACAGTGTCTTTTGAACTACAATAATGGTGCTACAGACATTTCCACATTTTATCAGACTGACAATAAAATGAAAGAAATACTATGACGCAATATCCACTCACCCTGATGGCCATGGAAAAACGGAAAAACATTCCAAGGAAAGACATGCTACAAAAAATTAGCAATCAATAAACATGAAGCTAAAGAAGAATGCAAACAAACACAACATTGCATAGCTCAGGGTTACCCTTGATTCAGACGTGTACTAAACCTGGTCACCTTCCAATCTTTGTGAAGACATGAACTCTTTGGAAGATCCCCCAAGAACTAAGAATGCTCTATGCAACCTATTGCTACAACTAAATTCTTCAAAGATAGTTTTGTGAACCGATGCACTTTTCACTATATTTAGTTGTGCATGCTCGCTCATATTTGCTTACCTGGTAATGTATTGCACATGTCCTTGTCCAATGCAAATGAAAAAAGGTTACTTATCTCTCTCAGTTCTTCTCAGCTTTAGCAATGATTAACAACCGTTCAGAGGTCTACACACGGCACTGTATGAATGCTAAGGCCAACTAAGTGGCATGACCTCAAAACCAAATGTGAGTACAGACCAGATTGTCATCCTGGTCTCCCCCTTTACTGTACATCCTTGCCTCTGCTAATTTCTCAATGATTTTATCAGGCAGCTTCCTTCAACACACAAACTGAAATCCAAATGCAGTCAAAACTTGCACTTACTGAACAGATGTTGGTGACTGGTACCATGGCACTGGATCGACTTCCTGCCACTTAGCTTTGGCAACAAAGTCGTAGATATGTGCCTCACTTCTCGCGTCTCTGAACTGGCGAAAAACTCCATCTTTTATGCTGAACAGGTGCAGAATAGATTAATACAGTTTGTTAATTGAGCATCAGTAATTTCAACACATACAATACAAAATTCTAACTCATGGTTCAAAACATATAATATGTAAGAATCAGGAAAATATGAGTAATCAGCAAGTGAGGCATTGCATGATGTATGTGAGTATGTATCTTGTGAGTATAGAAATCATTAAGTACCTCACAATAACACTAACTAAGCTTAATGGTATTAGTCAATAAGAAGAACTTTATAAGTTAGCAAATGATGCACATATAACTGGAAAAGTCATCGCTGGAGAGATCCTGCACACAAGCAGAGTCCAACCAGTGAATTTCAATCCAAAGTAAACACCACTGTCATTACCAGAAGGCACTAGTATGATGACCTTTCGTGCTTCCACATAAAACCTGCTTACTGGTGACATGTGCGACATGGACATTCTTATATAAAGTAATCTAACACGAGACACAAAATTATGCCAAAATCTGCACATCATCTCTACAGGACCTTCTGAATGGCTCTGTAAACCATACAACAGTTAAATGATATTATTTACTCAATTAGGACTTGTTCGTCTGTAACTCTGAATCTGATGTGCAAACGCATGTATGACCAATGCTTAGAATGTCACTTGAGGAAATGTCAAATCATGCTTAGTCTATTATATTCAGCTACAGATGGGAATAAACCCATAGAAGTTATAATGCACAGGACATCTATAGTACCTTCAAAAGATTTGAAAAGGCACTAAACAAATATGTTGATACATGCATACAAAATTTCTGTCACATTGTACTAAGTTTATGGAACAAGAAACTCTGAATCTGAGGTAAATAATTGGCACTTACTGAAAGATTGTTGGTAAAGCTGTGACAAAAAACCTTCCACTAAGAGCTGTAACAGTATTAAAAACAGGACTGATGTACTCGCAATGGATTGATCGACCTGCCAACTAACCAACTTATTGAATGATTGAAGATTTACTGACAGATTTGCTGCGTGATTGATTGGCTGAATAATGACTGAATTAATGATAGTGTAGTGGTTAGCATGCTGGACAGTGAAATGAGAGGTCCGGGGTTTAAATCCCTGCCAGAGCAGAAATTTGGTTCGAGATTTCTGTTCCACCTGCACTCCCTAGCCAACTCAGCCATAATGAGTACACTGACCGTACACTGTCAGTGGGAAAATGAGATGATTAGGGAAAGGACTGTCCACCTGTCCTCATATGCCATGGCTAAGAAAATGAAGTGGCTAATACTTTATACCCATGTCTGCCTCGGGGCTAGCTTAAGGGACTGCTCTTCTTCATCTTAATGACTGACTGATTTGCCCCTTGATTCTAAAATCCTGATTTAAAAATGAACTGCAAATGTAACCTTCTAATGTTTTTATTTGGAACAAACCCTGTCTGAACATTACACAGCACTCCCCAGTCCCCAGTAGCTTCCTAAGTGTAATCTGCATGTTTTCACAGTTAAACAATCATGTTAGCTTGTAACTATAATCGTACAACTCAAGTGCCTAATGGAAAAGTTCCTTCAACAGTCACAAACCTGGATTGTTTGTGACATCAACACCTGCCACATTGACATTGAACTCTTTAACACGATCTGCAATAACTTCCCACGTTGAGGTCAAAGACTGACAAGCAGGACACCATGGTGCATAGCTAAAATTGAAATCAAGAAGTTCAGCAACTGCTGTTTCTGAACCTATATCACAGCAAAAGTTAAAGAATCCGTGGTTTATTGAATCATACACACTGTGGATAAATACCCATAATTCGCAGAGGAGTGGGTTTAAGGCAGAAGGATTATATAAGCAGTCATTAGATTAGAATAGATTTTTGGCATAAGTATGTAATGAGATACAGAACAAGACAAGCAGAAATTATATGCTAAATTGGCTTACAATGGGCTTCTATGAAGTGCAATCGCCACTGAAGTTTTAGAAAATAATATGCACACGTCAGACATTCTTGGGATGTAGTTTACTCAATACTATTTCATAATTTATTCCCATTTCCCATCATTAAATATACATTTCTCTGTAATTTTCCTTCAACAGCCAATAAAACTGTTTCAGTTAGTTAATGTAGTAAAAAAATCTATGCACTTGTTTTTATTTAATGAATCCTCTTCAGTGATAATATCAACCAACACCACAAATGCAACTTTTCCTGGTAAACGAAACAAAATCAATCGATACCCCGAAACTTTTCTATGCATAGTTCAAGTTTTACAGGGCACGCGCGCAGACCGACTCACAATTTAACGAGCCATTCTCCTTCGAGCATTTCGTCCCAATCATCTTCTGATAATTCTCTAACTGGTCCCAGTCCCTGAGTGACAGAAATAAAGACGAGAAACGAACAAAACACAAATCTCCAGACAACCGCCATCTTTCTCATCCTCGTCGTCATCAACGCCATCACTTAAACACAGCAACTTCCGGTTTTCCTAAAAGTTGACGTAAAATCATAGCGCCAGATCCTATGCGAAGAGTGACGTTTTTATTCTTAGTCGAAGTTATTACCTGAATAATTAATAGTTAGCGGGGCCCGTGGCGCATTGGATAACATCTGGCACAGAGACCGAGAGGTACCGAGTTCGAGCCCCCGTTGGGCGGTTATGCTTTGTAGGCTGCTATTAGCGCCGTTGTATTGCAAGCTGTCTGTTCTGTTAGTAGTTAAGATTTCAATTGATTGCATAACATGTAAATGTACATCGCAGTGCGTTTGTCAGGCGATTATTAAAGAAAAGATATTATTATTATTATAATTATTATTATTATTATTATTATTATTAGTTGTTAAAAACGGTGAAAACCAAATAAAAAACGGGAAAAAAACGGGAAAAAACGGAAAAGAAAATAATTTGACTTTGTTGCATCTTTTACAGCATTTTAAAATTAACACCCTTGTTTACACAATTTTATTTTAATCAGCAAATAACATAACTTTATTAGTAAACACCAAGTTACATTAATTTACAATAATAATTTTCTTTTTTATAATTTGGTTTAGTAAGAACTTGAGAAATTAAAAATATTGAAATAATAACAGACAGTAGGCCTAAATAAATAAATAAAGTTATATAACAAAATAAAAAACGGAAAAAACGTGACGAGAAATAAAAAACGAAAAAACGACGTTTTTTGGAAAATAATAAAAAACGAAAAAACGTTTTTTATAACTATGCCTGAATTAAAGAGATAATGAATTGAACTGGAATATTCAATATCCTGATTCCTTAAACTGAACATAATGGAAATAGGCTTCAAATAGCAGACGACTGATGATTCTGAACTTATTTTAAACAATCAGTAAACTGGCGTTCTGATCCGAACGCTCTAGCGAACAAGATCGTATGCTCACGAGAGCAATTCATCTGTACATCCGTTGTGTACGGGCCAAGCAATCTCTCCACGCCCATCGTATTTTAATCTCGCATGGGCTCTTGGGAGTCAGGTTATATGATGTGGTCCGGTCACCCACTGTCAACCGAATGCTTTATTGTTCCCAAGTGTGGTGGGGCTTTGCCAGCAAACAGGAACGTGACTCTCTAAGTGCTGTGGTCCGCAAGCTGGTACGCTTTGGCTTCCTACCAAAATCTTTCCCCACTTTCGAGGAACTCTGTAAAAAAGCCGAACATGACCTTTTTAGAAATATCTTAAATAATCCCGGACATATCCTTCATTACCTACTACCCCCTGTCCTATATACTGGTCACGATTTGCGCCCACGCTCACATAACCGTGTTCTTTCTAGATTTGATTCCCTCACCAGGCGTGGTTTCCTGGCTAGGATGTTGTACAGCTAAGCCATATAGTGTTTTTTAGTTTACTATTTACTAACTTTTTCGCTACTATTTGATAACTTTGTATAACTTTGTATGTACAGCGCCGTGCGTTTGCCAGCGTTTAATAAAGAACACACTTACTTACTTACTTATCAATTCATTGGGTAAAAGCACCCTTATTTCTCAAGCAAACAGAATAAATTATGATTTCTAGTGGAGGCGCCAGGATTTCAGGTTTGGGGGGTAAAGCTCCAAGACCTTCCCTTTTGTCCACTCCTCCCTGTGATTTGCAGTGATTTCCCACTTGGGGGGGGGGCTGAGCGGCCTGAGCCGCAGTTAGGGGGGGGCTAAGCCCCAACCCTATCCCTCTGGCGCCGCCACTGATGATTTCCCTCAATTGCATGGGCTACTACGTGCTTCAAAGTAGGTCTACTCTCGAACTCTTGTAAAAGCAATGTGAATGTAAATCTCCATTGTATCTCAGCGTCTCACAAAACAATGACAGAGAGGCCACCTACCGAATGCTCTATATCAAATCAAGTCTTCAAAGCCAGGTTGTTTGGTCGGTTTCTGTGACAAGTCGGAAGGGAGGGGCAGTGCCGCCGAGGAGGCAGAACGGTAGGCCTACTATGGTGGAGGTCGTTGTTGATGGTGGTCATACTCATACATAGCGCAGGAGCGGAACCAGGTTGAAAAGTTTGGTTTTCAGCCTTGAATGAAATGCGAGGGACGGGGCAAGCGGAGCTGGCTAGGCGAGAAGGGGGAATCAGGGAACTGGCGGCGGTGGAGGTCTTTCGGGAATTCCGGAGAGCAGATGTTGCGTAGATTAATAAATAGGCTAAGGAGCGGTTGCAGAAGTCGAAGAAGACTGGAGGCAGAGATAGATTGAGAAAGGTATGATGAAGAATGAGATATAGGCCTATCTGGGATTCTGGGTCATTTCAATTTCAGACATATTCACCTGTGGAACTGTAAATAATAATAATTTATTATTTGCAAGAAAATGCGGAGTTATTGTTTTCGATTACGATCTCAATAATCAATCCAAGCCATATACACAGGCATACAATAAATCTGGCATTCAGGCGCGAATCTTCATCTTCACTTTTATTGGTCCAGTTAATGAGTTCTACAAACACAACAGATTATTAGCAAAATAAATGACGAGAGACAATTACATGTGTTGGGATTTCATTTTCATGTAAGAACTTCCTGTGCTTTGCTGCGAATTGTTCATATCCGAAGTGTATGTTTTATACGAGTTGCAGGAGTGTGCAATAGTCTATTGTTAGCGTGATGAAGTATCAACCCTCTGGTAAGGTTTTATATCCGCCACGACAGAAATCTGTGTCAAGATTTCAGTCCCACCTTTAGTCAACTCATCTATGATGAGTATATACCATCTATACATTGTTGGTGGGAAGATCAGACAGCAGAAGAGAGAACTGGCCAGTGGCCACCCGTTCGTGTATGCCGAGGCTAAGAAAGACGAAGTCTCCAGCATTCAAAACCCATTGCTGCTTCTCACGCGAGCTTAAGAGTACAGCTCTTCTGTTCTTCTTATGCTGCATATCAGGCCAGATTATCCCAATTAAGCTTTTTAAGTAGCTTAATTGGGATCATCATCATCATCATCATCATCATCATCATCATCATCATCATCATCATCATCATCATCATCATCATCATCATCATCATCATCATCATCATCATCATCATCATCATCATCATCATCATCATCATCATCATCATCATCATCATCATCATCATCATCATCATCATCATCATCATCATCATCATCATCATCATCATCAATCATCATCATCATCATCATCATCATCATCATCATCATCATCATCATCATCATCATCATCATCATCATCATCATCATCATCATCATCATCATCATCAATCAATCATCATCATCATCATCATCATCATCATCATCATCATCATCATCATCATCATCATCATTATCATAAATTTTCTTCTTTTTGTTCCTTTTCTTTTCATTCTTACAACCACTACTACTACTGCTGCTGCTGCTGCTGCTGCTGCTGCTGCTACTACTACACTCTTTGACCATAATACAATTTCGAAGTTTTTTACCACCTTCAACCTAGTCCCTTTTACGAAATGTCCTTCGTGATAAAGGGGTCCTATTCTCACTCATGAACCGCAGAGGCCTCCAGTAAGTCGCCTTTTACGACATACACGGAGAAGACAGCGGTCCTATTCGCATTCCCGAAACTGCAGGGGCCTCCAGTAAGTCGCCTTTTACGACATGCATGAGCAGGCAGCGGTCCTATTCTCAATCCCGAAACCGCAGGGGCTCCTTAGTCGCCTTTTACGACATGCACGGAGCAGGCAGCGGTTCTATTCTGCCCCCGAAACCGCAGGGCCTCCTTAGTCGCCTTTTACGACATGCACGGAGCAGGCAGCGGTTCTATTCTGCCCCCGAAACCGCAGGGGCCTCCAGTAAGTCGCCTTTTACGACATGCATGAGCAGGCAGCGGTCCTATTCTGCCCCCGAAACCGCAGGGGCCTCCAGTAAGTCGCCTTTTACGACATGCATGAGCAGGCAGCGGTCCTATTCTCAATCCCGAAACCGCAGGGGCTCCTTAGTCGCCTTTTACGACATGCACGGAGCAAGACAGCGGTCCTATTCTCAATCCCGAAACCGCACGGGCTCCTTAGTCGCCTTTTACGACATGCACGGAGCAGGCAGCGGTTCTATTCTGCCCCCAAAACCGCAGGGGCTCCTGTAAGTTGCCGTTCACGACAGCCTTGAGCATACAATGGTCTTGTTCCAGCCTGGAACTGAAGGGATGCTAAAAGACAAGCACTTTTCTCTGCGTCGACATTTAGTGGAATGTCATCTTAGCTCCTTTTATGCATATCAGAGTTTCCAAAAAGGATTGTGCAGTGTCGTATAGGCCAGTGGTTCCCAAGCTCTTTTGATGGAGGGCAAAGTCTTACTTTAAAATATCATGGCGGGCCACAGAGATCTGCAGTGGCGTAACTAGAAGTTCGCGCGCCCGGGGGCAAGAATTTCCTTTAAAAAATTTTTCTTACTTCCGCCAAAATTTCTGATGACTTTTTTTTTGCTATTCCGTCTTTTTCGTGAACAAATTCGTCAGAAGCCTCATTTTGCGCCCCCCTCTCCCGCGCCCCATGCAAAACTCATGTATAGTAGTTACTTTTTACTTTTTTCCACTATTTCTTTAACAAAAAAATTGTCAGAAGCCTAAATCAAGAAAACAAGGTAATTTAATTTGTTTTCAAAATTTGTGAGTGACTGTCGCGGGCCACATTCAAAGGATTGGCGGGCCACTTTTGGCCCGCGGGCCACGGTTTGGGAACCACTGGTATAGGCCAAGACCACATCGAATGAGCTGCGTATGCTGCTAAAAGTGTCTGGCATTTACTGAGAGCGCAAAGTGACAATAATCCATACAGACACATTTGTCTAACAGTAGAGCATACTAAATTAATGTGGTCCCAAACCAGCTATCTGCACTTCGAACCCTTCTATGGTCACATAGGAATTATTCCTTTTGTTGACAGGCAATCGGAATATGGTGACGTCATCGTCGCTTCAGATTCTACGAACTGCAAAAAATTTCTCCGGCAACCAATGATGTAATTTTAAACTGTCATTGGAGTTAAATGACGTCATAACGATAGATCCATCCCAATGAGATATATTATAAGCGCTAGAGAGCGTATGACGTATATTTCCTTCCAGTAGCAGTGAAGTCACAATCGCTAAGCAACCTTGACCACCCAGCTAGGCATTCTAAATATAGATATCGATGTTTACTTTTGTGTAGCCTATCACAAAGATTTTAACAATGTTAAAATCTTTGACCTATCACGGCTGAAGTTGCTCTGTGAAATGAAGATTGCATGACGCCAGCCAGCGCTCATTAACATAATTGGTGACGTGTCCACGCAATACACGTCTATGATGACGTCAATTTCTCTATTATGACGCTCATTTTGGCTAGCTTAAATATAGTGTATTAGTGTGGAGAAATCATTTCCTTTTATTTTAAGGTTAGTGAGTGCAGTAAGTATTGTGTAATAAGGTCATTAGGTACATAGAGGAGGAGGTTGTTAAGTACATTTTCGGTTAACTTGGGCGGTTAACTTTTGGGCTATTTTAACCGGTTAAGTACATTTCGGTTAACTTGGGCGGTTAACTTTTGGGCTAATTTAACCGAGAAGTACGTGATCTTTTTGACGGTTAAGCTTAGGAGTTAACCAGGCGGTAATATCATCGGTTTTATTGGTAAGGGTTTTCCAGATATTAACCTCTGGTTCTTATGGTAGTAATGGGGGCTTGACTTTTGATATTTAACCATGTGTATTTCATTTCTTAACCGGCCCGTTTTCTTAACCAGAACTTCCTATAAAAGGGGTTCGGTTTCCACAGTTAGGAGAGATATTTCGTGAGTCCTCATCAGAGCTTATGTGTTTAGAAAGTCTTCTTGGAGGGATTGATTGAGTGTGAAGTTGTTCCTTTCGTAGACATCTGCTGTTAAGTTTTTATAATAAACGATTGAACTGTTTGAACGTTGTCTGTTGAACTGTGGTTGCAACTAAATCTCCTGACAGACCACGGGAGTGGACCCACCGAAGCATTGCTAGATAGGGGTTGGAGGCATCCTGGTAGAGTCACACACACTTTTCTCAGCAGAAGAGTCTACCGGCCAGAAACCGGTTACGTCACAATAGGCTAAGGCTCACAGGCAAAATTCGTGTCCTTATAATAACTGACATTTTGTTGATAGAAGCAGCTGCCTATAATTTACAAAAGTCTAGCCGCTAGCGCAAGCTGAAGAAATCCTACGTGAGCAGTCACAAACTTCAAACACAGAACAAACCCAGAACACGAGTTCATTCGACGTTAGGCCTAGTCGTTAGGTACCTACGCCTCATATAGACGATTTTTTTAGGCCTAGCTAGGCTACACACAAGGACCGTATATAATGCAACGCTCGTTAGATTTAGGCTAAACATATCTTGGAAGCAGAGATTAAGGTACATGTAGGCCCCTATACGTAATAGGTAATTACTTGGACTCGTCATCGTATCATAATCGTGAACTCCAAACTTCTAAAGCGCCACTCGGAAACCAAACGCAGGGCACCAGCTTATTCACGAGCGCTGCGTCGAGTCAGAGGGGTTGTCTAAAAAGTATATAGCACCGGTACGAAGGAGGTCCGACTCCGGTTGCTATAGGATCACTCTGGATCAGAGAAGCAGCGCAGATGTTAAGGCGGGTGTCGTTTGGGTCGAGAATTGGAAGGTGAAGGATCGGAATCGGATGAGTCTGGGTATGAAATCTCGAAGAGGTTAGACCAGTTTTGAGTGGAAAGCCCGAGTGGTGATAGAGGAAGGTTAAACTGATGATGTGGATGATTGGCAATCATGGTGGACCAGGTGGAGGACCCGAAATAGTGAGGAATTCTTATATATATATATATATATATATATATATATATATATATATATATATAATATATATATATATTAGGGCTGCGGAATTTTACGATTAATTAATCGATTAATCGTTAAAAATTTTAATCGATTAATTTCGGATTGTTCGATTAATTTTCGATTAATTTTCTTACATATTTTATGACGTCAACCGACCTATTTCCGGAATAAACAATATGTCGAACAGTAATAATGTGAAACATTTGAGTGGAAAATTAAGCGATCATTTTGCATTTAAGGTAAATGCTGAGGGAAAAGTCGAAGATGGCGAAATTACTCAAGATTTTAGTAGGTAGAAGCCTAGAAGGTAATTACTGCTGACTACATTTCTCAGTCTGACAATTTGAACTTTAGCATGTCAAGTGATTGAAGGATTTTTTCAGTGTATACAGTTTAAACAGTTTTTGACGCTTTATGTAATGTGGACCAAACTAACCGAATTTAATCGATTAATCTCGATTAAATTTAGGAGATTAATCGATTAAAATTATTTTAATCAGTACCAGCCCTTATATATATATATATATATATATATATATATATATATATATATATATGCATACATAAAAAAATCAAGTGTGGATATGTTTCTGTTGATTCTGGTACTGACATAACAGTAGGATTAATCTAACAACAATAACAGTTGGCGTAATTATAAGAAAACAATAAAATCACTTTGGCTATAATAGCCTTTACAGTTTACAGGGTCTAACAAGCGATAAAAAACATTGTGGTAAGAAAAATAGAAGTAACAGTAGAAAAATATCAAAGTAATTATGGAGGCCTACAACATAACTGTTGCCTTTCTAACACATAGTAGAGGCCAAACTTATCAAGAAAATTAATAAAACTGTTTTATCAACATATTATAGGCCTACTTCTATGGATATCAGACGATAGGAAATGCTCAGTCTATAATTGATCAATTGGGCGGATAAGGGCTACAGAAGTTCGACCATAAGCTGAGTGATTCTTTAAGATAGGTCTCAAGCCTAGGCCTACTGTATATACGAACGCACGCTTCTCTAAAGCAATTAATTGCATATCATACTTATTATAATTATCTCGTCATAACAAATAAATTATATCACAACATCGCATTATGTAAGCCTACAGTGTAACGTTATGCAGATGAAGATATAATTATAGGCTTACCAATAAAAGACACTTAACAGGAGCATTCTTAATAATACTGTACAAGTAATCTCACTTTGACATACAGTTCTAATAATAATAATAATAATAATAATAATAATAATAATAATAATAATAATAATAATAATAATAATAATAATAATAAAAATAATAATAATAATTACGACAATTTATATGGCGCCGTAACACGGCCATGCCGTTACTGGCGTTACAAGTTACAATAATTTGTTAACATTGGTAGGAATGTAAAGCGTGTAGACAGTGTGTGATTTGTCAAAAAAGAAGTGTGGGGGTCGGCTTAATTTCCTTGTTTTGGGGGGCCAAAATACGCCGCGGCATATCCGACTAGGGGGTCTGAGGGAGCGTCGTAAGCTCCCCCAGCGGGGTCCGGGACGGAGCCCCGGCCGCTATTGATTTGGTGCAATCCAAAGCAAAATCTTCTATTGAAAGTGAATTGAATGAATTGAATAATATCACCTTTTTAAAGATCAGTGAACATGTTATTTATGTTAAAGGGTTTGAAGTTTATAATAGTGGCATAGTGCAACATAAGAACATAAAAGTCTAACTTCAACATAAAAGTTGGCTGTACAAATGCAGTAAAATGCACAGGTGCAGGATATATTGAGGTCACAATTTAAAGCGAATGAAATCAGAAAATGTAGTAACCAAAAAACTTGAAACTTCTACCGGCAGTCCAGCACACGATCAATACTTCGCAGTTAGCACCAAAATCAATGATCATACTTAGTATATGTACCCTTGGAAAGCCGAGCATACTTGGAAGTTGGCACCAAAATACTTGTTACTTAGTACAACGCAAAGTGAGAATAATACTCAGCAGTCAGCACTCAAAATAATGAAACAATAGTAAGGTCCTAGGATGAACGAAGTGCTCGGAACTTCACAAGTCACAAGCTGTAACGCATAAACTAAATACTGTTCTTATAACAACTCACAAGAAATAACTTCAAATAAGAAGATATTTGTGTTCCTATTGAGGACTAAAAACAGAAACAATTACAAATGACAACAGAAACAAGAATCATCAATAACCTAATCCGATAAACCTGTACTATCTCTCAATCAAAGCAACACAAAAGTTAATACTTTAAGTTCAAATTCCGGAATCCCTGCACGTCTCACGAACGGTTTCTCGCCGAACATTGTTTCAGGACACTCCCCGAACTTAAAAAAGTTATATGTATACTACGCTTCCGGAAGTGAAATATTCCTAATGCTTTTTGACGCTAAGATCCTGCACTATTAATTTGTGTATGCATTGTTTATACATTGCGTGGGGCGCGGTGGTGTAGGGGTATGTTTGGTGCCTTGCAGCCGGAGGGTTGCGGGTTCGAATCTACCTCAAGCCGCCGCGTAGGGACCCTGGGCAAGTCCTTCACTCGCAATTGCTCATGCGCTTCGGCGTGAAACTCCGATTCAGTGTCCGCGCTGTAGTCGGGAGCGCCTCTGAGTAGAAATCTTGAAGGGGCGATATATAAATATCTGAAATGAATGAATGAATGAATTGTTTACTACTCAAAGACCTCTTATATCGCTCAAGCATAAACTCATCACTAAAACCTTCATAACTTTTTTTCCCAATGGACGATAAAGGACGATTTTTGCAGGAGTCTTCCTTAATACCTTCCGGATAGTTCCCTAAAAAATCAGCTTGTTACACTCAATGTCCGGGTACCAATATAAATTTTTTTTGTCTCCCCGTCTAGTATTTAAAATAATTGTTAAAAATATAGCGCAGTCTATTTCATTGACGTCATTGGATGAAACGAGGTGAATTGATTTAAGTTTGCTGCTTGCATCAATATTAAACACACTCTTTCAGAAACCTCAACCGATCTAATCTGTAGCCTACTGTAGTCTGTAGGCCTACATTTAAGTAGGCCTAAGTTAGGCTATGTAAATTTTAACAGTGACTTACAGCTTTTCTCATCCAGATTTGACTAGCATTCAGAAATCGTGAAAAGAAATACAAATTATACAATCATCTATTATCGCTCAGTTTTGTTGTTTTTGTTGTTTGTTTCTTCTTCTTTAGAGCCTCACAACTGTCAACTGTTGAACGAATGAGGAAATGAAACGAATAAGTCCTACTAACTGCTTGCAGTGGTCCAATTTCGACCCCCTCTTGTGGCACTGGCCGCACTGCCAAAAGAGGGGGTCGAAATTGGACCCCCACACCTTTTTTGGAGGTCGAAGTGTGGGGGTCGGGCCTTAGCAAAGAGGGGGTCCGACCCCCCCAACCCCCCCGGCAAATCACACCCTGCGTGTAGACCGATCTTAAAAATTATCACAAATTTCCTTGAGATATAATAGGCTATAACATAGACCGCCGCCTACAGCTGATTCGTCTACTGTTCGAATAACAGCCTATAGATTATGCTCAATAGCATAAATGGAATGCAACAACAGTACTTAGGCCTAACACGTGTTTACTTTTATAAAATGATTAACACCATTGTGTAGAGCTGTAGACCCTTTATGGATCTTTGGCATTTAACTATAGACTTCAAAGAATTCGTTTCTTCGTCTGTTGTTCAATTATAGTAGGCCTACAGAATTGTACGTCCGCATCCATGTCGCTTGGGAGTTGTTCAGATCCGTAAATTTCATCTTTGGATAAGAAACAATCAGGAAGTTAGACTGTAGGCCTATACGCCCAAAAGTTTCTTTAATGTGTCTAGCAAAACTTTGGGCGACTCCTGACCATAGAATGATATCACGAAAATCCTGAATGCTCATGATATTCTATACTCTCGACAAATGCATCATTAACAGATGACAAATGCGTCACTTCAGATGAGATGGGCGTGTCTATGTGTGAAATATTAATCAACTGGAGAAATGCTGTTGATGTCTACCCCTGAATCGAATCGTTTCAGCTGTTCGTTATAACCGTAACCCTTGTGATATGTATTTAACCCCTGTAGGCTGTGCTTGACCTCGGCAGGCATGGGAATCCGACTTGACCTTTTCTGCTCTACCATAATGTCTTTCCGTATCAGAGCCTTTCTGCATAAATCGTCCACCTTCGTCGACGAACCGTCATCGGTATCGTCTGCCGCGTGCAGTGACGTCACATCCGGTCGTCTATTTTGATCAGTTTCCGTTGAAGGGCAGCGCGAGTTGGAGGCGGCGCGTGGCTTTCTTAGCGGGGTGTTAACGGCGTTCTGTGGGGTAGCGTCTGAGACTGACTCGCCGCTTCCTCTTGAGAGTCCCTTGTCTCGATTGCGCGCGGACGTTGTCCTTGAGCGATGCTGACTCAAATCCTCTTCTTCACGACGCATCATCCGTCGAGGGTCAGTGCTGGTCCTCTTGGACCCTCCAGATTCGCGGTCTTCGTCCACAGTGCGGCTCGGGGGTCGATTAATGCAAGACAAAGCGCGTTGGTTGCGAGTGACGCTTGACGACCGAGGTAGGGTCATCTCTTTGACCGGTTCTCTGCTACAACTCCGAGTCCGAGTCCTAGGGACTTTCCGATTCGCCGCTTCCACTGTGCACCTCGATCTTTCAACGGCCGCACCCAATCCAGGGTCTTTTTCCAGTCCCGAAAAGTTTGTTTGTGGAACGCCTGTGTATGGCTTGTGGTCAAGCACCCCAGCTGCACTGGATCGACCGTGTCCCTCAGTCTGCCCAGCTGATTGTACTGTCCTTGAGGTAGAATTGCTCGAATTTGCGCTTGGAAGTCGTGCTGTCATACTTACTCTTCTCGGCGTTTCGGCCAAAGCCGCGTTCCGATTGGGACTCGCTTCCGAAAGGCTCAGCAGATTTTTATCATCATCGTCGACTCTGTCGTTCGACTGTCCGTTAGCTTGACACCTGGAGTTGTCCAGATCATCGGCGTTCTTTATCAGATCCTGAATTCCGAGACCGATCTTTCGGTACTCTTCAAGTAGGAGATCCGGGTTAGCTGGCGACAGCGGGGAGCTGAACTCCACAGTGACATCCGTAGTTCGGTCATCATCGGGTTCTCTCGTGACTGGCGTAGAGCCAAATGACGTAGTTCTTCTGAGTTCGTGATTGGACGAACATTCATCTTCCGGTCGTTCTACATCTTCTTTGTTCTCGAGAGAACCGGATGTAGAACGAACGAGGAGCGGCCTTGGCTTGCTAGGATGTAGTTTGTTGGTGTTTATTAGCATTCTCGACGCTTTGGTTTTACTCTGCTGTTGTTGAGGGTATTTGGTGGGAAGGTTGTCGTTCAGTGGTGCAGTTCCTTCTGCACTGTTTATCTTCGCGTCCTTCTCTTTCGGTGAATCCTTGACCCGATGCTTTCCTTCCTTGTTTCGGGCGATGATTAGGACATCCGAATCCTTAGCCGCCGATCTTTCTCGAGGCCGAGACGCTGAACACGGAAGACTGCGACTAAGTTCGGGACCAAGGGGATCCACCGAGCGAGCCCTGCCGGTCGCAGACGCTGGCCTAGGCTGCGATGGCATCAGCTCGGTTGTCCTCGGTTGGCGCTCCGTCGACTGAGCCCGTCGATGGGAGGGCGTGCCGACCGAACTTCTGCTTCTGTTAGTCGTACCGATTGTAGGGTCAGGAATGGCTCCGGTTCCCAGGGCAGTCGCCTGCGCCGTATCAGTACGTTTAGTCTTTCCGACCGTGAAGCCCTGAGACCGTCGGTCGGAATCGCTCGGAGGGTTTGACTGGCTGTATAGGCCTACGTGGATTTCAGGTGGATGCTGTTTTGTTACTCCGTCTGATTTCCTTCGCGGAGAACCGACTCCATTAGGCATGCCGTCCGTGGCGTCAAATGCCAACGGTGCTTTGTTAACGGATGTCGGCAAGTTCTTTGATCTTTCGGATGTCCTAAGATCAAAAGAACAGCTAAATGTAATAAATGGTCTTGCTAAACACAAAAGTACATTCCTCGCTCAAATCTGAGTTCGGATTTCAAACAGCATCTACAAAACAAGAATGTGGACAGTGCTAATTATTAGCCAACTCGTCTATAAAGTTTTTCCCTAATTGAAAGTGGTAACAACAACAATAACACCGACAATGACAACAATAACAATGACAGCAACAACAACATCAAGTTTCCAAATCAGACTATTTTACCCGTTAGCGAATAAATGGACTTCTGCGGCTCTCGTTTTCGTTGAATTCCAACCTGGCGTCGACCTCGTATCTACTGCGAATGGTTGAGTCATTGATGTTGCATCTTCTTTTGTCGCTGTGGCACTCCAGGTATTCAACAGCCCATGCCCTTAAAAGTCAAAGAGACAAAAAAATCAGGTATTTTTTAGGAGTATCCTGGATGTCAAATTAAAGCAAATTCATAGCGCCTCTCTTGCCAAAATGATAAGATACTTAGGAAGACATTAATTTCGCAAAGTTTTTGTGTCGTGTATCAATTGCGCCACAATCCGTCATTACATATGACTACTAAACCCTTAAAACTAGTTCAGTTCTTCCGTGCAGTGTCCGATTATGAGCACGGTAGCCGATTGGTTAGATCGCTTCCCTTGTAAGGCCGAGAGCAAGGGTTCAAACCTACTGAGACGCATACTGTGGAGGGACCAAGAGCAAGACCTTCGCTCACAATTTCTCAGCGCCATCGCTTGATGCTTGGGTCATTAGACAATGGCGCACAATAAATGCAACACAATAATAACATACACCCGTGCACTTCATTCTTATCCATATAACATGCATTTATTCACTTGCTCTATCCTATGGCTTCCTCTTTCTCTGTAAACTGCCACCAACTCTTGCCGCTCTTTTCGGTTTAAGTCTACAGCTGATGAATACCAGGGATAGTCGCGCATATACTGTACCTGCTTTATACTGACAGCGACAGGGGTCGTGTCTGTTGAGGTAGTTTTCAAGGGTGTCCCAACCCCCACCGATTCTCACCATCACGTGAGTTCGCAGGATCTGAATAAAGTCAACGTTAAACAATCCATGTAACTGCATTAACTGCTGAATGAGGTTGTATTCTACGCTGCCGTATAGACTAATCGTATAATAGACAAGAATAGATTAGCGACTGCATTGAATAGTTAACCAATCGTTAATCTATTCCTATCGAATAAAATCAATGTCATCTGACTCATCTGCTTATCAAATCTAATCAAAACCGATCGTTCATCTAATCATGATTTATACTAATCGATCGGCTAATCTAATCAAATCTAACCACTTCTAAAGCGACTCTGTACTACTGCAGTCTGCAGGTATATCAGTCGTTAAATGTGTACCCGGAGAAATCAGATCAGATCGATATCACTTAGATTAGATTAGAGTAGTGATCGATAGGCATAGATCGCATACGAGATTAGATTAGCGAGTTGTGCAAAGATTAGACTAGGCGTGATTAGGACGTTAGATTAATAATGTTAGCGATTGGTAAATTGACAATTTACCCGTAGGAAGATCATCGTGAGTGAGTCTCCGATCTTGTACTTTCCATCGGAGACTTTGATCATCGGAAACTGATCAGGACAGGTACAGCGACCGAGGACGTCACGCACCTGGACAAAGAAAGAAGATATACCGTATATAGACTGACCGTGGGGCGCGGTGGTGTAGGGGTATGTTCGGTGCCTTGCAGCCGGAGGGTTGCGGGTTCGAATCCACCTCGCCGCGTAGGGACCCTGGGCAAGTCCTTCACTCGCAATTGCTCATGCGCTTCGACGTGAAACTCCGATTCAGTGTCCGCGCTGTAGTCGGGAGCGCCTCTGAGTAGAAATCTTGAAGGGGCGCTATAACAAGTGCTCATACATACATACATACATTCATACATACATACATACACAGGGGCGCGGTGGTGTAGGGGTATGTTCGGTGCCTTGCAGCCGAAGGGTTGCGGGTTCGAATCCACCTCAAAGCCGCCGCGTAGGGACCCTGGGCAAGTCCTTCACTCGCAATTGCTCATGCGCTTCGGCGTGAAACTCCGATTCAGTGTCCGCGCTGTAGTCGGGAGCGCCTCTGAGTAGAAATCTTGAAGGGGCGCTATAACAAGTGCTCATACATACATACATACATTCAAACATACATACATACATACATACAAACAAACATACAAATGTCATACATACATACATACATACATACATACATACATACATACATACATACATACATACATACATACAAACAAACATACAAATGTCATACATACATACATACATACATACATACATACATACATATACATACATACATACATACAGGAAGAGATACAGCCGCCTACTACATGAAGCACTATATATGTATAGTATTGTATACAGCTCCTCATATATACTAGTCGTCTTCTGGATCTCGAATCCTGCAGATCTATGCATTATACACACAACAATCAGGGGCTTCTATCCTTATATTCAGGTCGGGCGCAAGTTGAGGCCAGCGAGAAACAGGAGGGAGTGTTTCTTTTCAATTTTTTTATCACACTTTCTACAAATTATTGTTAACGGGTGACATCGTCCGATTAAGTCGCTCGATTTTGTTAACACACTCTAGACCTACTTAATGTTTTATGAATTTCTCTCACTTAATCTCGCGACATTATCGTCTGCATAGTTGTGACAAAAATAAACATTTACATTGGTTTCAACTTAAAAATATAATTTAATATGCATATTTTTGCAGACGAAACCTATGAATTAGTCTAACAGACACATTTATCTAATCAGAAATGAGCTCAAACTCACGTCCGCAATATGGGATCTGGGAGAGAGGGGAGATCCGGCCTTGGAGGGGGAAGAGAAGGAGAGGGGTTGAGCCCAGTGGCGTAACGAAGGGGTGGAGGGGCAACCGCCCCAGGGCGCATGCAGTACAAAGGGGCGCAAAATTAGCTTTCAGTGGTACACAGTACCGGTACTATGACAAGAACGATTAAAAGTCAACAAGAAAATTTAAAATGGGGCGCAGTCATCAACTCTTGACCCTGGGGCCTGGGCGCTGAAATTCTTTGTTAAGCTTACGCCACTGATCGAGCCCGGTTGTTTAGTGGGGGATATAGAAGCCACTGACAACTATACTTCAAATAATAATGGGAACCTAACCCCATAAGCTTTTTCTCATCTTAACTGTTAACTCTAACCTAACACGAAAGACCATAAATATAGCATTTACCCGAATACAGTTATCACTCCGTTCAAAGAACTTGCTTATTTAGTATTTCATTCTATAATTTAAAATCATTTAATTGAAATGGTAGGCTACCTTTAGAAATTATTGGACACCATTTCCATCAAGTATAGGTACATAATTTTGAAAGACAGAAAAACAGTTTGTTATTTGAATTAAAGACACCGATGCTGACTGATAACGAGGATCAAATCAAGAATTTTGAAAGCCTAATTTGACTGTTTGTATGCTAGAAATGCACCAGTTAAGATTTAGATTTGGAAAAATTTTCTGGGAACGAGCTCACCGAACCCTCTCAGATCTCTACCCCCATTCTGCTCAGGCGCCTTCGGCACCCTGACCCGCCGCTTGATGGAAAATATTACCTCTGGCCCAGGGCTTTTTTAAGGAAATTTTAGAACTGCACAACCTCTTCTCTTTTTTTCAAAGGCCCATGGTAAATTTTTCCCAGTTGGATGACAATGACCTTTTTTTAGCAAAATTTCACTGCACAAAATTGCTTTTACAGTTGCACAAATTGATTTAGAACTGCACATTTTGTGTAGAACTGCACGCTAAAAAAAGCCCTGCCCTGGCCGGCCATTAAAACAGGTTTGACACCTCGGCCTTAACCGAACGCATGTAGCCATTCGAGTGCCCTGCAGAGTTCGAATGGTGGAGTGTATAGTGGCGCCATCTGGTCATCGGTGGTAGCTGTCTATGGCAGTCGAGTGCGGACCTTTACACTTGAGAATGGCTCTTGAGACGATCCAAGCTGGCGATGTTTATATCAAAGCACACTCGGCAGTTCACTAAGGATTGATTCAGGAGACACTTAGCACATACTAAGTGGTGAGCTCACCTGTGGAGGGAAGAGATGGAGGGAGAGAAGGAGGGAGGGATGAAACGGAACGGAGGAGAGAAGCAGATATATCTACATAGTGATAGAATAGCCATAAAATTATATGAAATATAGGACCCAAAACGACAGCCATAAAAGAATCCAAAGACATTCAAAGAATCCAAAGCGCGTGAACTATTTCCTCAAAAGCGTTTCAAAGAGTTTGAGCTGTACAGCAAAGTGGACTGTCTTGACAGCGTAATTCCCACACCACACCGATTAAACAGGCTCACTGTTGCAGTAGATTGAGCGCCTATGTACGACCTTGACATGCATAGAAACATACATAGATACATGTACCAGGTACATTGTACATAGATACGCGTATACATAATAATAATAAACACTGGAGGGATGGGGGGGATTGATCAATTGCGTTTCTTGAGCGACTGGTAGCCCTGTCCCTGGTAGACGGTCGGTCATCTGTCTCGGTCGTGATCTCATGGTCAATTCGGTGCACAAGCTGGGCGAGCATTGGAACCGAAAGTCCGGATTTCACGTACATACATACAAACAACATGCATACATATACATGTATTGTATACACTGTACATAGATGCATATATGATTACATAGTTACATACATACATAGTTACATACATGCACAGTGACATATGTGCATAGTTACATACATACATAGTTGCATACATACGTAGGCTAGTTACATACATACATAATTACACACATACATAGTTACATACATACATTGCTAAATACATACACACATACATAGACACACACACACATACATGCACAAATACATGAACAGATACAAAGCCGTTTAAAACCAGATAAGTTTGCGTTAAAAAGACAGATAAGTCACTCTGAAGAAGATCGAGATAATAGGGTCTAAGACAAAGCAAATAAACATAATAGACGAATACGCAGGTCTGATAACAATTTCAACACATTTGCCGTTTAGGTGCGATAAACAACCATAACGGGCATTCAGGCTGGAATGTAGACAGACAGACAGACAGACAGACAGACAGACAGACAGACAGACAGACTGTCTGCCTGTCTGTCTGCCTGACAGACAGACTGTCTGTCTGACAGGCAGGCAGGCAGACAGACAGGCAGACAGGCAGGCAGACAGACAGACAGACATGCTGGCAGACAGACAGACAGACAGACAGGCAGACAGACATAAAAGGTCAAACGAAAGATTTAGACAGAAACCTTCCTACCAGTTCGTCGAGTGATTTCATGTCCACTTTGATGGCATTGCGTTTCCTAAGCAACTGTTGGCCCTGTCCCTGGTTGATGGTGGCTCCACCTGCCTCGGCCGCGATCTCAGCGTCAATTTCCTGTTCCAGCTGGACGAGCACCGGAACCGGAAGTCCGAACTTTGACCCGCGCCTGGCGACCTCTAGCAGGCAAAGAACGACATTCCTCTCGTTCTTACGCAAAACCAAGTCGTCTGTTTCGAAGAGGAGAGTATCGGGAATTTGGAGTGTGTTGCGACACCAAGCGATAAAATTTGAAATATTGTCCCGGCTCTGGAAAGTACCCGGTCGTACGTTCGTCCGGTAATATATCCCGAAAGCCCCGTCTCCCGAAAGCCCTGCCGAGGAGCCCCGGCGGCGTTCGACGGGACTACCCTCTCGGCCGACAGTGGACGTATCCCCCAGTTGTTGGATAATGTGGTGCTGTACGTTGTTGGCATGGCGACAGATGACGACCCCGTTTTCCAGTTGTTCGAAAAAGTTGTTGACCTCGATGTCGAGGTCATATAAGCCATTGAACCATTCGGCCAGATCCTCCTTCATGGCGTATAAATATTCGTCCTGCGTCCGAAACGGTTGGACGGATTGGTGACCCTGGCGTAACTCCATGTCACCATCGAGAGTGATCTATACTCTTTCAAGATGGACGCCAATTAAGACGAACACAGGTGTATTTTGAAGAGAATTGTAGCAAGACGAAGTCCGTGTGTTTGTCTTTTTGTGGAGAGGAAAAAGACTTTGGTTTGCTCTGCAATATAAAAAGATACAGCATAGATAATAAAAGTGCTTTGCGAATAAAATCATTGAATTTTACGACGCTCAGGTTAGTTGAATTACAGATGCTTATGATCCAAATTGCAAATTTAGCCAAATATGATCAGTTATAGGCCCTATTTGACGACGTCTTCGTATGCCTACTGTAGGCCTATCATCTATGCCTGAAGACATTAGCTCTCATGCTTGTAAGGGGGTATATTGACCTATATTTGATGTTATATAATTTATAATAATGGTTCGTATATTACATGAATGTTTATATGACTGTATATGAATGTTTATATAAATGCACAGCTGAACTAAAGGAACTAAAAACACACCAACTTTAATTCAAGTTTATGAAAACATTAGGCCTATATACGTGCATGTATACAGACTATAGAATTCCAGTTCTTGAAGCCGAGCGGTCACAATGAGTATTAGGCCTAAGTGTTAGCCGTTTATTTCTTTAGTCTCAGCCTATGAGGCCGGGTGGTTAGTCCTCTCCCTCGCTGCCTTATCTTTCCAATGACAGCGGGCGATCAAGGTAATCGTTTTATAGCTGTAAAATATATGTTACATAATTATGGCGCATGAATAAATGAATTGTATAGGCCTATAGGCTATAACGTACTTTTACGAGTATAGATTGAATGCAAATTTGTGTGAAACGCAACTAAAAGTTAACATGTTGAACGGGTGCTATGGAAGCCATGCTACATGATACTGAATTTCTTGTGTATGCTTTCCGAAACATTCCACAATAGCCAACCACAATCACGAGAAAGACAGTCCCAATGGAACGCTGCATTACTTTAATACAAATTAACCCGCTATTAGAAGCAGGCGGAAATGAATCGACCTCGTGCCGTGGAGGATTTCAGTAGGCCTATTTCTACAAGACCTTATTCATTTGGGGTACGCCCACACACAGGAGGTACTTTAATAAGCAGGACTCAGCCGAGCGGAAAGCATAGTTAGCCTACAAAGGCCTTCCTTAAATAGCATTGGGAAAGCCTTAAGGCTTAGACCTATTCAGATGGGCTTTTCTGACGATTTCATCGGTGCAGGATGCAAGAAACCAAGCCTTTATAAAAAAAACATGAGCTACCTATTTAAGATGTTTTAATTGTTATTAAGAACTTTAAGAAGGCATTCGTTTGTTTATTTACATGATCTTAAAACTCGGAAACTGTGTTATGAATAACGAGAGTGTGTTTTGCTGAGGTTCTTCCGTTGAAATGAAAATCGCCAGAAATATCAGTTGGTCTGAGCCATCCTCAAAAATCGCTGCTATGCTTGGAATGCCGCGCATAATGACAACATTAGTCATAGGAAGTCATCGCCTATCCGTGTACGGTGTACCGGTCTGTTTGTTTTGATTCCATGTTTGTCTGTCTGTCTGTTTCTCCGTCAGTCTCAACGTGCACCTCCCTCTGCCTATTTGTCTGTCATGAATGCCTGTCTGTATGTTGGCCTACATTTTGTCTTTATGTTTATCTGTCTGCTTCTCCTACTGTCAGCCTGCCTGCCTGTCGGTGTTTGCCTGTCTGCCTACTTGTCTGCCTGCCTGCCTGTCTGTCTGACTTATGCACATTTTATACAGTGTTGTTGTACTGCAGTCGTGTCTCACTCAGTAACTGCGACTTAACAAGATTTTAGTTACACATGGCACTAGATCACCAGCAAGAGAACAGCTCAGCTGTGTTATCAGGAGCTGAAGACTTGTTAACCACGAGTTGTGTTGCAGTTTAGTCTACAATCCACAGCACAAACGCCACTGATGTTTACAAAGCACTTCATCCTATGCAAAACCTATAAAGCTATATATAAGGCCATGACTATATATAATACGTTAATATGTAAATAAAATACAAATGCGATGTGTCTGTGTGTGTCAGTCGTATAATTATATTAAACAGGCCAGACTCATCGTAACTTTCAAATACAGTCTAAACTGCGTATAGATCTATATACACCTTTAAACAGTGGCGTATCCAGAGCTTCCCCAAAATTACGCAGATTCCAACCTCTCTGAGGGGAGGGGTCTGAATACCACACACTGCACTACATGCAAGTTTCGAAAGAAAAAGACTCTAAGGCAGAGCCAGACAACGCTGTATAAACCATATAAATATTATTGTATTGTATTGTTTGTAATGTATTTAGGAATTTATAAAGCGCCTCTCTTAGTAATACCCAATCAGAGGCGCTCTGATAAACATCACTTCGACGCTAAGGGAAACAATGGACTTGACAAATGACCGAGGAAATGGAGATAATTTATTCGTACCCATCGCCGCCAAATGGCTGGTGAAAGAAACTGATGATGGTGGTCGTGGTGATGATGATGATGATGATGATGATGATGATCCAATGCAGATACATGGCTTCTGACAATTTCAATGTGATGTACAAGCATGATTATCAAACAAAAAAATAGCAAAAATTACGGTCAAATCTGAGACACGGTAACTTACAAAGCACTTCAAACAGTTGACGATTTCACATAGATTGATTCTCCCTTTCTCTCCTTACCTCCATTTTCACCTCCTCCCTTTCCTCCATTTTCACCTCCTCCCTTTCCTCCATTTTCACCTCCTCCCTTTCCTCCATTTTCACCTCCTCCCTTTCCTCCATTTTCACCTCTTCCCTTTCCTCCATTTTCACCTCCTCCCTTTCCTCCATTTGCACCTCCTCCCTTTCCTCCATTTTCACCTCCTCCCTTTCCTCCATTTTCACCTCCTCCATTTCCTCCATTTTCCCCTCCTCCCTTTCCTCCATTTTCACCTCCTCCCTTTCCTCCATTTGCACCTCCTCCCTTTCCTCCATTTTCACCTCCTCCCTTTCCTCCATTTTCACCTCCTCCCTTTCCTCCATTTGCACCTCCTCCCTTTCCTCCATTTTCACCTCCTCCTTTCCTCCATTTTCACCTCCTCCCTTTCCTCAATTTTCACCTCCTCCCTTTCCTACATTTGCACCTCCTCCCTTTCCTCCATTTTCACCTCCTCCCTTTCCTCCATTTTCACCTCCTCCCTTTCCTCCATTTGCACCTCCTCCCTTTCCTCCATTTTCACCTCCTCCATTTCCTCCATTTGCACCTCCTCCCTTTCCTTCATTCGCACCTCCTCCCTTTCCTCCATTTTCACCTCCTCCCTTTCCTCCATTTTCACCTCCTCCCTTTCCTCCATTTGCACCTCCTCCCTTTCCTCCATTTTCACCTCCTCCCTTTCCTCCATTTTCACCTCCTCCCTTTCCTCCATTTCACCTCCTCCAACAGTTCAGCACGCAAGATGTTCCTAAACATTTGATAATCTAACCGTTTCCCATAGTAGCCAATGGCTTTTGATGACATAAATTAATTGGAATCCAATCATATTAACTTCCGTTATGCGATGGTGCCAGTCCTAAGCATGGATAAAAGAGGAATGCGACGATAGTCATCTTTTAAGATGGTAATGGACGTTGCACAATTTTATAGCGCTACTTCAAGATAGACTCTTCAAAGGCGATCGTATGAGGATAATTACTGGTTACTGAGTATTATTCTAAGCTTGATTTCTATATTACTGGTTCCTAGGTGTACCTTTAAGCTAGATTACCAAGATTACGGGCTACTGGGTTATTGGACTACAAAGATTGCTGGTTACGGAAAATACTTTAAAGCTAGATTACTAAGGCAACATAGTAGGCTACTGGGTATACCCATAAGCTAGTTAGTAGTAGTTTCAGTTTAACGACACTCTGTGATAACGAAGATCATTAGCGTCGCCCTCCTCCTTTATCCGGGCTTGGGACTGGCACTGCCAGAAAGCGAGCAGTGGCGGATACTGACCGCAGTGACTCCAAGCGTCCGGTCCAGACAAAGTCAAGCTTTATGGACCTCGTTCGTCGTTCGATATCGTTTGGTAGCCCCTCATGACTTGACGCAGCGCGTATGAGATATGCTGTACCTTACGCTATACTTCAATGCTAAAGAAATTTACGATTTTACGCTTACGCTTACCTATTACTATACAGGTCAGTTTTGATACTATAGTTCATAAACAATAACGCTCGAACTAGACACCTTAATAATAAGAGTCAAAGTTGCATTTATTAGAAAGAGTTATCGAGGTGTCAATAATAAGTATGTTGTTTCATAGGGATTTCGCATCGAAGTCCATGCCTTGTGGATGCTACAAGATGTCGCTAAACGCTGAATAATTCTACTAAATTAATAACCCGAGAAAGCTCATATTTTATTCTGCACCTTAATCTACTATATAAGTGTGTCAGTCGCGTTGAATTTCATTTCATAAAAAATTTCCATTGTTCATAGGTTTTGGCATCGAAGTTCACGGTCTTTGGAATGTCACAAGATGTCTCTTAACGTTGTATTGCAAGTAAATTTAATAAACTCAAAACACACACCCCAATTATGTATCTTCATCTAATATAGTTTTCCAGGCTCCTTAAAATCTATATTATAAGCCGTAGTCTGTTTACGTTGTCCTTCCGTTTATTTGTATGTTTGTTTGTCCGTTGTCTAAAGGCTCCGAAACGGAACGCTTTAGTGATTTAAAAAATTTTTCAAAACATTATTACGCCACGTCTAGAGTCAACGCGACTATTTTCAGCTCGCAATTTTATTTAAACGCCGATATATGGCCATTTTAAATTTACAACTTTTTCGACGATGCTATCTTATAATATCAGCCGTGGTATGGCCATTTGTCCACGTCACGCATGCTAAAATTAATATGCAATGTTACGTCACGCGGAGCATTTAGGTCAACGCTCTGATTCGCAACCAATAACGATGACCGTTGATTTCAAATCAGAAGTGGTAACGCCCACGGCAGAATTTCAATGCAACACTTTAGGGATACGAAATTTTTAACGAACGTTTTCATTTGAATTTTTATAGATCTCAACCCAACTTTATATCAACTCAAAATTACTTTAAATTCCGATATTTGGACATTTTAAGTTTCGATGTGATCATAGTTTCAATGCAATTGAATTCTGGCTATGCAGGAGTATATATTGCATAGAGTTGCATTTAAACAATTTCAAGCCAGCGCGTAAATTCGCCAGAGGGACACACGAAAAATTTGCACATCGTTAAATTCAAATTCACGGGCGTTGACGAAGATGTCGTTCAATTCAAATACACGGGCGCTGAGGAAAACCCGGGGGAACGCCGGGTATAAACGTCTAGTACTTCATAAGCTTTACTTCGCGACAACGGTTGAACCACTGTTTGCACGGGCTCGCGTGACTTCTTGTGGAAGCCGAGTTTTCTCAGTTGTAGCCCACTCGATCTGGAACGAACTCCTGTTGGAGTTGCGTTCACTGCCTCTGACCAATCAAACTGAGTTCTATAAATCACTTACATGTAAGTCTTTTTTTAGTCGTGGCTGGGCTGGTAGTGCTCTTGAATAGGTTCCTGGAAGGGGCGCTTTACAATATCGCAGAATGAATTAATGAATAATGAGAATCAATGGGCACCACTGTTTTCTGGTAAAATTTACCATAAGAGAAGATTTACATTGACTGCCCTGGCGGCCACTTCGTCACTGCCCGGATAAAGGATGACACAGCGTCGTTAAGCAGCAACTAACCTGAACTTCCATCTTCCACTCGCCTTGCCCTGACCCATTGTTTCGTGTGGATCCTCAGCCCCTCAGCAGTTTATTGCAGGCTGTCTGTTCTGTTAGTAGTTAAGATTCATGTCTTCTGTCATTTGTGTTCTTGTGAATTGTTTCAATTTATTGCATAACTGTACACTGTAACCGGTTGCGGTTTGTCGACCGGATTGTTTGAATAAACGAAAATATTATTATTAACTAGCCACGCTGCCACAGGGACATATGTATTTGAACACTAGATTATAGTATGAGAACGTTCAATTTAGACACCTTTTAAACACTTTCAATTGCGGTATATGTTCCTCACCCGTGTCTTTTGTCATTAATATATGCAGAGAAAATGTGCAAGTAACCGCGAGAATACAAAAAACACACAAGTATTTTTCCTAATGACGTCAACGGCCTTGGTGGCAGTATCAGTTTCACAATAAATAATTAAAGTAGCGTTAAGGCATCTATCATCTCTGTAGTAGAAAGCTGTTTTATTCAGTGTTTAGCGACATTATGCAATTGCCAGGTTTGACCTTACCTGAACTTTACCTGTGCGTGGGATAACTTTTCCTGGTTTTCCGAGCATTATTTGCCTATTGATTACCCTTTGTTTATAAATGAACACCACTAAGCTACCGATAGCAGCAGTTTTCAGTGACCCTCTAAAGCCGCTTTATTAAGTATCTTGGGGACGCACTAAGTGTCAGGGAGAGCGAGTCTTAACCAGGGTCAAACGAAAGAGATTTTATAGCGCAATCGTTCCGATTACCAGAGTCGAAATCGCATGTTATGAAAGCCACCCAAACGAGGCAGTCACAGTATTAGACTTGAATAATCAGCTGAAGCTTTGGCCATTGATTACAATGATTAACAACATTGACAGCTGATCAATATACAGGGTGGCTCAAAATAAAATGTCCCACCGGATAAAATGCAAAGTTATGGAAATTATTTAGTAAAATTTTCATGGATTGTTGAAAAATCATTCCTCTATAAATGGTGAAAGTTTGGTATAAAAATCTCAATTGGTTGCGGAGAAATTGCATTTTATCCGGTGGGACATTTTATTTTGAGCCACCCTGTATATATAAAGCAATACACCAATGGTTTTAAAGGTGTGTAATGAGAGAATCTGCATTATTTATGATAGCGACTCTAAAGAAATCATCATTATATAAAATGCGTTACTATTATGACCTCATGCAAGTCCGAATATTATTATAATTGTTATTATGTATTTAATAAGCGCCACTGTATAGTGACCAAGAATCATTCGATGGCGCTGAGCAATTGTGAGCGAAGGACTTAAATTAATCAAGAAACCGTTTCAGAGGAGGAGGAGTTTCGAACCCTTACTCTCTGTGTTGCCATCGCCAATTATAATAACAGTTTCCATTGTTTAACGACATCTTTTACTCCACATCTTCATCGTCTTGCTCGGGACTGCTATTACCAGCTGCGCCAGCTTCGTACTGTTACCCGCTCGCTTACGTCTGCTGCCAAACTTACTCTAGTGCATTCCTTCGTCACAGCTCGTCTTGACTATTGTTCATCGCTCTACTTTGGCCTCCCATCTAGCCGCATAGCATGCTTGGACCGAGTCTTGCGCTCTGCAGCGCGACTCATTGGGCAAATTCCAAAGTATGGACACGTCTCCAGCTACATGCTGGAGGTCCTCCACTGGCTCCCTGTCTGCCAGCGCATCGAATACAGGGTAGCTGCCTTGGTTTTGCGCTGTCTCCAGGGCCTCGCTCCAACTTACCTCCGTGAGCTCTGCTGTTTGATTTCGGTTGTCCCAGGGCGTCGACTCCTACGATCCGCAGAAAAAGGAGTTCTTATGGTTCCTTTTGCTCGTACTGCAACAATGCAGAAACGAGCCTTATCTGTGGCAGGACCAATGATTTGGAATGGTCTTCCTCTAGAGCTGCGTCTATACCCCTGGGAGTCTGCCTGAAACTTTCCTTACTAAACTCAAAACTGTTCTTTTTGGGCGCGTTGGAGTCGGGAGCGCCTCTGAGTAGTTTCCTTGAAGGGGCGCTATATAAATTCCTGAATGAATGAATGAATGAATCTTACGGTTGCCAGGGCCGTTCACGTCGACCTCCTTATTTCTCTGGGTTTTGGACTGGCATTACGACAGTACAAAATTCAGGGATGGGCAGTAATTGAAATAACGTAATTTGCATTTTCCCAGTAATTTGCCCATCCCTGACGAACAGTTGCAGAGTTATGATTTTGTAATTAACTTTATTTAATAAATTCAATGACATTTTATTGCGCTAAAGGCAATTTCTTTCCACTTTCCATAGGATTCTGGAGATTCTCATCCAGCGACTGTTTATTATTCCGAACGTTTAACGACATCTTACGGCTGCTATGGCAGTTGACGTAGTTAAAACAATTAATTGTATATCAGTTCATTTTCTTGATTGCAGATCTTTGAGAATGTTCAATGGCGTCGTTGGTTTGCATGCGTATAATTGGACATTGTGTCATAGCAAAGATGATTAGCGTCGCCCTCCTTCTTTCTATAGCCCCGAGACTGGCACTACCAGTGTATGGGACAGCGGCAGAGTTTGCATGCGTATAATTTTTATTTAAGAGGCTTTTGAGTTCACGTTGTTATGTAGAGAAATTACACTGGTCAGTTATTTAACTGAGCTTTGAACAATTGACGGTTATTATAGTCAATGGTTATATACTTTTGAAGGTGTCTAAATATTATTCAGCTTTCTTGTTTTATGTGCCCATAGACTAGAGTTGTCTTTATCCTTCAACTTAAAGTATAATTTTTTCACACTTCAATCAATTCCGTCCCGCTTTAAATGACCATAGTGCCAGTTCCAAGGCTGGACAAAAGAGGAGGGCGACGCTAATCATCTGAATTTAGACGTAGCATCGTTATACAGTAAATACAATTATTTCTAAACTTAAACATGTTTGAGTTGGTACAGTAGATTGTGACCGTTTAACAAATTGCCATTAACCCTCATGCGACCAACTGGGGTCCTGGGGGACCCCAGCTCTGCATAATCTTGTGCTACTTTTGGGCTATGAGATATTTTTTACGGCATTTTATGAATTTGTCACCTGGATATCGCTCACTGTTTACGTCTAGTGAAATCCGGATTTGCTCTTACGGTTATTTTTTAAATAAATAAAATCCAGTGGGGTCCCGGAGGACCCCAGCTTTAGCAGTGCATTTTAGAGAACTTAACGGTACTGTTTGAACATTTATTATGACAGCGAGAATTGGTCTGGCGCGATACAGTGCAAAAGAAGCACTACGAATAATTCTTGACGAGAGTGACGACAGCACAGATAATGACAATGACTCAGTTTCAGAGAATGATGACCATGTATCTGAGTACTCTGAACATAGCGATGTGGAAAGTGCAGATGACGAAGTCGACATAGGTGCGCAATGCCTACCTGCTCCAGCCAACAGTGGTCAAAACAGTAGGCCTATTTCAGTTGGAACAAGAGGTCGTGGTCGTGGTGTGCGTGGTAGAGGAGTAGGAAGACAGCAAGGTGTTGCAGTTCAAGCAAAATCGGCTTCAGGTCATCTGATGACTGGCAAAAACGGCTTTCTTTGGGAAACACAGCCACCGCGTGATGAAAGGTTGAAACACGACAAACTGGCCGCTTTCCGTGACATAAAATTATGGACAATGTGTACTGCTCAACTGCCAAAGTTTTTTGTTCCTGGTCCTGATCTGTGCGTAGATGAGCAGCTTGTGGCTTACCGTGGCAGATGCAACTTCAGGCAGTACATACCATCCAAACCTGCAAAATACGGTATCAAAATATGATGGTGCTGCGACGCTGTCACTTCATATCCACTTACTGCGGACATATATCTGGGCAGACAGGAGGGAACTCAGCGTGAGACAGGACAAGGCGCAAGAGTAGTGAAACAATTGGTATCGCCATGGCGGCACAGTGGCAGTAACGTGGTGGCAGATAACTTTTTTTCATCTGTTGATCTTGCAGAGCAGCTACTTGCAGATCGAATGACATATGTTGGTACAATTCGTAGCAACAAACCTCAAGTTCCAGAGGCAATGAAGTGACGTTTCAACAAGAGCTGAATGCATAAACGTGTGAGTGACAATTGGGGTCCCCCGGGACCCCAGTTGGTCATATTAAGGAGTAAAATATGTTGGTCGCATGAGGGTTAAAGCCAATTGGGAAACATATCAGTTTTTCAAGAAACAGTGAACTTATTCTTCAGAACGGTTTAATTTGAGTCCCCAGCAGAAGACGTTTTTATTTATTGTGGCATTTGCATCCAATGTGACTACACTCCACACGTAGCAGAAACTTCTGAATTGTTCTATCGTATCGTCAATAAATTTAGCATGTGTACAGTAACAAATGTTGTGTCTTCATGACCTTTGTCTTATTGATAATTTTTTATAGGTGATTCTTCGCCATTAATTATAAGTCTATTAGTGCATTTGTGTCTTCAAAGCCATTGTATTTTTGATAATTATTTTGTGTACCACATTCTGTCAAAATCAAATTTAAGCGATCCGTCTCTCTCTGAAGTCCATCCTCGCAATTTGCAATCATCGCTTTGGTCGTCTGCAATCTTAGCGCCTTTATCAGCACAATATCTTCCACGTTCATTCTTTCCGTCATGTTCTCATATGCTTCTCAGATAAGTTTTTTGAAGTATGTTTAGCTGCTGTTAAACAACGCTATGTCATAGCAAAGGTGAAAAGCGTCGCCCTCCTCCTTTCTACAGGTTTGGGACTGGCACTACCAGAGTACTGATAGTGGTGGATGTAGATGTTGAAGAGAATTGGTGACATTGGGCACCGTTGCCTTACTCCCTTACGATGGCTTCACAGACGAACTTACAGTTACAAACGTATTCACAAACTGTTGAGGTCAACTGATTATATCGACAAATGAAGTGTCTTATTTGGGGTGTCTAAATTATTTTTGTGGGGTTTGGCAAGTTATTATTTAACGACGCTGCGTAATAACAAAGATGATTAGCGTATCCACCTTTCTCCAACCTAGTCTGGCTCTACCAGAGTACGAACAGTGGTGAAGTTATTATTTTAATTAATTTAATTTAATTAATTCAATGACATTTTATGGCACCAAAGGCCGTTGATATTGTTATAAATTTGTTTACACATTCTACATGCATCATATAGAGGTCAAAGTCCTATCAACCGACTGAACCGATTGGCGATTATTATAGCCGACGTTAGAATCTATTTTAAGGTGTCTAAATTGAGCTTGTACAGGGTGGGCCAGCATAAATGCACCGACTTTGCATGCATATAACTCAGCCAATGTTTTAAAGTTATTTATACTTAATGCGTCAAATTAAAGATATTTCAGTCTAGTATTAGCTTTGAAAAACTCGAACTGGTACTAGTTTTAATTTTTCGGAAATGTTTGGAACAGCCCTAGCTACCATATTTTGTTGTCATTAATGACGCAATATGGCACCGTTGACAGACGATGATAGAGTTTTGATCCGAATTTTACGAACTGATAAGGGATTTAGTTCGCTTCAAATGATTAAAGAGTTTCCTAACAGAGGATAGAATAGAAATAAGTTCAATCGTCTGATACGGAAAATTGATGAAGCAGGAACTTCGCGTCGTAAACCACGCGAATCGGTGCGCACGGCGCGCACAACCGCGAACATTGTTCGTGTGTCCCTGTTGCAGCACGTGGTAGACATATTGAATATTCATTTGATCAGAAAAGACTCCAACAGACTATCTCCTAATTGATAATTAATTTTGCTGTGCAGTACAAATTTCTGGCTATATGGTTTAATTTTTTTGTGCAGTTACTGTAAAAATTGTCATGAATTTGTTTATTAGCTAGTTACTGCAAAAACGACGACTGTTGTTATGTCACGATCTACATCATGTAGGCTAAAGCTACAATAACAAATGTGTTTGAATCTTAATACTAGAATGAAATATCTTTAATTTGACGCATTAAGTATAAATAACGTACAAAATTTGGCTGAGTTATATGCATGCAAAGTCGGTGCATTTATGCTGGCCCACCCTGTATTTATGTACATCCCGAGTAGAGTTCTGTTTATCTTGCAACATAACTTATAACTAATCCAATTCCGTATCCCTCAGGTTATGCTTTGAAGAATGGTAGATCGCATTCATAATCATAGACTCCAAATTTCTATAGCGCTACTGTAGCACTAAGCGCAGGGCACCAGCTTATTAACGAGCGCTGCTTTGTATCAACGTGGTGCCAGAGATCGATGTCGTGTGAAGGACATTGGTTCGTTAAATGGAAACCACCAATGCTTACTTAAATCGATAAGCCTGGCTCATGCAGCATTCTTGAAATAAGATAAGTAAGAATGAAGTCAAAAGCCCTTGCAGCTACAAGATATCGATAAACACTTGATTCTCAACTGATGTACCATGCAATTTAAGGCTATATTATACTAAACTCAATTTTGTCGACGCCAGCATATTGTAACAGTCCGCCGTGTAATCTGCGACATAAACTTATTTCTTTCTATGTCAAAGGATGTTTGAAGACCATTCTGTCTGTTAATCTGTTTGTGGTCTTGTATCGTCGGGGCCATCGTTGATGAGTTTTCTCCAAGTGGCGCTATATAAATAAATCTAATTACTGTTGCTGCAGTGTTTTACGACGTCCTACTTTTGCTGTTCGCCTCTTAAGATTTAATTTGTATTTTAATTTTTTTCTGTATTCTAAATCTGGTTGCTGCTGTTTAACAACTCCGTGTCAAAACAGAGACGGCTAATGTCACCCTCCTCTTCTCTCCATGCTTCGGACTGGCATTACCAGAGCACGGGCATTGTTGGTATAATTACCGGGATTACTTTTCTATGTTTAACGACATCTTGCGACTTCCAGAGCCGTTGACAATGACACTAACTTCGTTATTACCATTTCACTCAAAATCATCGAGTAACGCTAAGAAATTATTTCTAGCTTTATGTTAAACCGTTTTAAAGGTGTCTAAATGGAAGTTCTTAAGCGATGCTATTGAACCGCCTTGTCCGTTGATGTCAACCCTACCTCAGCGTATAATTTACTTCATAATTGCAATTAGCTGTCATATCGCTCCAGGTTTTCTTCTGCAAACCAATAAGCTAATTATCAGGAGAATCAGAATCGCGCAATTAAAGATCAGATATATATTATGTCTAGCTGTGAATCCAATGGTTTAACGATGGACCATTGATGTCTGTTGAGTTATCATCGGACCTTTTTCTCTGGTTTTCGTTGCCTCTATTTTTTCCGCTTGTTTTTCCATCACAGAAGTTTTCAGCATTTAAGGGCGTAATGTTGACAGAGGTACTTTGAATGCGAGACCTTGAAATACAAAGTTCGAATCTTCTTCTGGTTCTCTGCCTCCTAGGCAGGTTCAAATGTCCGACATCGTCATTCCACTCGCTGTTGGGTCTCTTCTTTGAGTTAACATATCCATGTGTCTTCATCCAATCCAGCATCATCTGTCTTGGTCTTCCTCTTGTCCTCCTCCCTTCCATTTTTCCTTCGATGATCGTTCTTAGTAGTGAGTCTCCTCTCAGCGTGTGTCCGATACAATCCCTTATAGCGTCCGAAGAACATGATTTAAATGTGTTGAAACGGTGCTTATTTGAAATGGCACAAATATACATAGTTCAACGATACGAAATTGTTCGAAAATTTGAATCAAACAATCTTACCCGAAGCGGCCAACTTAATATATTAGACAAGAACTCTGTGTAATGTGAAGTATTAAACGTCGATCCAATCTGTACGTGTTTATTACATCGGTTTAAGCGTTTTAAGGGTGTCTAATTAGAGAGCTGAATTATTTAGTATTTTGCCAGGATCATTGACATTTCCTTTACATTAGTAATTTTAATATACAACAGCAATAGATCCAGAGTTTAACGACATATTATTATTATGCCAACAAACTCTGTAGACGTCGGCAAAAAATATGATGGCATAATACAGAGGCGGAAAAGAATAAATTAAGCCTAAAACGGGCTCCAGATTGTTAAGTTCGTCCTCTGCGCTCTTTTTCCATTATGCCAATCATATTTGTAATGAAGGCGTTGTTAAACAAACGTTATCAAACGTAACCATTATAAGAGCTTAGATACTGTAGTGCAGTGGTTATGGTGATGGGCTGTCGACTGAGAGATAGGAGATTGAAAGACTCGTCAGAAATTTGTTTCGAAATTTTTCGTTTCATAAGTCGAGGCACAGATTATAAATTCGGAGACACTTTGTAGCCTTTACTACCATCGTTCTTTTTCTTGTTCTTTTTCTACACCACCACCACCTACTCCCTCAGTTTCTTCTTCTTGTTCTGTGTCTTTCTCACATGCGTCTTAGTAACTTTCTTCTTCTTAACATTCTTCTAATTAACATTATTCGTCTTCGCATTCTTCTTCTTAGCAGTCCTCTTCTTAATATTCCTCCTATTCAATAAGTTCCATTCGAATTATACCTTTGATGGCGTCAAATGATATTTACTGCGCAATTTAGATACCTTTTTATTGGAAATCCAGTCGTTATATAAAACCCTATGCCTCCTTAAAAATATTTTTTCCTTTCAACATCATCAAGGATAAGGCGAAGCCGTCGTAAACGGTGACAGTGAGTCCTTAAACTCTGGATACTAACTGACCCAGATCTAGCTAACCTAGACAGGGAGGGATTCGTTTGAGGAGGCCAGTTCTCTTCCTCGCTGTCTGTTCTTCCCATCAACGGCGTCCAGTAAACGCAATCATTTCACAGGGAACGCCGTTACACAGGTCTTTATTCTCAGTAAGTAAGTATATTGTTTATTATACCAGTTGTATAACCGCATTCTGGTGCACATACATCTTACTTATTTACTCCTCCTCCTATTTTCCCCGCTCTTCCTCTAATATCTTATCTCTTTCAGCATCGTCATAAGAGTGCAAACGACATGCGATGAAGGAGAGGGCGACTCTAATCAATTTTGTTTTGATACGAGGTCGTTAAACAGAAACTACCTACAGTCCTATATAACTAAATCGATAAACCGAGCTAAGATACTCATTCATTGAAAAAGATAGGTCATAAGACTGACGTCAACGGACCTGGCAGCCACAAGATGTCGTTAAACACTCGATTTTTCAAATGATATACTGCGCAATGTATATACCTTTTCCAGATTTCCCGTCGTTACACAATTCCGCATGCCTCCTCATAAAAAAAGACTGGAATGCAAGTGCAATTCATAGAGCCTGGCAAACTTATATAGTAGGTGCAGTTAAATAATTAAAGGTGTGTATTTTGAGTACATTAATTTAGTAGATTCCGAGGTTTAGCGACATCTTGTGACATCTTCAAGACCATGGACTTCCATGCGAGGAACCTGTCACCACAGTTGCCACTTTAAATTTGTTAAACTAGATCTTCCCTCGAAAAAACTCCTGAAAAACATAGACAAGTTTCATTTTAAGGAATGCATGGATATTAGTTAAAATTACTAATGAAACATAGCAGCTCTACACGTCTACTATATAAATTAAATCGCCAGAAATCAAAAACATACCTGTTGCAAATAATTATGCATCGATACAACAGTTAGCAAGATGCGTCGTCAATGAAGTTGACATCTTTATTTTCTGCTCGTACTTCTCCAGTTCCTCGTAGCATGACACCGTACATCTGTGACATCTCCGACCGCAGATAACAGAGGGTATACCCGATTTTTTCTTGCGTTCTTTTCGATCAGTCTTTTGGTTACAGTGTCGCAATGTAGTCTGTTTGTTTGCTTTGCATTCACGAGATTTATATGAGGGAAAACTCTTTTACCACAAGCTAAAGAATGGGGTAATACCAAAAACTAACACATGAATTTCGACAGAAGATCATATTTTGTCTTCAGAGTGATAAGTGCCTAAAATAAATTTAAGTAATGTTTTACAAATTGCTGAAAACGTACAGAGAGATACGCTGTCCTTTACTATACAGCAATCCATTAGTTTACCTCATTTCTTCCATTGTTTAACGTCGTCATATGACAGCTTCGCCTTGAGTTACTAGCCCTCTCTCCTTCCCAGTTCCGTAGACGTCTTAAGACTTTCTTGTTTCCTGATGCAGGCTCTGACGCAGGTCGAGAGCGCTGCTGATTTTTGAGCGGCGCTATATAAATGTTCGATTACAATTACAATTACAATTACAAATTAAGGCGCAAGATAAATGCATAACCTAGTGAAAACAAACTATTTATAGCTTCTGAATCAAGCCACTTAATGGTGTCAAACATTATTATAAAATAGCGGTAATATTCATTGTATAACAACATAGAACAATCCTTTATCATAAATAGATTTTTTACACTATTGATGAATATTACCACATGATATTGCTAGTTATTAAAGGTTTATAATTTGAACTTTGTATTTCATATACTAGAGTCGATGATCAACGACATCTTGCGGCTGCTTGCTCGTCCGTTTACGTCAACCTTACGTTACATTTACAAGCCATCAGGATGTACACGTATGGCCGAAGGTAAACATTTTAATAGTAAGTAATTGGGACTCTGTGTAGAATAGATTTATTTAGCGTTTGGCTGGTTATTCTCCAACTAGTCACACGCACACAAACTCGATTATGGGATTGAAAAACGTTAAATTTAGACACCTTTAAAACGTATCTAACTTGAGGTACATGGTCCACAATCGCGTTTCGTGTATAATAATATTATGAATTTTCGTTTTCAGAAACAGTGAGAGTACAAAAATACAAAAAGTATTCTTCCTATCGACGTTAACGGCCTTTGATGCTCAAAGGTGTTGTTGAGCTAGTGACGTGAAATTATTTTTTACCGGTAAAAAATCCGCATTATATTTTACCGTTATAATGACAATGGTTTTAAAAGCACTGCTTGAGCTTGCTTTTAAGTAACCATGTCTTGTCACCGAAAATATTTCAGCGCAGGGTCAAAAAGTGGTGGTTACCATCATCACCACTTTTAAAAGTGGTGGTGACGGGACACCACCGTCAAAATACAAAGTTACGCCTATTGCTGACAGACAGTAATAACCAGTAGCTACCAACCACACGTAGTAGAACCACTCTTATATGCTATATAATCCAAGTGTAAATAGTCTATAGACTATAGGTCTATGGACCAACTGGCAATGTGGAGCATACAGTTTACAAACTAAAAAAGTTCATGGCTTATTTAATGTTAAATCAGGTAGCCTGATTCCGACATAACAACAAGAATTTAGAAGATTTGATTAAAGCTGCAGCAATCACGAAATGAGGAATTTCAGCATGCAACACATCCGACTGGTTAAAGCGGCAAAATTTGGTTAAAAATGATTCAAAGTTTTATCTCTTTACACTCATTGAATGATGGAGAAGGATTACATCGAGTTGAAGGAGAGAGCCAGAAAACGTGACGAATGGCGACATTGGACGTAAGAACCTGCCTAGGAAGGCAGAGAACCAAAAGAAAACTTATTGAATATTAGAATGCATATTATAACTATAAACAGTAATATTCACTTATGGTTTTCAATGTCAACTTCATTCACAATATTGTAGCAACTGATCACATACAATGTAAGCTTGTTGTTGCACAGATAGACCTTATGCACTTTGCTCTGTAAAATGTTTTCTTCCTTTCTGTCTATGGGCTCATCACCAGTTGGTGTCAATCACATATCTCACTGTCCGTTTTGATCCTGTGCCACCAGACTCATCCTTAGCACATCCAGTTTGCATCAATCCCTGACATGATCAAGCCATCCTCTGTTTTGTCGATTTCTCTAATTTCTGTACCATCGATCTTTCAGAACACGTCGTGACCTGTTTAATTGAGCTTCTTTTCCATTATTTGCTCTATTATGTTTTTTGGGGAAACAAACTATGCATTTTGCAATTCAGTAGGACTTCTAAGGCATTTAAGTATTTATCTGTAACTGATAAATGGTTTAACACATCGTTGGAACATGATCAAGATATTACCTCACTCAAAAAACATTTTTTACCGCTTTTTACCATTATTTTACCATTTTGACCCGTAAAAAATCCGGATTTTTTACCGCAAAATTTTTTTACCGGTAAATTTACATCATATGTTAAGCAATTGATTGTAATTTCATTCCATTAATAGATAATTATTAGATAATAGATAATATTATATAATATTATAGCAACTCTCAAAGAAAAGACTATTAACGGGTGACATCTGCTCATTTTTACAACCGGTTTATAAGACAATTCTGTCTATTTGTGGTCTTCTATATAACCTTTAGTGAGTTTTCTCGAAGACAAGAGGTTTAACTATGTAATTAGAAATTTAGCTGCTACGGATGTCAATGCAGAGTTTAACGACGTCTTATGCCTGCTATAATTGCTGTTGATGTCTTTAGATTTAATTTGAATCATCCTTTTCTCACTTCAAAATCTGGTTATTTGTTGTTTAACGACGTTGTGTTCTAACAAAATTCATTATCGTCGCATTCCTCGTTTCTCCAGGTTTGGGACTGGCACTACCAGAGTACAGGCAGTGGCTACTGAATCTGGATTTGGATCCACAGTTTAACGGCAGCTTATGACAACAAAGGCCGTTACCGCCGACAAAGATTATATTTTTGGCATATATCTGGATTACTGTTCAGTATTTAACGACATCTTCCTGCTACCAGAACCGTTGACATTAAGCTACTATGCCACAAGGGGTATTGAGTAACGCAGACAAAATAAATTATTTATAGCTTCATATTCATTACTTTTAAAGGTGTCTAAAATGGAGCTTCTTTAGGGACGTCATTGGACTGCCTCGGCCGTTAATTTCAACACAAACTCATAGCAGAATTTACCGTATAACTGCAATTACTTGACGTATCGCTCGAGGTCCCAGAATTTCTTCTGCAACTAAAACTGCTAAATAGGGCCTAGCAGGAAATTCACACGCGCTTAATCAAAGATAAGAAATTTTACTCTTCCTCCCCTATGTTCTTCTGATATATACAATGACTTCTCCATTCAATTCTTTGGCTTGTATATAAAATTTCTTGTTTGTTTGCTTCTTTGAATGTATTAGTCTTGCCATGTACAATGCTGTGCGTGTGTTAGTGCTTCTCAATAATGAATATTATATGCTTACTTACTTTTATGTCTTAGCGATTGACGGTTGATGTCTTTAGAGTTATTTATCATCTGATGTTTTCTCTGGCTTTGTTTGCCTCTATCTTTTCGGCTCGCTCTGTCGACGCTGGAATTTTAATAAAATGAATTAGTTTAACGACATAGGCTTAGATGTGAGACTTTGAAATACAACGTTCAAATAAGACACCTTTAACAAGAGGTGCAAATTCTGTATACACAGTCGTGCAACGAAATCTCCGAATAAATTAATGAGCTGTAATATGCTAAAAACTAATCTTTGTCGGCGGAAAAGGCCTATGTTGTCATAAGCTGCCGTTAAACTGTGGATCCAATCCAATCTCCGATAGTTTCTACGTGAGGAAGAAATGTTTTGCAAAATTGCAATTGGGCAATTATATAGTGCTGCTCTTAGAAGAGCTAGAGCAGCGGTTTTCAAACTTTATTTTTATTGTCCCCCCAGGTAAAAAATTTAATTTTGGCGTACCCCCAACACGGTCAAGTCAAAAACAACATGCGACCGTGAAGTCCCCTTGCAATTAACAACTCCTTTTAATCATTGGTGCAAACCGGGTATTAGTCATAGGTAGACAATTTTTAAAGTAATAGGGCCTATAATTTTAACTTAAGAATGTATAGTCATATCAACAAAAATCAAAAATACAATCACTATTAGAAAGTGTTAATGTGAGCAGTGGACTTGTTTTGACAAGCACAGATTTACAATATCAAGTTTAATATTAGGCCTATATTTGTCAATTTCAAACGCAACTCTTGTTCGAGTTCAATCTTTGCTCTGTATTTGTCTTTGATCGCAATCATAGCTGAAAATATGTTTCACACAGATATAACCTGCTGAAAGGAATAAAAAAATTTAAGCTCGGTCAGAAATTAATCCATATTCAGCTCTTCGTTTCAGCCAAAAATCACACAACATGTCTTTCTTGAATTCGTTCTTCAATCCACCATAACAAACTGGTCTCTTTCCTGGACTGAAATATCAGCCGGCAACACTGTATACATCCGATGGCATAAAGTTTCCATAAACTCATAGAAATGTTCAGAAAAATAAGCGAACGGTGGACGTAGAATAGCTAATGAAAGAAAGAAGGACATGAAGTCCATAAACTTATCGAAAAGTTCATTTTTTTTAGTTTTCGCGTACTCCTTAGCGACAACTGGCGTACCCCCAGGGGTACGCGTACCACAGTTTGAAAATCCCTGAGCTAGAGTACATGATGTAACATGTCATTTACAACTATCTGTTACCAATACAAAGCACAGAAAACCGGAAGAGTCACCAGTGGCAGACCAACGCACACACGTAGGACCAACCAACGGATTCCCATCGACAGCTTACAGATGGCGTGGATGTTCAGAGTCTCTGGACCAAGTTTACAGAAATCAATACAGTGAACTGCAAGCAAGATTCAAACGGACAAGAAACAAAGGCAAACCGAGACTACGTTGGATAGACAATATATATGAGTAGGCTATCACTTGAATTAACAATGAGCGTATCACTGGACATGAGAAATGGCGGAGGACGGTGGAGAACGTTTATTTGTAGGCCTACCCACCGCCGCCAATTGTCTGGCGTCAGGAAGTGATGATGATAATGATCTTTCTATTTTAATAAACAACGGGATTCTATTACAGAGCGAATTGTTCAAAACATTTCCAATCTACGTCAACGACATTTGATGTCATAAGGTGACGCTAAACTGTTAATTCGATTTCCCAACATGTAACCGCGCCGCCGACTTACACTCGGATGGTGCCAGTCCGAAGGCGGGATAGAAGAGGAGGGCGACGCTGATCATCTTTGTACTGACACAACGTCGCTATACAGATAAAATATATATCAACCAGTCGCCGGGTCTGCGAAAATATGAACGAATTTTCACTACAAGAACCCAGATTTCAGAATATGAATGGCAACGAAGGAGGTTGATTAGATCAGAAAATAAAAAGCAGCTAATTCTGATACAGGCTAATTCTGATAAACTGTTTTAATGTGTTAACCCTCCGTCAGGTGTTGGGTCAAAAATTACCACACAGTGCATTTTCAAATCATGCATGGATCGATGTAAAAATTGAAATGGCTGTTGTGATTTTTCACGAGAACTATGGCATGAAGAAGCACGACAAATAATGACACTTCAGTGCTCAGTGTTAATAATAATAATGACCTCCTCACGTAATCTATGTGCCTATTTTATTACAATTTACATGATAATATTATTGCTATAGGGTCAAAACGACCGCACGCTCTTCGCTTTAAAGTTTTTCGGTCCGACGGTGGGTTACACCGTTATTTATCATTTTAGTATATTCACTTCCTTAACAGAAGGACTAGCGCATTTTTTTGTTATTTCCTAAACTATTATTTCTTAATATGTAAAAATAAATCCTTGCCTTCATTTCCGGTGTTATTAGTACTATTATAATACGCTTGAGCCAAGAAATTAGCCTTTTCTTTCAACTGGTTACTAGATTAACGATGCCATTCAACGTGCTTTACCAATTTTTATTATCGTAGGTAAAAGCACATAATAAAGGTGTGTATTTTGAGGTTATTAATTTAGTTGAATCCAACGTTTAGCGACATCTTGTAACATTCTCAAGGCTGAGGACTTTGAAACAAAAAGCACGCCATGAAATCAGTTGCATTTCGCAACCGATGGTTGATATAATAAAATGATATATCTTATTAAAGGTGTCTAATTGGAACTTTATACGACGTGTTTCGTGCTACAACGGTGGCCCGAATGCTCTATGCTGCTCCGGCTTGGTTGGGGTTTGCAGGGCAACAAGAAAAGAACCGCCTTCAGTCGGTGATGCGGCGTCTGAATCGTCTGCGGTACCTGCCAGAGGACAGTCCATCATTTGAACATCTTTGCCACACTGCTGACTCACGCCTCTTCTCTGCGGTCCTAGGAAACCCGGGGCATACTACCCCCAAAAAGCCGCTCCCCTACACCCTGCGCCTGAGATTACATGACCGTTTTATTCCACAAGCGGACAATCTCTCACGCATATCTTTTATAATAAGAATGTTATACTCTGTATAAATGACATTGTATGTACACCAAAGTGCGGATATGCAATTGGTATAATAAAGAATATACTTACTTACTTAGTCCCTTCTGACAATTCGCCATAATCATTTCTTCTCTGCAAATCTTTGAGCCTTTATCAGCTTGCCTCACGCATTTATTTCCTCCTTCATGTTCTCATAATTTTGCCTCTCAGATAAGTTTTACGATGTGTGGTTAGTAGCAATTAAGCGACTCTGACATAACAATGATAATCTTTTTTCGATGAAGCACACACAAGCTGTTGAGGCCAACCGAATTATATTGGCAAAGATTTGACTTATTAGGGGTGTCTAACTTCAGTTTTTTCATTTGGTTGGTCGCTGCTTAATAACAAAGATCATTCGCGTATCCATCTTTTTCTAGTCTGGTCAGGCATTGCCAGAATACGAACAGTGGTAAAATTATTACTATAATTAATTACAATTAATTAATTCAATGACAATTTATGGAACCAAAGGCCGTTGATATCATTAAGAATTTTTTTCACACTTTCTGCAAGAGTTATCCGTCTGCAATCTAGCAACTGAGCCCGAATGGCGATTAATATTATAGACGATGTTTTAGTCTATTTTAAGGTGTCTAAATTGAGCTTGTATTTATGTTCATGGAGAGCGCAGTTGTGTTTATCTTTCAACATAACTTCTAACTAATCCACTTCCATATCTCTAAGGTTATGTTTTGAAGAATTGTAGATGGTATTCGTAAACTATAAATTTATATAGCGCTACTGTGAAACTAAGCAAAGGGCACCAGCTTATTCACGAGCGCTGTTTCATATCATAGGGGTTGTCCAGAGATGGACTTCAAATGGAAGAACGGGTGTGGCTGTCAGAGAAAGAGACAGTGATGAAAAGCTGCCATTATGTTAGAGTAAGTAGTGTGCAAAATATATGCGACATCTTTCTGGCCTTACTCTCAAAAACTATTCACATGATGTTGTATAAGGGAGATCCCGGTTTTGGGTATAATAGGTGATTGAACGAAACTGCACAAAATATTATATTACTATTATAATTGACGTCAACGGTCTCTGCAAGACGCCATTAATCAACAGAAACTACTACATGAAACACGATTTAACATTTGAAAAACTGTAATTAAATGTATTTGTAAAGTATATATTGTAAAATGCGTTCAAATGCAGGATAATAATGTTTGTTTGGGGGGGTCCGGTGGCGCGTTGGATAACATCTGGCGAAGAGTGCGAGAGGTACCGAGTTCGAGCCCCGTTAGGGCGGATTTGCTTTGTAGGCTGCTATTAGCGCCGTGTATTACAAGCTGTCTGTTCTGTTAGTAGTTAACTAGTTAAGATTGTTTCAATTGCATAACATGTAAATGTACAGCGCAGTGCGTTTGTCAGGCGCTAAATTAAAGAAAAGATATTATTAAATTATTATTATTATTATTATTATTATTTTTATACTATTATACTGGAAGCAGAGATACAGAAATGGAAGAAGAAGAAGAAAAAGAAATAATAAAAAAGATACAACTACGAAAGACATTACACATAGGGACGTGGAATGTAAGGACCATGTTACAAGTAGGCAAAGTACAGTTGTTAGGAGAAGAACTAAAAAGAAACGGAGTTGATATATGTGGTTTAGCGGAGGTGAGATGGGGAGGAAAGGGGCATTTTACTACAACAGACGGACATACCATAGTATACTCAGGGGGAGATAAACAAGGACAGAGAGGGGTGGCAATATGGATAACTAAAAAGATTGCAAACACTCTCGTAGAGTATCATCCAGTGAACGATAGAATTATAATGGCAAGAATAAGTGCAAAACCGAGAAACATTAGCATAATACAAATATATGCGCCAACAACAGCAGATACTAAAGAAAACTCAGAAGAATTTTATGAACAACTGGATACGGAGATAAAACAGATTCCAAAACAAGACATCCTGATGATAATGGGGGACTTTAACGCAAAGGTAGGAAAGCAAACAACAGATGTAAGAGCTGCAATAGTCGGAAAAGGAACGATAGGGAAGACGAATGAAGCGGGAGAAAAACTAATGGACTTCTGCACAGAACATGAAGTGAGTTTGAGTAACACATGGTTTAAACACCATCCAAGGCGTTTATACACATGGATATCACCAGATGGGGAAACAAGGAACCAAATAGACTACATAGCAATTGCACAGAGGTGGAAAGGAAGCATTAAGAACTGCAAAACTTTTCCAGGGGCGGACTGCGACTCGGACCACCAGATGCTAGTAGCAAAATTAAAAATTAAGTTGAAAAAGATTAAAAAAGATACATATCCAAGAAAATTAAATATAGAGAATTTAAAAGGATTAAAGGCAATAGAATACGCCATAGAAGTAAAGAATAGATTTGAAGGACTGGAAACAGAAACAGAAGAAAGAACACCTGAGGACTTATGGGAGACAACCAAAAAGATTCTGCTAGAGACAGCTCAAGAAACGATTGGATATAAAGAGAGACAGAAGAAGAACACATGGATCACAGAAAGCACCTATGATCTGGTAAAAGTAAAAAGAGAAGCAAAAATTAAGGATAGAGAAAAAATACAAAGAATTAAAAAAAGAGGTACAGAAGAATGTGAGAATGGATAAACAAAAACAACTAGAAGGAAAATGTGAAGAACTGGAACAACAAAACAGGACAGGAAATATGAAGGAAGTGTATCAAACAGTCAAAACTCTAACAGGAAAATTCAGTCCGCAATTGTTTGGAATTAAGGCAACATCAGAGGAGATGATTAAAGATAAAGAAGGAATAGCAGAAAGATGGAAAGAATATTGTGAAGAGTTATATGATGACACAGAAGGAAACACAAGAGAGGAGATAAGTTACATACAAGAACCGGTTCCGCTAAGATCAGAAATAGCTAGAGCTATGAAGGAGGTGTCTGACGGAAAAAGCACAGGAATGGATGAAGTACCAGTAGAACTATTCAAAGCGGCAGGAGAGACAGCACTGGATCAAATGCATCGCATATGTATAGCGTTATGGGAAACAGGGGATTGGCCTGAGGATTGGGCGAATTCAATCTTTATACCTATACCAAAAAAGGGAGACATGGGAAAATGTGAAAACTACAGAACCATAGCATTAGTTTCTCATGCCAGTAAAATCATTCTTCGGGTCATAATGGACAGAATGAGAAGAAAAACAGAATCAGAATTATCTGACGAACAGGCCGGTTTTAGAAGAGGAAGGGGAACAAGAGATCAACTTATAAATCTCAGGATAATAATGCAGAAAATGAACGAACATCAACAGCCGTTGTACATGTGTTTCGTAGACTTTACAAAGGCTTTTGACTGTATATCACATGAGCAACTGTGGATAACAATGACAGAAATGGGTTTTCCGGCACATATTATTAATTTATTGAATAAATTATATTGTAAACAACAGGCAAAAGTAAAGGTGGCAGGAACACTGTCAAGTGGATTCCGAGTAAAGAAAGGAGTGAGGCAGGGGTGTGTAATTTCACCACACTTGTTTAACATAATGGCAGAAGCGGTCATGAGAGAAGTAATAGAAGGTTGGGAGGGAGGCGTGAGAATAGGAGGAAGGAAAATCACGAATTTAAGATATGCTGACGATATAGTACTTCTGGCAGGATCAGAAAGTGAGCTTCAGGAACTAGTCACTCGTTTACAACATATAGGAGAGAACAAAGGACTAAAGATAAATATGAATAAAACAAAAGTGATGACACAAAAAGGGATAACGTGTAACATAGAAATTGGAGGAGTAAGGTTGGAACAAGTAGACACATTCCGTTATCTGGGATCTTTGATAACGGAAGATGCAGCAGACGTTAAGGATATAAGAGAGAAGTTGGCTAGAGGTCTTAATACAATAACAACGTTGAAACAATTATGGAAAAGCCATAACATAAAGATGGATACAAAGATGAAACTCATGAGGGCTTTGGTATGGCCAGTGGCAACATACGGGTGTGAAAGTTGGACTATCAAGAAAAAAGAGGAAGAAAGAATAAATGCGTTTGAAATGAAATGCCTAAGACAGATTCTGAGAGTATCATGGATAGAAAAAGAACAAATGAGTGGGTGTTAGAGAAAACAGGAACGGAAAGAAGCCTACTTGATCAGATTAAAAGAAGGAAACTTACATACTTCGGACATTTGATGAGGAAACAGGGAAACTGCCTGGAAAAGGAGATCATACAGGGAACTGTACCAGGAGCAAGGACGCGGGGAAGACCGAGAATGGGGTGGCTTAACAACATAAGCACGTGGATGAATATGCCTTTTCATCGATTGTTGACAGAGACAGAAGATAGAAAAAGGTGGAGAAGACTTGTCCATGGAGCGACCAACCCTCGGATCGAGGATGGTTGAAGACAAGACTATTATACAATAGGAACGGTAGGAACTGTTGAAATTAGTTTATGTCGACGTCAACAGCCTTTGATGCTGTAAAATGTCGTTAAACTCTCTAGTGACGTAAACGGCTCTGTCTCCCACAAGATGTCGTCAAACACTCGATTGTTTTAATAAATTTTCTAGCGCAATTTAGACACCTTTTTATCAGATTTCCCGCGACGTCATAAGAGAGCACAACGCGTCTGGCTTCAACTCCGCCACTGTTCGCTTTCTGACAGTGCCAGTCCCAAGCCTGGATAAAGGAGGAGGGCGACGCTAATGGTCTTTGTTACCACACAGCTAGTCGTTAAAAAGGAAACACACACACACACTGGCTTCAACTAGGTCGCGATTCTTTGTTGGAAAGTTCAGAGGATGTGTTGTATGTAAGAAAACCAGAAATGAGCAAACGGTTGGTAATCAAGTTGGAACTTTTTAGCCTTAAGTTTAAGACCTAAACAACTAGGGATAGGCCAATTAAGCCTGGCTGAAGGAAAGGATGACGCTAATCACCCGTGTTTTGTCACGGGGTGGTTAAACGGAAACTACCTAGACATAATCTAATTGGATAAGCCGAGCTCTGATTCCCTTCTTGATATACGGTATATTAGAGTGACGTCAACGTCCCTCTCAGACACAAGATGTCGTGAGACGATTTTTCAAGTGACATACAGCACATTTTAGAAACCTTTTTATCTGATTTTCAGACGTTATAAAATTCCACATGCTCTTTATAAATAACTGCTCTCAACAGTATGTCGTTAAACCCTGGACACTACCTGACCCAGATCTAGCTAACATAGAACAGGCAGCGATGTGTTTGAAGTCAGTCCTCTTCCTCGCTGTCTGATCTTCCCATTAACAGCGTCCAATGAACGCAGTCATTTCATAGGCGACGTCGTTACAGAGGTCGTTATTATCATATCATTATCTCTTTTAGCATCCTCACAAGAGTGCACACGGCATCCGCATTCAGCTGAAACAACTCTTAAGAATTCGTCCAACGTTGGAAGAATCCAGAGGAAGACCGATAGGTTAGGAACCAGAAATGAAGCAACGGTTGGTAATCTAGTTGATATGTGTGAGCGTTAAGTTTAAAGACCGCAACATCACCAAATATCTGACAGACCGTATAGAACTAGTAGAAAGTGGAAGTGTTGAAATAATTATCTTTCTGCTTTATCAATGTTGACATTTTAGCTCCGTGACCCATTATACCGTCATGCAAATCCAGCAGTTGCAGTTTCCAGTGTTTAGCGACATCTTACGGCTGCCAATGACGTTGACGTTGCCCCTCTGCTTTATTTACACTCGTGGCTGGCACCACCCGAAGACTCTGTGACAGAATTAGCTTAATTAACTAAAATAAGTTGAATCAAAAATTAATAGTTAGCTAACATTCGTCGACTTCAAGTGTAGCCTACCCAATTATAACACAAGCTGGAGCGTTTTAAGGGTGTCTAATTAGAGCGCTCTTTCATTCAGTGTTTAGCAACACCTAATGGTTGTCAGGATCGTTGAAACTTGCCTTACATTTTAGAATTTTAATAAATTAAAACTGCGCTTGGTTGGTTAATCACTGTTTAACGACGCTGTGCTATAACAAAGATCATTAGCGTCGCCCTCCTCCTTTATCTAGTCTTGCGACTGGCACTACAACAGGTAGGGTAGTGGTTGGGTAATAGCGGAGTTTAAAGAATCTGATGTCCAAAAGGCTCTCTATTAAGTATCTGGGGAAACAATAAGAGCGAGTCTCAGCGGGGTCAATCGAAAGATTTTGTAGCGCAATCGTTCAGTTTACCAGAGTCGAGGTCCAATGCTTTCAAGTTACCCAAACGAAGCAATCACAGTAATTACTTGAACAATTAATTACCAGCTGAAGGCGCACGGCGCTACAGAAGGCACCGTTTTATTGTTATAGTTATTATCCTGATATGATGCAAGACCGAATATTATTATAATTGTAATTATGCATTTATTAAGTACCAGCAACAAATGACCAAGCATCAATCGATGGCGCTGAGCATTTATGAGTGAAGAATTTTCTCAAGGTCTTGACACAGTAGCTTTATCAGGTGAGGAGGATCGAACACTTACTCTTGGCGTTTTAAGCCGAGAGCTCTAACCAATTGGACACCGTTGCCGTCGCATATTATGATAACAGTTGCCAGTGTTTAGCCTAATCATGGCTACTGCCGATGTCAGAGACTTTCACGTCGACCTCCACCTTTTACCAGACTTGAGACTGGCACTACCGGACACCTCACGGACGGAGTAGTAGTTGGTTGGATATTTGCTGTTTAACGACACTCTGTCATATTATGGATTTTATAAGCGTCGTCCTACTATTTTCTCCTGTCTTGGGGCTGGTACTGCCACAGATAGGGTGGTAGTAGTAGTTTCACTTTAATGACACTGTGATAACAAAGATCATTAACGTCGCCCTCCTTCTTTATTCAGGCTTGGGACTGGCACTGACAGAAAACGATCAGTGATTGAGTAGTTTCAGTTTAACGATACTGTGTGATAACAAAGATCATCAGCGTCGCCCTCATTCTTTATTCACGCTTGGGACTGGCACTGACAGAGTACGAGCAGTGGTGGAGTTATTGCCTATAAGGCCTCTGTAAACTCCGTTTCAAAGGACTCAAAAGGAGAGCGTTAATGCTAGGGACATTAGAAATTCACGATGTCACGGAAACCTTGAATTCTACATCAGTTCATTTTCTTGATTGCAGATCATTCGATTCACGTGGTCATTTGTTCGCATGAGTAGAGTTGGTTAGTTGTTCTTTAACGACGATGTGTCGTAACAAAAATGATTAGTTTCGCCCTCTTTCTCCAGGCTTGGGACTGGTACTGCCAGAGTACGGACATTGCCGGACATTGCCGGAGTTATTTACTTTAATTAATTTAATTTAATTTATTCGTTCATATCTTTAGGAAATTTGTGCACACTTTCCACAGTAGGTTCATACTGTTCAAGCAATCTAACTATTGAAAGCGATTAATTATAGTCGATATTATCACCTATTTTAAGGTGTCCAAATTGTGCTCGTATTTATGACATACATCCAGAATTGATTTGTGTTTCTCCTTCAACATAAAGCATCCACACTTAATTAAAAAACGCCACTGCCGTAATCCGGTATTCAGTGTTGCATCAATTGCATTGCAAATGTAATTCAATTATAATTGCAATTACATGCTTGTAACTGTAATTGAATTACAATTACAATTACTTGATTGTGAAAGTAATTGAATTACAATTACATTTTGAATGTAATTCAATTACCAATAACTTTTCAATTATTCCTTTCAAGATTGGCAAATGATTTAAAACAGTTTCTTGATAATTCTTTTAATTACCTACTCATTTTTAAACTAAAACATCCAATGGGCCAATGGCCTGTAAATTGTAATAATTATATATGTTCAATTGTATTATACGTTTGTCAGGTATCCAAAATACGATTTACAATTATCATCTATTAAAACAAGTTAGAGTTTATTTGATTTTTAGGAGTAGAAGTTTTTCAAAATGATAGCCTGTTAGAGAACTTAGTTGATTGAGCCTGGGTGAGTCAATTCATCTAGCAGTGCTAAAGAGACCCTCAACTGGAACTGAAGATGGAAGCTCTGTTTTCTGTAGGCAGCCGCAGTAAACTAGCTAAAAATGAGTGCATGACTGCATGAATAGTCTGATAATGATGGTCAGCCCTTGCCCTTGGGTCTATCAAAGTGTGCTGTAACTTGTGAGAGAGGCATAAGTATACAATAATGTTGACAATTATGTTGCCACGCAAACATAATGAAAAGCAGTTTACTCAATTAAACGGGTGGCCCACGTCAACCCGGCAAGATGGTGGCATCTTTGTTGACTTTTATGAAAGTAATTTGCAATTGACACTTCATTCAATTACAAATTACATGCAATATTGTAATTGAAATACAATTACAATTACTGGACTTAAAATGTAATTCAATTACAATTACATAGATTGTAATTCAATTACGTAACTCAATTACATGTATTTCAATTACTGAACACTGCCGGTATTGCCAGTCCAAAGACTGGACAAACGAGGAGGGAGACGCTAACCATCTTTGTTATGACACAGCGTCGTTAAACAGTAACTAACTAACCAATAGGCTAATGGTATTTAGCTAACTCCCCCACTACCGTACTACGGTAGTGCCAGTCCAAAGTCCGGACAAAGGAGGAGGGCGACGCTAATCATCTTTGTTGCGACACAGTTACTTCTACTACTACTATTACTAAGCTGAAATATCTATCAGTTGGTAGATTGTGACAGTTTATTACATTGGCTAATTTGGAAACAATTAAGTTATACAACAAACACATAACTCATTTTTTGGGTACCCCGTCAGAACGGCCCAGGACAAATCGGCCCCGACAAAACGGCCCCCGACAAATCGGCTTCCCGACAAAACGGCCCCGACAAATGGGCCCCGACAAAACGGCCATCGTCAAAATGGCCTCGACAAAACAACCCCGTCATTTCGGCTCCCGTCATAACGGCCCCCGTCATATCGATCCACGTCATATCGGCCCCCGTCAAATCGGCCCCCGTCAAATCGGCCCCCGTCAAATCGGCCCCAGTCATATCGGCCCCAGTCACATCGACCCCTCCCAAAATATCCCATGTCCCAAGTACTTTTAAGTTGGATTGATGAAAAGAATTCTTTGCGTAAATTGAACTCGGATTATTAAAACTTTAGTTTACGTTGCCAAATTATTTTATGTGGTCAGTTTAAAATGGAAGTTGGATTGCTGAAAATAATTTTGGCGTTAAAATGGAAGTTGGATTTATGAAAATAATTCGTTGCGTAAATAGAAGTTGGATTTATGATAGTTGTCATTGAAAGCAGTTAAATAGTTAAATACGCCAACCAGTTAGCATTAGACGATGGTCCCCGCAGTCCATTGTCCAGGTGCAGCGTCGCTTTGAGGCCTCATTTCAACATAGTTTGTCAGCGTAAGCTTAAAAGTACTTGGATCATTGGATATTTTGTATGGGGCCGATATGACTGGGGCCGATATGACTGGGGCCGAGCATGAGGGGGCCAATATGACGGGGGCGATATGACTGGGGCCGATAAGACGGAGGCCGATATGACGGGGCCTGATTTGACGAGGGGCCGATTACACGGGGCTAATTTGGAAACAATTAAACAAAATAAGAAACAATTAAACAAAATAAGAAACACATAACTGATTTTTGCATCTAGCCACACGCACACGGATACATCTCGTTAAACACTACATTATAGTATGAACACGTTCAATTTAGACACATTTAAAACGCTTTCAATTTGAATTATACTATTCTGCAAACCCAGCAGTGGCAGTAGCCAGTGCTTAGCGACATCTTACGGCTGCCAAGAACATTGACATCGTCCCTCTCCTTTATCTAGACTTGGGGGCTGGCACCACGCAATTATGGCAGCGACGGAGTCAACCAACCGAATAAGTTCCAAGAGGCCTAGAAAACATCGACTTCAATAACTGTGAGTAATTATAACATCGTTTGGAGCGTTTTAAGGGTGTCTAATTGGAAAGATGTTATTCATTGTTTTGCCAAATCTTACGGTTGCCAGGCTCGGTAAAGTTTACTTTGCATGAATAATTTTACAAAAATAATAAACATCGATGGATCCAGAGTTTAGCGACATCTTATGGCTAAGAAATCCTCTTAGGAAAGTTGTTTCGAGATTTTTAGTTTCATGTTCCGAGGCAAAGAATATGAAGTCGCCGACACTTTTAGCATTGACTACCCCATCAAGATTAGAGTAAGAGTCTTCTTTTATCGTTTTTTTCTTGTTCTTGATCTCCTCCACCACATCTTCCTCCTCATCTCGTTCTACGTTTTTCTCATCGTCCCATTGTTTTTGCATTCTTCTTCTTAACGTTCTTCTTCTTTACATTCTCTTTTCTGCTTAACATCTTTTTTTAAGATTCTTTCTTCTTTTTAAAATTCTTTCTTCTTCATAGCATTCCTCTTCAAAACATTCCTTTTCTTAACATTCTCTTCTCAAAATAATAATAATTGGTTGGTAATTTCTGCAACTAGCCAGCACTAGCTTGTAGTATGAAAACTTTCAATTTCGACACCTTTTAAACACTTTCAATTCGAGGTATATGTTCTTAAATCGCGTTTCGTCATAAATTGATAGACATGGTCCGCTAGTCACAGCAAGAATAGAACTAATACAGTAGCATTTTTCTTTCGACGTAAACCGCCTTTGATGCCACAAGGTGTTGTTAAACAATTAATTGCAATTTCACTTAGAAATTGATATACCGCCTCTATTAGAAAATAAGTGAACAATGCCTGTAATATATTGCATGCTATTTACATTAAGAAACTGAATTCTTTAGGCGGTAGCCTTCCAAACAATGCATAGAAAACCAGAGGGATCATTGCAGGGGTAGGTCCACGCACACACGTGGAACCAAACAATCCATAGCTCATATATAGCATCAGGTTCAAAGTCTCCTTGGATCAAGAAGCGATGAAATGTTGGAGCGACGACAGGCGGTAGCATCCGTACACGACAAGACCGCCTAAAAGTAGTCCCTTATTATTCGAAGGTGACGCACGTCTGACTATCCCTAGAGCCGCCAGTTAAACGTGGAACTATTCGTCTCCTGCATGTCGGTAAATCGAAGCTACACCCATAACTATCGGTCGATGTCATTCCAAAGACCGACGTCGACCTACCTTTGCAGTGATCCCGCATAGAACGTCTGAATAACAGATTAAAACGCTCCGGTTTTATTCAGTCAGATTCCCCTTCTACGAATGTTTTGCTAATAAGAAAGTAAGTAAGTGTGTTCTTTATTAAACGCTGGCAAACGCACGGCGCTGTACATACAAAGTTATACAAAGTTATCAAATAGTAGCGAAAAAAGTTAGTAAATAGTAAACTAAAAAACACTATATGGCTTATCTGTACAACATCCTATAGCCAGGAAACCACGCCTGGTGAGGGAATCAAATCTAGAAAGAAAACACGGTTATGTGAGCGTGGGCGCAAATCGTGACCAGTAATATAGGACAGACACTTCACTCTTTAAGGCCGTCCTCTTAAATGAGAATCATTCACTCAGATGCCTTTTTTCCTAACCAACATTTTACGCCCTATTTTCTTAAGGGTCAGACCCAATGAGATATTATTATCATCGCTAGGGGGAAATGACGTATCTTCCCTTCGCTAATTTTTGAAGCCACAACCACGCAGATATAATAACACCTTATCGAGAGCTCCGCAGTTAATTTAAATTGAAATGACGCGTTTGATTGGTTGAAATTCATGGACGCAGTCAAGCTTAAGCGAGACTTTAATTTCTTTTTCGAAGCTTATGCCTTGCAAAAAGTACAACAGACACATCAAAATAACAACTTATCCATTAAATAATATTCCAGCGGCCTCGTGTTCGGATTTTAATAAGTTGCTACATCCACACACTACCTGTTTAACTTCGATCGTTTCCGCCATTTTGTATACCGCAAGGGTCAAGGCCTTTTGAATCGGCGTGCGTCAAAAAATAACAGCAGATCAGCCCTCTAGTGATATATTTATATATTATACATCTCTATGGTTAGACCACATAACTTTAACCTTTCTGACAAGGACTCACGAAATTTTATATCTCGTATGTTATTCGTGAACTCTTACTAAGCTATTGTTAATTCCTACTATTTATCTAGATGTATTTTTTATGTACACCTACAGCGTTATGTCTGTTGTTAACACATTAAACGAATATATGATATAATATATGATATGATACTCCGCCAAGACGAAAACTCTCGACAACAGATGGCGTACGCTGTCTATAGATCGCACACTGGACGAGGGAAGCAAGATAGATCAGAAAATATATCACTTGAATAATATTGTTCCATGAAGTGATGGTGAACATTACTATATTCCCTCTCCGCCAACTTCCCTCTTCTTCCCTTCTTCCTCCCCTCTCCCTCCTTACATTTATTACAAACTTGATACGATACTGTCAACTACAACATGACCGACGACGTCATCAGTTCATTCAACATAAACAAATGAGTAAAATAAGGTAGCGTGCAGTCATCTATCATCAATACAGAATTTAAGTATGCAGGAATACACCGCCGTTAATTACTGTCTCAGCTTGAATTTCCTTTAAAAACCAAAGCATCGCAACAAATATTTCAGCACAACGCCCTCCTCTTTTCGCCAGGCTTGGGACTGGCACTGTTAGAGTACAGGCAGTGGTTGCGAAACCTGGATGACTTCTTAGTATTTAAGAACATCTTGTGGCTACCAGGCCCAGTATATATTGCATAATAACAATGTTTTAGTAAAAGACCAATCAAAAATTTACTCAAATCTGTAAATTTTTGATTGGTCTTTTACTAAAACATTGTTATTATGCAATTATATACTGTGTTGCAATGTAAAAGAGTACTTTTTAACATATTATAATACATGTATGCTTTGTTGGTTAATGGAATTTTTATTATGTATGTTAGATACATGAACAGTTTAAAAGAATACTTTAAACAATTATAATACATGTATACTTTGTTTGGTTAATGAACATTTTTATTATAGTGTTTTTGTAAGATACATGAACAGTTTAAAAGAATACCTTAATCAATTATAATACATATATGCTTTGTTAGTTAATGAAATTTGTCAGTACATAATTATCATTGACAGTATGAGATGAGCTACTTTATGTTGCAAAATATTGAATATTAGTGAAATTGTAAAGCTTCGTCTGACACCTTTGATGGTGTCGTTCGGATGCTATAAGTTTCTGGTTATGATTGTATTGTATATTTTCTGCATTGTCGTCAACGGCCTTTGATGTCATAAGACGACGTTAAACTGTGGTTATAATAATAAACCAGAGCCGTTGACAATCTTCAGTTGATTGATCAAATAACGTCTACGAAACTATTTATACGATAATGTATTACCCTTTTAAAGGTGTCCAAATGGAGGTGCTTCAGCGACGTTAAGTTACAGGTTGCAGCCCACTCTGTGACGTGGTCTAGTTCTGCTGCGATCGTTGCATTATGTGAGGCGGGTATCAGGAGATAAGTGTCATCGGCATATTTGATTAACCTGTTTGAAGGGTGGACCGGCTTGAGTTTTGAAATAGCTGTTATAAAGTTAGCTGGTCCCAAACCCGATCCCTGAACTATGCTGGCGCTGAACTATGCTATGCTGAATTGTGAATGACGTACTTGCTCAAGGTTCCTACACAGAATTATCTATCGCTTGGTTGGTAATTTCTCAAACTAGCCATTCGCACACTAAATTATAGAATGAAAATTTTCAAATTAGACACCTTTTAAACGATATCAATTTGAGATATAAATATCTCAGTCGCGTTTCGTCTTGAGTGTCGCGTTTCGTCTTGAGTGTCGCGATATTCAGTCGAGTGAGAACTAAGAAGTGGCTTGTCGTAGTCAAACACTACATTGGTAGCAACAGAATAAAACAATAAAACGGTTTTTTGAACATTTTAGAGTTACAACCTTTGCACTCTAAGCACACGATATATGGAGAATTGATTGCAATTTCACTTAGAAATTAGTATAGCGACATTCATAGAAAAGACTAATAATAGGCGATGTCTGAGCGTGCTTACTTGTTAATTTTCAACAAGAAAATACAATAATCAGTAAGCCAAACAGTGCATAGAAAACTAGAGGAGTCTTCAGTGCTAGGCCCACGCACACATGTATATGCAAGCAACGGATCCCATCCATAGCCAACAGATAGCATCCAGTCCAAAGTCTTCACGGACAAAGCGGCGACTGCAGTAGTGTTGGAGCGACGACAGACGGTAGCATCCGCAGCACACGTTAACGCCACCGTCCATCATTCCCTCATTAGTTGCTGATGACTCACGTCCGGCTATAGTGTTGTAGCGACGACATATATAGCAGGGTCCTCATTACAGCCTCCCAATAGTCCCTCATTAGTTGCAAGTGACGAAAGTCTGGCTATCCCTCTAGCCACCGGGTGCACATAAAACAGATAATCATCTCCTGCCTATCGGTAAATCGAAACTCCACCCATTACTGTTGGCTGAGGTCACTCCAAAGACCCAAGTGAATGCAGTGACGTAACGTGAGGTTTCAGAGCCCAGGGTCAAGAGTTGATGACTGCGCCCCTGTTAATTTTCTTGTTGACTGTTAATCGTTCTTGTCATTGTACTGTGTACCACTGAAAGCTAATTTTGCGACCCTTGTGCTGCGCCCGGGGTCGGTTGCTCTCTCTACCCCATTGGTTACGACACTGCGTTGATCCCGATTGCAGATGGCGCAGGCGGACCATAGATGACGCAATCGACGAAGGGCAAACATAGAGATCAAAAAATAATCATTTATGCAAGAAGGTAACTCTGTCCCACGAGCTAATGGTGAACAAACCCCTTTTACTTCGCCGACAACTTCCCCCTTTCTCCATTCTCCCTCCGTCCTTACATGTCAACCAAACTTGATATGATACTGACGAGGTTGTCAATTTATGCAACATATTACTATAAGTAAATAAGCAATGTGATGACATTTATCATCCTTGTAAATATGACGGAATACACCGCCATTAATTGTCGTTTCTTGAACCTTCTTCAATCCAGAGCATGACATAATCTATTTCGGCTCATGGCTAGAAAGTGGTTGTTACTGGACTCCACCGCCGTGATGTAAGGTTTACGACCACTGTATCAACTGTTACTGTCGCAAATATGCATACCTTTAGAACACTTTCCCCGACGTTATTTATACTTCGCAGCGGCCTACACGTTTAGATGCATTTCCATTCCTGCCACGGCAACATAATAATAATAATCTTTTCTTTATTAAGCGCCTGACAAACGCACTACGCTGTACATTTACGTGTTATGCAATTTAAATCTTAACTACTAACAGAACATACAACCTGCAATACAATGGCGCTAATAGCAGCCTACAAAGCACGTCCGCCCTACGGGACTCGAACTCGGTACCACTCGCTCTTTACGCCAGATGTTATCCAATGCGCTATCGGGCCTCCCCAATATCGGAAACCTTCTCCGTTCTACGGTGAAACTCAAGGAATCTATAAAACTATACAAAATCTACATTTGCAGGAATTATTGGTGTGTATGTAACGATTCTCTCTCTACTCTGTCTCTGTCTCTCTGAGTCTCTCTATGTCTCTATGTCTCTGTCTGTTTGTCTCTCTCTCTGTCTGTCTGTCTGTCTGTCTGTCTGTCTGTCTGTCTGTCTCTCTCTCTCTCTCTCTCTCTCTCTGTCTCTCTGTCTCTCTGTCTCTCTGTCTCTCTGTCTCTCTGTCTCTCTCTGTCTCTCTGTCTCTCTCTGTCTCTCTCTGTCTCTCTGTCTCTCTGTCTCTCTGTCTCTCTGTCTGTCTGTCTGTCTGTCTGTCTGTCTCTCTCTCTTTCTTTCTCTTTGTCTCTGTCACTATATAAATTTCCAAATTTACGCCTGTGTTTACCTGTCGTCTGATGGCTTTGGAAAATAATTCATAAACAGTATCGCCTGAATTAGACACCATTAATAACAGGTATAGTTGTTGTATAATAACGAGGAATGATGCTGCAGATTAGTTTAACTCCGCCACTGTTCGCTTTCTGACAGTGCCAGTCCCAAGCCTGGATAAAGGAGGAGGGCGACGCTAATAATAATAATAATAATAATAATAATAATAATAATAATAATAATACTAATAATAATAATAATAATAATAATAATAATAATAATAATAATAATAACGACGAGTAGGGTCATTGCCAGACAAATTACATAAGCTTGTAATATCTAAGTCCCTGAGGGATCCTGTATACCTCGGGGCAAAAAAAATAATAATAATAATACTAATAGGCCTACTAATAATACTGATAGCCTGAGGGCAGTGAGGGATTAGGAGGCTACTACCTCGGGTAAAAAATAATAATAATAATAATAATAATAATAACAAGATACCTTTTTACTCCAATCGCGATAGAGACGATGGGACCTTTGGACCAGGAGGGCCTGGCTTTCATCAAGGAACTCGGCAGACGGTTGACCAGAACAACGGAAGATCCACAAGAAACCTTCTTCCTTTTTCAAAAGATCTCTGTTACTGTCCAGCGATTCAACGCTGTCGCATGCCTTGCTACGATGGGGCCCTAGAACTCTGATCTTAGAGGAACAATAACCGTTTTATAATAATAATAATAATAATAATAATAATAATAATAATAATAATAATAATAATAATAATAATAATAATAATAATAATAATAATAATTATAATAATAATAATAATTATAATATTAATAATAATAATAATAATAATGACAATTTATATGGCGCCGTAACGCGGCCATACCGCTACAAGGGCGCCTCACATACAACTAATCAGCGGGATAAGCCTTGGAGAATAAATATGTCTTAAGCTGAGATTTGAAGGAGTCTACTGAGTTGGCCGATCTGATGGTGGGTGGAAGACTGTTCCAGCATCTAGGACCAGCGGCCGAGAAAGCGCGATCGCCGAAGCGCGTCCTCATCCTCCGTACGCGTAGGTCGGTCTTCTTAAGCGATCTAAGTCGCAGTCCAGACGCAGAGGAATGAGTCTCGGTGCAATAGTCACGCAGATATTCAGGCGCTGCTCCATGAAGCGCCTTGAATACAAGCAGACAAAGCTTGAACTCGATGCGGAACGGGACAGGCAGCCAATGCAGGACATCACGTAGGAGCGGTGTGACGTGATCATATTTCCTCCTATTACATATGAGCCTCGCCGCGGCGTTAAGCACCGACTGGAGTCCGTCCAAGAGACACGCAGGCGCGCCAGCCAGCAAGCTGTTACAGCGGTCCACTTGAGAGATGACGAAAGCAGCAACGGCTGCTCTAGCGGCCTCGAAAGGCAAGGACTTGATGCAGCTACTGATGAGACGGAGCTGACGAAAGCAACAGCCGACCATCCACGCAACATGGCGCCTCATGGACAAGTCGTTCTCCAGCACGACGCCGAGATCACGCACCGAGGTCGAAGGCGCGATCGAAGCCCCGCAGACACTCAGCTCGCCGGTGTCAAGGTGGAGACACCGTCTGCTGGTTGCACACCACAGAAAGTCTGTCTTCTCGGGGTTAAGCCGCAGTCTGTTTGATCGCTAATGGTCTTTGTTACCACACAGTGGTCGTTAAACAGTAAACAAGCAGATTAGTTCTACTCGTTTCAAAGGACACGGTTTTCCTCAAGTGTCACAAGATGCCGCTAATAAACGATGGTTTCTGCTGAATATTAAGTAACTCAAAAACACACCTTAAAATACGAACCTTCATCTACTATAATAAATGTTTGTCAGACACGTTGAATTGCATGTAGCTCAAGCGTTTATATAATTATACCAATAACGCCAAAATGATAACAAGAATTTCTTACAACGTCTTCAAATAACAATTTGGAAAAACCAACAAAAATCCGATAGTCCTCCTGATAAATAAGTGGATGCATTTAAGATAAATTTTGTATCAATGAGTTGAAACAATTCATTTGATCCACCAAAATTAAATTTTATCGAAGTTATTCTCAGTTTATAGCATTGGTTAGTCACTGTTTAACGACGCTATTGTCATAACAAAGATGATTAGCGTCGCTCTCCTCCTTTCTGCAGGCTTTGGACTGGCACTACCAGAGTATTGGCAATGGTTATAAATTATTATTTTTATTAATTAAATAAATTATTTCAATTACATTTTCATTTTATACGGTACCAAACGCCGTTGACATATTTGAGAAATTTCTTTACACTACAAAAATTTTTAAGATCCAACGAGTGCAACGACCGACGATAACAATTTGCGATTATTAAAGTCGTTATTGTCATCCATTTTGAGGTTTCTAAATTGAACTTGTATTTTGTACATGCAGAGTAGAGTTGCGTTTATCCTTCAGCAGAACTTACAAACAATTCGATTATGTTTTGAAGAATGGTAGATCGTAATCGTAATCGTGAACTCCACGTTTCTATAGCGCTATTTTCATCATGAAAAAAATAAGTAATTAATGGTAACGCTGATGATCTTTGTAATCACACAGTTTCGTTAAACTGAAAGCACTACTACTGCCTATGCAAAAGGAACGGTGCCATAAGATGTAGTTAAACAGATGGTAACCAAAAAGTGGTAACGCTGCCACAATCATTTCGGGTGGTGCCAGTCTGAAGCCTGGATGAAGGAGAGGGCGACGCTAACCAACTTTGTTCTGACACGGTGTCGTTAAATCGGAAACTAACTACATATACTTAAATCAAAAACCCGAGCCAAATACCATTCCTGAAAAAGGTAGGTAAGAGTGACGTCAATGGCCCTGTAAGCCACAAGATGTCGTTAAACACTTGATCTTTCAACTAATATATTACGCAATTCAAGGCTGTCTTTTGACAAAATAATTTTTACCAACTTCGGCGGTCTACGATGCCATAAGATGTCTTTGATTCAAATGCTAAATTAATTAAAATTACTAATGTAAGAAAAAATGTCAACGGTCTTGGCAACAGTAAATTGTCGCAAAACAGTGAATAAAGCAGCTTGTATTGCATTGCAAGGGATTTGGTTTAAACATTACTTTTTCATATGAACCATTTCCTTTAAATCCGCTTGCATAAAAGAGAATTCAGATAAATCCAAACATGTGTTTCCTAATTAAATCTTCATTGGTCGGCTTCTCAGGCCCTACATAATAGTCCCCTACTAGCTCCGGTGAATAAAATAGACTCCTAACGTGTCTTTTGTGGACGCCGAGAATATTTTCGAAGATTTACATTACATGACATGCAATAATTTCTCGTTACTTACTTAACTGTGAGTCCGACGACTTAGCGAATGACCGTTGCTTTTGTGAAGTTATCATCTGATGTTTTTCTTTGGTTTTCGTTACCTTTGTCTTTCTCGCCCGTTCTTCCAATACTGGGGTTTTCCTTGAAAGAAATGGTTTCAGCAGTTAATGACACATGGTGCCTTTGACGTGGGGCTTTGAAATGCGTAGTTCGAATAAGACGCCTTAAATAAGAGGTCTAAACACTGTTATGCCAATATATCTTTTCAGCGAACATCCGCCACTCTGGTAGTGTAAGTCTCAAGCCTAGAGAAAGGAAGAGGGCGACCCTAATTATCCTTGTTATGACAACATCACAACTACACTACCTGTTGTAGTACCAATCCCAAGCCTGAGGAAAGGAGGAGGGCGACACTAAGCATCTTATTAATGACACAGTGTCGTTTATCAGTAACTAACCAACCAACTCCGATAATTGTAACATGATTACGGATTTGTAATATTATGATTGGACATTTGTATAGCGCAGCTCGAAAAGCAAAAGCAAATCAGAGTTACGCTCTGCTAGTCTATTCAATGTTAAATGTTACTTAAAAATAGACTGTTGTATCAGATGGTGAAACAATGCACAGCGAACTAGAAGAGTCATCAGTGGCCGGCACACGTAGAACCATCCAACGGATTCTGGTCGACAGTTGACAGATTGCAATCACAAGTTTCTAATTTGTAGCAGAACTGTTCATTTGCCCTTGTCCTTGGATACAAGCTACGCTCACGTTAAACATATTATTCAGATAATTCTTTACTATAATTATTTTCTTCAGTATAAGAGATTCAAACACGAAAGCAATGATATTTCTTCAACGAGACCGATAAGCATAATATAAATTCCAGAGATCGAATAGCCTACTCGTAAATCCACAAGTTTCTTCTGCAGTCTGAGAATGAAAATTGATACAAAAGTGTTCGAGCATAGGATCAACAGTTACCATCCTATATAACGCAAATACTCTCAAAAAGATACCTTTAAAACTCTTTCCACGACGTCAATTTCCTCATTTTTCTTTATTGCCGTTTGCGTATCGGAAACATTTGCCGTTCTACGGTAAAACTGTTAAAATTTAGAATCCTATGGATTAACGCCACAAAATAGTACTAAACAGCAAAAACTACTAAATGAAATAAGATTTTATACTTTCTACGGTTTATTGTGAAATTGTGTCAGCCTATGCAATAGCAACGGTGCCATAAGATGTAGTTAAACTGATGGTAACCAACCAGTGGTAACGCCGCCACAATCATTTTCAGGTGGTGCCAGTCCGAAACCTGGATGAAGGAGAGGGCGACGGTAATCAACTTTTCTTTGACGATGCTGTTAAACGGAAACCACCTACGCATACCTAATTGGATAAGCCGAGCTCAGATACCTTTCCGGAAATAAAGTATGTAAAAGTGACGTCAACAGCCCTCACAGACACAAGATGCTGTTAGTCGATTTTTCGAATGATGTACTGCACAATTTAGACACCTTTTTATCGCATATTCAGAAGTTATATAAATCCGCATGCCTTTATAAATAATAATTGCAATCGCCTTCTATACGGTGAAGTCGTCGTAAATGTCCCTGGCAGCCACAAGATGTCGCTAAACTCTGAACACTATCTGACACAGATTAAGGTAACCTAAACAGGGAGCGATGCGTTTGAGGAGGCCAGTCTTCTTCCTCGCTGTCTGATCTTTCCATCAACAGCGTCCAATCAACGCAGTCTTTTCATAGGCGACGTCGTTACAGAGGCCTTTATTATAATATCATAATTAACTCATCTAGCATCGTCACAAGAGTGCACACGGCAACGGGATTCAGCTGAAACAACTCTCCAGAATTCGTCCTTCGTTGGAAAAGTCCAGAGGGAGATCGTTAGGTAAAGAATCAGAAATGAGGCAACGGTTGGTAATCTAGTTGATACTTGTGAGCCTTTAGTTAAAAGACCCCAACATCACCAAATATCTGACAGACCGCATTGAAATAGATTGGGAAGTGTTGAAATATCCTTTTACCATTACGCGGATTTGAACCTCGATCTCAATGTTGACATTTCAGCTACATGACGATGATACTATAAAACATACCCAGCAGCGATATCAGTTTCCAGTGTCTAGTGATATCACAGCAATTGACGATGACCGAGTCTTAGAAGCGGTAGTATTTTCCAGTGTGTTTAGCGACATCTTACGGCTGCCAAGGCCGTTGACGTCTGTCTCTCCTCTTCTATATCACTTGGGGTTGGCACAAACGAAAAATTGCAGTGATGGAATGTATTAACTAAAATATCAGTTGGACCAGTGTCGAACATGAAAAAGTCATTAAAACGTTAAAATAGTGCCTGTCATTTTTTTTAAACGTCGAGTAGCACTGTACGTAATAATTATAACATCGGTTGAGGCGTTTTAAGGGTGTGTAATTAGAAAACTGTTTCATCCAGTGTTTTGCGACATCCAACGGTTGCCAGGGTCGTTGAAGTTTGCCTTTCATTAGGAATTTTAATAAATTTAACATCAGTTGGTTAGTTGCTGTTTAACGACGCTTTGCCATGAAAAAGATCATAAGCGTCTCCCTCCTTCTTTCTCTAGCCTTGGGACTGGCACTACCATAGGTAGGGTATACGTGATACGGTAATGGCGGAGCTCTCAGAGGCCAAAAGGCTCTATATCAAATATATGGGGGAAACACACTGAGCGTCATGTAGAGCGAGTAAAAGGATAAAAGGTAAAAGGAAAGATGTTGTCTCGCAATCGTTCAGGTTACCAAAGTCGAGGTTCCATGCTTTCAAGTTACCCAAACGAAGCAAAGTAAAAGATTTGAGTGATTATCAACTAAAGTCTAACGTCGCTATAGAAGTCATCGTTTTATTAGAATAGTTATTATCCTGATCTTATGTAAAACCGACAATTATTATAATTACTACTTTATTAAATATGCATCAAAAACTAGAGGAGTCCCCAGTGGCAGGCCCACGCAAACACGTGGATCCACCCAACGGATTAATATCCATAACTGACGGATAGCATCAAGGAAGGAGGATGGCGACGCTTACCATCCCTGTTGTAACATATAGTCGTTAAACAGTAGCTAACCAGACGACTATCGTGTTTTAGCCCAGATGCATTTTGAACATTTCTTACCGTTCCTATGGCATGAGGTTATTATGGATCAGACGACACACGTAATTCAATAGCGTTAACAAAATAATTTATAGCTTGATGTTAAACCGTCTTAAAGGTGTCTAAATGGAGGTTCTTTAGCGACGTTATTAAACTGCCTCGGCAGTTGATGTCAACTCTACCTCGTCTTTTAATTTACTTTATAATTGCAATGACGAGGACAATTAGCAGGAAAATCAGTCTATTCACACGCACTTATTCACAGATAAGAAATTTCTATAATGGCAGAGATGGAATTAACTAACTGAATAAGTTCAATGAGGCCAGCCAAAAACGTTAAATGTGTTAGCTGTGAACAATTATAACATTTAGTTGCAGCGTTTTAGAGGTGTCTAATTAGAAAGCTGTTATCCAGTGTTTTGCGACAACTTACGGTTGCCAGGCGCATCAATTTTACCTTACATTTCCAATTTTAATAAATTAAATATTGATGGAACCAGAACTGAACATTTTATGGCAATAAAGGCTGCTGAAGTTGGCAAACATTATTTTGGCATTACACAGAGGTGGCAATGAAAACTAAGCGTATGGGCGGCAGATTGTTAAGTCTACCTCGGAACTGTTTTACTAATAATATTATGCCAATCATATATCAATCAATCAATCAATCAATCATAGAATTTATATAGCACCTCTTCAAGGGCTCTACTCTCCCAAGCCAGGCCTGATCATACAGAAAAGTCTTCAAATGGGCGTAGAAGGAAACCGAGTGAATGCGAGGAGATAACCGAAGGAAAGATGGCAAGACATTCCACGCTGTTGGACCAACAACAGCGAATGCTCGGCGCTGCATAGTAGCAGTGCGGGCATGTGGAACCAAGAAGTCACCCCGATAAGAGGAACGGAGGGCTGAGCGAACCTTACAAGAAGAAGAGAGAGTGAAGATGGTGCATAGGTATCGAGGAGCTGAACCCAAGACGCTTTGCCAGACGAGAGAGCAAAGCCGATATAGGATACGCTGCCGGAGGGGAAGCCAGTGTAGAGTATGATGCATGTAGGAGGATACGCTACCATAGCGAGGAATATAACCAACGAGGCGCGCCGCAGACCGAAAGACCCTCTCAAGGGAGGACAAGCGGACTTGAGGAAGACCAGTGTAAAGAGAAGAGCAATAGTCTAGACGAGAGAAGAGCAATAGTCTAGACGAGAGCAGACGAAGGCATGGATAAGAGTAGAAGCAGCAGAGGTTGAAAGAGAGCGAGCAACGACCCTAAGCTGACGAAGATGGTAAAAGCAGGAGCGAGACAAAGAGGAGAGGTGTTTAGTAAAGGTTAGTTCCTGATCCAGGATGACACCAAGGTCTCGTACAGAGGTAGAGAATGAAAGACATATTTGCTACGAAGGCGTCGTTAAACAAACGTCGTCAAACGTCACCGCATAAAACAGCAATGGGGAAGTGATTATGGTGATGGACTGTTGGGGAATGAGCGTTATGTAATTATTCCAAATATCTCGTCTCTAAATGTCTTAACGTCTCTAAAGAGAGACGATCCCAGTTAAGGTGAAGTATTGTAAAGGGCCCTGTCAGCCACAAGTGTCGTTATACTCTTGATTTTCAACTGATATTAAATGACGCAATTTAAGTCTAAGCTTATTTTTGACGACGTCAGCATACGGGAGCAGGCTCCTAAGCAATCTGTGAAACAAACTTCTTCTTTCTTTGTACGCCTCTATTTAGAAAGCGATTGAAGACCATTCTGTCTGTCAGGTCTAACAGGTCAGGATAACCATTGATGAGTTTTCTCGGAGAGACCGCTACATCAAAGATGAACTTACAAATTTTATTACTGTCCATGCAGAGTTTAACGACGTCTTCTGTCTGCTATTGCTGTTGATGTCATTAGATTTAATTTGTATTTTTGTTGTTTCTCTTCGAATCTGTTTAGTTGTTGTTTAACGACGTTTCTAAAAAATAGAGATGGTTAGCGTCGCCTTTCTCCTTTCTCCAGGCTTGGGACTGGCACTAACAGAGAACAGGCTGTGGCGACAAATTCTGAATTACTTTTCAGCATATAACGACATCTTGCGGCTGCCATAATCGTTGATAAAGACACTTAATATCTTAATATTCGACCAATTGATTGAAGAACGTTTACGAAATTATTTATATAATAAAGTTGAAACGTTTTAAAGGTGTCTAAATGGATGACGTTCTTCAGCGACGTAGTTGGACCGCCTCGGCCGTTGATATCAACATTGTCTCATCTGATAATTTACTTTATAGTTGAAATTAATTGTCGTATCGCTCGAAGTCTCCGGATTTCTTCCACAGCCAAAAAAGGGAATTAGCAGGAAAATCAGTTACCGGTAATTTAGACGCGCTTAATCTAAAATAAGAAATTTATTATGTGTAACTGTGAGTCCAACGGTCAAACTAACATGGACCGTTCATTTCTTTAGAGTTATCATAGGAGGTTACTTTGGATGTGGGTCTTTACATACAAAAATCAAATAAGATACATTTAATTAGAGATGTAGAATCTGGTACACAAAGTCGTTCATCGAAGACTCTGATGGTTTCAACACGAGGAAAGATATGCAATATTATCATTGGGCATTTATATAGCGCCTCATGAAACCAGAGGCAATGCGCTGCCTATTCGGTGTTAAATGTCATTTTTATATAGACAATTACATTACTTAGCGGAACAATGCAGAGTAAACTAGAACGGTCACCAGGGGTGGGGCGATGCACAAACGTTGGGCCAACCAACGGATATCCGTCGACAGTTAACTGTACAGGTGTCAAGAATGTTTTCAGTTCCTGGACCAAGTTTACAGAATGACACACAGTGCATTACAGTGTCGAATTTAATACTCTCATAGTCAAGAAATCGAGCGATTGCGGTTGCAATAGTGTGAGAATGTTACTTTGCAAGATGGCGGTCAATATGGCCGCCAACCCTAAGCCATGGGCTGAGATATAGCCATTTTTGTTATTTGGCGACCATATCACCTGCCATCTTGGAAAGCAATATTTCCACACTATTGACACTGCGAATTATTATTTTGCAATTAACTTCATTTAATAAATTCCATGACATTAAACCAAAGGCAATTTCTTCCACTTTCCATAGGATTCTGGAGGTTTTCATCCAGTGACTGTTTATTATTCCAATCGTTTTACGACATCTCATGGCTACCATGGCAGTTGACATAGTTAAAAACAATTAATTGTGTATCAGTTCATTTTCTTGATTGCAGATCTTTGTTCAATGACGTCGTTAGTTTGCATGCGTATAGATGGATAGCTGCTGTTTAACGACATTACGTCATTTCATTCATTCATTCATTCATTCATTCATTTCAGAGATTTATATAGCGCCCCTTCAAGATTATCTACTCAGAAGCGCTCCCGACTCAACTCAACCCCGGCTAAAGAGAACAGTCTTCAGGTTAGAGAAGAATGTGGCCGCAAGGGCTCTATGCATTAGGCGTAGATCCACAGGGAGCTCATTCCAGATTGCAGGGCCAGCAACAGAAAAGGCACGGCGCTGCATAATAGAGGTCCGTGACCGGGGAACAAGAAGCTCAACCTGCTCAGAGGAGCGAAGAGAACCACGGCGCTGGACGCTCAGGGTGAAGCAGCAGAGCTCCTGTAAGTAAACAGGGGCCACACCCGCGAGGCAGCGCCAGACCAAGGCGGAGATCCGGTAAGTTATCCGCTGCGGGAAAGGGAGCCAATGCAAGACATCCCGCATGTAATCACTAACATGGCCGAATCTTGCGATGCGGCCAATGAGGCGTGCCGCCGCTCGCATGACCCGAAGCAAGCACGCTCAAAAATATTTAGACAATTTAGACACCTTTAGAAAGGTGCTAACATCATAGTGCGAACGTCATAGCAAAGATGATTAGCGTCGACCTCCTTCTTTCTATAAGCCTGGACTGGCATTACCAGTGCACAGTTTGCATGCGTATGTTTTAGATGATTTTGGGTTCATGTTGTAACGTTAAGAAGATACATGTTCACAACAGATTTTAGCAACTGAGCTCTGAATAGAAATGATGGCTATTATAGACAATGTTAGCACCTTTCTAAAGGTGTCTAAATTGTCTAAATATTTTTGAGCGTGCCTATTTTATGTGCATCCAGACTATAGATGTGTTTTTACTTCAACATAAAACATCCAATTTTACACTTGAATAAATTCCGTCACGGCCTTAAATTTTCACAGTGCCAGTTCCAACCCTGGACAAAAGAGGAGGGTGACGCTAATCATATCTGTTTCGACGCAGCACAGATATACAGTAAATACTAATATTATTACTAAGCTTAAATATAATCTTTGCGTTGGTACAGTAGATTGTGACCGTTTTATAAAATGGACAGTAAAGATTATTTGGAAACATTTAGGTTGTATAAGAAACAATGAACGTATTCTTAAGAACTATTTAAATGGAGTCACCAGCAGCTGTCGTTTAATTTCGCTGTGGCATTGCAGTATTGCAGGCTGTCTGTTCTGTTGGTAGTTAAGATTTATGTCTTCTGTCATCTGCGTTCTTGTGAATTGTTTCAATTGCATAACTGTACACTGTACCGGTTGCGATGTGTCAACCGGATTGTTTCAATAAAGGAAGAATTATTATTATTATTATTTTGCATCTCATGTGAACCACACTCTCCATGTAATAAAAGCTTCTTACTTGTTCTACCACCTCGCCATTAATAATTATCATTAGTGCGACTGTTTATTCATAATCTTTGTCTTATTGATACTTTTTAATTTCACATTCTGTTGAATTCAAATTATTATCTCTACGTCGCAAAAGAATTCTGACCTGTGGATCGTCCACTTATTTTATTTACACCAACGTTTAACGTCGTCTTATGACATCAAAGGCCGTTGACGACAATACAGGAAAGATACAATTCAATTATTACAAGAAACTTATAGCATCCGAATGACACCATCAAATGTGTCAAAAGAGCTTTACAATTTCACTATATTCAATATTTTTGTAACATAAGGTAGTTCATCTTATTCTGTCTATGGTTTCTATATTCTGACAAAAGATTCCATGCAAATTAAGCAATGTTATTTAACTATGCAGCTAGGAAAATTGGGCTATTAATCATGTTCCAGGTTAATTACAGTGGTTCTAACACAGACTAAACGTCTTCTGAACCACTTAAAACCCTTGTTATGTTATGTTATGTTATGCAGCAATTGATCCATATAAAAATTTTTACTAAGTACTCTTTTAAACTGTTCATGTATCTAACATACTATACAATCATGTAATACAAGTTCATTCAGTAACATAGCATACATGTATTATAACTGTTTAAAGTATAGTTTCAATAGATTCAAATTATAATCACAGATCTCTTACTATAACACATTACTGATTATTATGCAACATAGTAGCTATTGTAATACAGTAACCAAACCAAATCATATCTTATATTGAATAATCAAAGTTTAATAACAATAATATGGTAATAACAGAATTTCATTTACCAATTGGTAATATCTAAAATTTTCTGATATCAGTTCTTGTTATTATGACATAACATATTCAAAAATCAACAGTTGACAAGAAGTTGTTTATGACTATTTCAGTAACCTGCATTGCAACACAGTACTGCCAGTATTATGCAACATATTAGCTAATGTGATACAGTAACCAAATCACACCACATGTAATATGTATTATTAGAAGAAAAAGAACCCCAAAGTTGAACAATAGTAATATGGTAACCAGCATTGCAACCAACATTGCAACACAGTACATACATGTAATTGCATAATAACAATGTATTAGCAAAAGAGTAATTAAATATTTACAGATTTGAGTAAGATATAAAACTATTTGCATTAAAAAACACACACTAAAACATCCATTTACAAAATTTTACCTTTATTAATTATTTTAACTAACCTATACACTTCATTCTGAAATAAATTTACCGTCAAAAGGGTTTTAACGGAAACTTCATGTTTATATAATTGACATTTATTTCTTAATACCTCTGAAATATCTTCTTTTTTACAATCAAGTAAGAGGTGATGCATTGTCTCCTTGACCTTACAAGTATCACATAGACCATCATCATGCCTTTTTATAATGAACAGCCTTTGATTAGTATTGGCTACTCCTAGACGTAGTCTAGAAATTTGAACTTCCTTATGTCTAAAAGGTTCTAAATATTTAATATCTGTACTAACAATTGGACACATAGATTTATAAAAATGACCTCTACTATCACCACTATATTCTATTTGCCATTTATTTATTATATAAAGTTTTATTAAAGTATAAATTTCCTGAAGTTCAAGATAATTAATAGAATTTATGTGATCAATTGTAAGAGCCTCTTTAGCCAAAGTATCTGCTCTATCATTGCCTGCCACATCAATGTGACTTGGGATCCAAATGAATCTTATTTGGTTAGAATTTAATTTGCTAATGTGATATAGTAAATCGTTTAATAAAGTAGATCTAGATTGACAGTAAGACCTCTTTATTGATGTAAGAACACTCAATGAATCAGAGAAAATCGCAAACTTACATTTATTATAACATTCACTATTTAATATCCATAGAACAGTTTCAATAATTGCAGTCAACTCGGCTGCATATATAGTTGATTTATTACACAATCTAAATTTCTTATCTACATTTTAACTTTTAACATTTTAACAGTGGATCGTCCACTGTTGAAGTCAACTGAATATATTGACAAAGAAATGTCTTATGAAAGGTGTCTAAATTCAATTTTTCATTTGGTTGGTCACTTGCTATTATAACGACGCTGCATAATAACCAAGATATAAAGCGTATCTTCCTTTCTCCGCGATGGTTTGACACTACCAGAGTACGAACATTGGTGAGGTTATTATTTTAGTTAATTTAATTTATTTAATTCAATGCAATTTTATGACAGCAAAGCCATAAAATTAATATCGTCAGGGAAATTTGTTTACACTTTCTACATGGGACATATGGATCCGATCCAGCGACCGTACCCGATTGACGCTTATTATAATCGATGTTAGAATCTATTTTAAGGTGTCTAAATGGAGCTTTTCTTTATGTATTTCCAGAGTAGAGTTGTATTTATCTTTCAACATAAATTATTGTAACCAATCCACTTCCGTATCGCCATGGTTATGTTTTGAAAAATGTTAGATAGCAGTCGTAATCTTAGACTCAAAATTTCTATAGCGCTGATGTTCTTTGTTATCGAACAGTGTCGTTAAACTGAAACTACGATTAACTACGTAGGTTTCTCGTATCGAAGTCTAAGGTCTTGGAGATGTCACAAGATGTTGCTAATCGTTGGATTCTTCACGAGACTCGGCATGATAATCGTTCGTGTCGGACAGTCAGCCTGGTAACAGAGCCAGACGGTCCAATAAACTCACACTAATCTAATATGAACATACATGTAGTGTAGTGGTAATATCATTGACGCGAAGAGCAGTAGGTAGCGGGATCGCTTCCCGAACCATCTCAAAGGTCCACTCAGCCTATTCATTCGCGAGATGGCGCGTTCGTAAAATGAGAGTAAGTAAGTAAGTATATTCTTAGGACGTGATTGGCGCCTTGCATGGTTCCCGTATACAGTGAAATTCGACTCCTGTAATAACTTGTGATCATCCGTTCATACTGATCTGAAATCATCCTGCATTGTGTCAGAGTGAAATTAAACAAAGATTATTAAAATTGATAAACTCAAAATACACACCTTAAATTGTGTACCTTCATCTACTATATAAGTTTGTCAGCCGCGCTTCCGTTCATTACTTACTGGCTACTCGTGTACTCATGACATAGATAATTATTTACTACAGAATATTCTTTAATTTGTACCAAATCATTTAATCACAATAATAATCATAAACAGTGTCCAATGCATTATTTAATATTGGGCAAAACCTAGTTTTCTCAGTTGTAGCCCACTCGATCTGGAATGATCTCGCGTTGGAGCTGTGTTCACTACCTCTGACCAATCCAAATGGGCTCTATAAATCAGTTATTTTTTTAGAATAACTGGGCGTCACTGGTTTTCGTAAATTTACCAAAAGAAAAGAATTACTTTAAAGTCACCGCCCGTACTCTTGGAGTAAAGTAAGTAAGTAAGTATATTCTTTATTGAACCAATTGCATATCCGCACTTTGGTGTACATACATTTATGCAGAGTATAACATTCTTATTATAAACGATCTGCCAGTCCTAAACTTGAACAAAAGAGAAGGGCGATGTTAATCATCTTTGTTATGAAACAGCGTTGTTAAACAGGAACTAACTGCATTGCCAGATACGACTCCACCTTGAAGGACGTTTTTCGTCGATCGCCCTCGCATCCTAAATGGGGGAGCCCGATAGCGCATTGGATAACATCTGGCGTAGAGAGCGAGAGGTACCGAGTTCGAGTCCCGTAGGGCGGACGTGCTTTGTAGGCTGCTATTAGCGCCGTGTATTGCAGGCTGTCTGTTCTGTTAGTAGTTAAGATTGTTTCAATTGCATAACACGTAAATATACAGCGCAGTGCGTTTGTCAGGCGCCTGATTAAAGAAAAGATATTATTATTATTATTAAATATTTCGTTAAACACTGGAACAACACAATCGAAAAGCAAATTAGACACCTTGAATATTATGCTTCACTCGCATATTCTGTATATTTTCGGCAGCCACATTAAAACGCTACATGGGATGATATGGAAAGCACAATCTTTGTCGGCAGAAACGGCCTATGTTGTCATAAGCTGCCGTTAAACTGTGGACACACAAATCGCTACATGGGATGATATGGAAAGCATGCATCAACAGTACTGGCGGCTACAGGATGTCGCTAAGCTGTGAATAACCCTATATAAATGAATTCAATTAGACAACATTGATTATAAGCTTCATTCTATTATATATATCAAGTCGCGATCGGTATAACTCCGCCACTACCCTACCTGTGGTAGTGCCAGCCCCAAGCCTGGAGAAAGGAGGAGGGCGACACTAATCATCTTTGTTATGCCACAGTGTCGTTAAACAGCAACCAACAAGTATCATTTCCGCCACTGATCGTAGTCCCAAGACTAGATGAAGGTAAATTACAACGCTAATGATCTTATCACCCAGTGTCGTTAAGCTGAAACTACTACTACTACTACAAGTGTATAGTGGTTCCGCTGTTAATATAGAGATATTATGCCATAAGGACTTTGCCAACTGATAACAATTATTTCTTTCGACGTCAACGGCCTTCGATCCCATAAGATGTCGATGAACTGTTGGATCCAATATGAAGCGATATTTAGCAGAAAACTGATACTAATTAGACTAAAAATTCCCTGGATGATGATGTTTTATGGTGAGATCTTCCGCTTGATTTTACACACCTTTAATAAATGTCTTGGCTTCGCTATATATAATTTTGAGTACCTTTGGATTCCTCAATTTCTGTAAAGGAATTAGGTTTTGGCCACCAATAAGAACCATAATGGCTAATGAAAAGAACCGTAAACGGTCAAACAATAGACATCTTATATGTATTATACTTCTAAATTGGAAGAAACTAAATTTATATTGAGAAGAACGAATGATCTGAAATCAAAAAAATGAACTCATATACTTTGTTTTGCTTATTTGATTAAAGACTTCAACGTTCATCACAGCCATAACATGTAGCTACATTTTTGGAATAAATAAAAATAATGTTAAGGTTAATAAAGTTCTGTAGGCTAAATGCCTAGGTATAGCGATTAATAACAAAACGTCCCGAATTCGGTGTGCAGATATTTGTTCGAAATGAACAAAAATAAACTGAAATTTAAAAATTATTTAGCATGAAAATGTAAATTGTGAAAAATAATCAACAAATAATTACACTGAGATCATGGTTCTGTTTAAATTATTATATGGAAAAACTATAAATAAAACAAAATTCATTAAACACCCTTTTTCTTTTCAAAAAGTTCTTTTATGAAACATCTGGCTCTAATATTTCTATCTTTATGCATTGTCGCGATTATTATAACAACAGACTGTAGTTAAAACAATTCCTATCAATGCCTACTAAATCTAACACTAACTAAACAGAGGTGAAACTATTTAGTTATTTGGATTCTAGCTTTTATCTACGTAAGGAAAGACAGTTGCACATTTGAATGATCTAATGCAGAAAAATCAGAATCAAACACTTACAATGTAACTTGAAGAATGATAAAAAGCGATGATGGAATACTTCACCAATCACGACGCTTACCATTTGATATATATATATATATATATATATATATATATATCTTCGTTTATTGATTATTCGGGATGTCACACCGCATCCAGGTACAAGTTAAATTAGAATTTAGATAGTAAGTTCGTTGGTCAAACACTCAACTGCGCAGAATCCGTTGAGGACTCTGTGTATTAAAGTTCTACCTAGGAATCTAAGGTCACGTAACTCTACCAGTGGCAACCCCGGGATGGGATGGATGAGACGTTGACAAGATATGATATGTCAGCCCCTGATCAGCCTTTGACGTATTATAAGAAATCCACGCGCAAGCGCACACGCACTGGTACAAATACACATATAATGAAACACTAGATTATAGAAAGAAAACGTTCAATTTAGACAACCTTAAAATGCAATCAAATTGAGGTATACTGTTCATCAGTAACGTTTCAACGTCTGAAAATTGCTGTATTAAGACAGAATAATTTTAGTCGACGTCAACGGCCTCTGTTGCCATAAGACGTCGTTAAACTCTCGATACATTCATCGTCTACTAGAAAATAAGTGAAATTACAATCAATTGGGTTTAACCATTATCTTTTGGCATCAAAGACCGTTGACGTCTGTAACAATATGAAAGGTGTTGTTAAATAATTATCTGTATTCAAGCTGTTACTGGTGGACGGTTTACACGCGGCTAAATTCGCGAGTCACAACGAGACGCGATCGAGGAACATATACAATAAATTGAAAGCGTTTTAGAGGTGTCTAAATTGAACGTTTTCATTCCATGCAGAGGAACACACGATTCACATTAAAACTGTTTTAAAGGTGTCCAAATATCATCGTGTAACTAAACCAAGTCTGGAGGAAGGAGGAGGGCGACGCTAATCATCCCTGTTGTGACACAATGTCTTTACACATTAACTAACCAAACAACTATCATGTACTAGCCCAGGCGCATTGTTTTCAAGAAACTTAGAGAATACAAAAATAAAAAAAGCATCTTTCTATCGACATCACTGACCTTTGACGCCAAAAGATGTGGTAAAAAATTGACTGTAATTTCCTTTATAAATTAATATAGCCCGCATACTAGAAGATACAAGAAATAGACACTGTATGTTTAGCTTACGTGACCATTTTATTTGGGAAAATATATTCATCAGGCGGTAGCGTTCAAACAATACAAAGAAAACTAGAGGAGTCTCCAGAGGCAGTCCCACGCACACACGTGGAACCTAACCAACGCATTTCCATCCATGGCTGATATACATGCATAGCATCAAGAGTTCAACGTCGACGTGGACCAATCAGCGACGTTAGTGTTGGAGCGACGTTCGCGGCACAAGTTAACGCCACCTAGCAGTCCCTCATCAGTTGCACGTCCTGCTATCTCTCGATCCGTCGGATGCACATAGGACAGGTATTCGACATGCCACCAGTGACTATCGGTTTAGGTCACTTCAAAAACCCACTTGGATACTACTCCACCAAGACGAACACTCCCGACAACAGATGGCGTACGCAGTCCATAGATTGCACACTCGACGAGGGAGACAACATAGATCAGAAAATACTAATTATTTAAGCAAGGGCATTACTTTATCCCCCTAAGTGGTGGTGAACATTCCCTTATTCTCTCGCCACCAACTTCCCTCTTCTTCCCACTCCCTCCCTCTCTCTCCGTACATTTCATACAAGCTTCGTACGATACTGTCAACTACCACGAGACGGACGAAGTCATCATTTTTATGCAACACTTACTTTTTGCAACACAAAGCAATATAAAAATTATAAGTAAGCTATCGCGAAGACAGCAATCATGATAGTTGAATATGCAGAATACACCGTTGTTGCTCGAAATTGTTTTAAACCACAAGAAATAAATTTTATTTCAGCGCAGGGTTAAAATTGATGGTGACTGTCACCATCACTTTGAATAATGTAGGTGACCGGACTCAACCGTTTCCAAAAGATGTCGTTAGCCATACAGAGTACAGACACATGTATTTTAATACCAAAATTAATGGAATGAAAACGTTAGATTTAGACACCTTTAAAACGTTAACAATTTGAGGTATATGTAACCTCAATCGCTTTTCGACGTTAATTGTTGGGCATTTTCTGTCGGATAAAAATTAAGACAAAAGTCTTTTCCCTATCGACGTCAAAGGCCTTTGATGCAAAAAGGTGCTTTTAAACAATTAATTGTAATTTCACTTAGATATTATTTAAGCGCCACACCCAGAAAATATTAACAATGGGCAATAAATTCATCAGGGGGTTGCGTCCAAGCAATGCATGGGAAACTAGAGGGGTCTCCAGTGGTAGGCCCACGCACAACCGTAGATCCAACCGATTCCCAACCATTGTTGACAGATAGCATCCAGTTCAAAGTCTACATGGACCAAGAAGCGACGATAGTATTGAAGCGACGACCGGCGGTAGCACCCGCAGCACACGTTAACGCCACCGCCCAGCAGTTCCTCATTAGTGGTAGATGACGCCGGGTGCACGTAGAACAGATGTTCATTGTCTGCCTGACGGTAAATTGGTCGATGCCACTCCAAAGACCCACGTCTATCCTACTCCTATAAAAACATAAATTCCCGACAACAGATGGCGTACGCTGTCCATAGATCGCACACTCGAAGAGGGAGGCAACATATATCGGAAAGTAATAATCATTTTATCAAGGACGTAACTTTGTCCCAGGGAAGTGATTCCCTCTTCTTCCCTTCTCCTTCTCCTATTCCTCTTTACATATCATACAAACTTGATATAATTTTGTCAATGGCGTCACATAAAACACTGAGTAAGTAAATTAACGTGAAGTCGTCTATCATCATCATTCCCATAGTTAAATACGGAGGAATACACCGCCGTTAATGATCGTTGCTTGAGTTTCCTTTAAAACCCAAGCAACGCAAAAAATACTACAGCCACCACTTTAAAAAGTGTCTGTCCAGCATCACAACACAAAGTAACGCCTGTGCGGTAAAATCTGGTGTTGGCAAATTTTAGATAATAATTATAGGAATAATTGAAAGGAGACTTTCAGGAAATATCTGACTGTTTGCTCTAATGGCAACTAAATGTGCTGTTTCAGGACATTGTATATTTTATTCAACACTGTTTATGACCAGCTGATTGTACAATAACCATCTAAAGCTGCAGTTTGAAAATGAAAATCTAACATGAAGCCGCTAATGTTTACATCACACACATTTAAAACACATTCCACGATGTTATTTATATTTCCCAGCTGCCTGCAATGTTAATTTCTTAAATCGTTTTCTTCTCTTTCAGACAACTTCGATGGGATCGCGCATCGGAAACATTTTCCGTTCTTCGGTGAAACTGTAAAAAAATATATTCCTATCGACGTCAGCGGCCGCTGTTGACTCCACAAGACAACATGAAACAGCTGAAACTACTAAATGAAATACGATTTTAAGTTTATCACCTTTAATAAAATGCTTCTATATTATTATAATAGTGAAATTGTGTGAGCCTATGCCATAGGAACGGTTCCATAAGATGTCGTTAAACTGATGGTAAGCAACCAGCGGTATCTCCTCCACAGTCATTTTCGAGTGGTGCCAGTCTGAAGCCTGAATGAATAAGAGGGCGACGCTAATGAACTTGACACGGGGTCATTTAACGGTGATAACATTTGTAACTAATTAAATCTATGTTGGTAGGCTTCGCATGCCATACACAGCGCCGGCGAATGAGCTGGTCTCATGTAAGAGGATGTATCTTTTTGCGGGCGCTGAGAAATATACATTAAATAACGTACTAATATTTGTTGTGTTTAGGGAGGGGTTTATTAGTTTAGGGAGGGGTTTATTCATTTCCTGGTCGCAGATCTCTTCTTTCTGCAAAACAGGCTGATCACGTTGTTCCACCGTAAAGAAGTGTCACAGTGTAACATGGAAACTTTGCAGGGTCGGTCCCTCATTCTGGAACTGGCTCCCATGAAATCCATGACTTGAGATTCTTCTTTCTTTCTATGTCTCAATTTCCCAAGTTATTGAAAACCATTCCGTCTGTTTCGTGGTCATTTATAGTCACAGGTAGGGATAAACTTTTATGATTCTTCTTTAAGAGGCGCTTTAGAAATATGAACATACAAATTTTATTACTGCTGATGCAGAATTTAACGACTTCTCATCTCTACTGTTGATGTCTTTAGATTTAATTTTCATTTTCATTTTTCTACCTTTTAGATCTGGTTAGTTGCTGCTAAACGACGATGTGTCATAATGAAGATGATTGGCGTCGACCTCCTCCTTATTCCAGAGTACATGCCGTGGCGTCTGGATCTGGATTACTTTTCAGTATCTAACGAGATCTTTCCGTTACCACGGCCTTTGAGAATGAGGACATACGGCAGATTATTGAATTGGATTGGATCCACAGTTTAACGGCAGCTTATGACAACATAGGCCGTTGCCGCCGACAAAGATTATTTTTGGCTTACTACAGCTTTTTAGATTATTGAATAACGTTTGTGAAATTATTTATACCACAGTGCAGATCCGTTTTAAGATTATTGAATAACGTTTGTGAAATTATTTATACCACAGTGCAGATCCGTTTTAAAGGTGTCTAAGATGGACACGTAAAATATATTCAGATAATCCTGTGAGTATAAGAGAATCGCACACTTAAGCAATGGCATTTATTCAACGAGACCGATAACCAAAATCCAATATCCAGAGATCGTATACTCGTAAATCCACAAGTTTATTCTTCCCTTAACTAATTCACTGCCTCGTTTAGTTATCTCTAAACAAAGGTTAATATTGCCACACACGATTCACCATTTTACATCAAATCTACAAACATAACTTACTTCACCTCCTCGACAGCAAAGGGAAAAGTGTCAGAGGCGAAAAGAGCAAACTATGATAGTTACGTTTCTTCTTATCGAGAACCCAACCAATCAGAAGCGACTATCTTAAAACATAACCTTTTACGGTAATAACTAAGGTAATAATTCGTAGCATATAATAGGGTGAGTGAACCTTCCTGCCGCTGCATAAGCGTGTGATGGAATTTTCCAATGCAGCTGAGGCGATCAATGGCTCAACAACCGAGGTCGTGTAGGTCTCGCCTTCATTTCCCTTCAGTGATGCAACTTTCCTCCGCTAGGTGTCTCACGAGGCAGGCACCAATTTGCAATTAAACATAACTCAGTAATGTAATCAAAATAATTATAATACATTATATAATTGGAACTCTGCGTAGAATAGATTTATCTAGTGCTTGTCTGGTAATTTCTCCAACTAGCCACACGGACACAATGTCTTTGAACACTAGATTAGCGTATGAAAACGTTCAATAAAGACACCTTTTAAACACATCCAAATCCAGGTATATGTTCCTCAATCGTGTTTCGTCATTAATTTGGACGGAGAGTCTTCTACATGTAGTTACAGTAAGAACACAAAATTTAATATAGGCCTACAACAGAATTTTCTTACTGACGTCGAAGGCCTTTTATGCCAAAAGAAGTTGTTAAATAATTGATAGTAATTTCACTTAGAAATAATATCCTCTACTAACAGAAAATACTAATAACGAGCGATGTCTGCGCTAGTTTGTATGTTATTTTCAGTAAGAAAATAAATTAAGTAGCGTCCAAATAATGCATAGAAAACCATAGGGATCACCAGTGGCATGCCCTCGCACACACGTGGAACCCAACCAACGAATTCCCATCCATAGCTGACAGATAACATTAAGTTCAAGGTCTACATGGACCAAGCAAGCGATAGAGTCCGCGGAACACGTTAGCAGCAGTCCCTTATTAGCTGTTATTGACGAATGTCCGGCTATCTCTCGATCCGTCGGGTGCACGAAGAGCAGGGATTCACCTCCTGCCCGTTGGTAAATCGAAGCTCCACCCGTGACTATCGGTCGATGTCTCTCCAAAGACCGACGTAGATCCTACTCCACCAAGACGAAAACTCCCGACAACAGATGGCGCTTTAACTTCAAGGTATATGAACATGAATCGCGTTTTACTGTGTGAATTATTGTCCTCTCCGAAATTTCCCCATCGACGTCAACGGCCTTTGATTCCAAAGGTGTTGTTAAGCAATTGACTGTAATTTCAATTGGAAATTGTTATAGCGCCACTACAGGAAACGTCTAATAGGAGGTGACGTCTATGCTATCTGACGCGTCAATTTTCATTAGGAAAATAGATCATCAGGCGGTATAGAAAATAAATCATCTTGCATTGTTTGTATATTTAAATCTGCACACTGAGAATAAAAATGCATTGTAAAGTATTAGAGAACAATATAAAAATGTTACCGTTATACGTAATAAAAATGCTCCCGCAACACACCTTTAAAACACTTTCTCCAACGTTATTTACTTTTTCCAAGCTGCTAAGCGCGCTGAATGATCATCATTGTTGCGTATAGGAAACATTAAATTTTTGCCGTTCTAAGGTGAAACTAAACAGACATTTTATTCCTATCGACGTCAACGGGCACTGTTGACGAATCAAGATATCATTACACATCAGAAACTACTAGATATAATAAAAATTATTATGATTTTGAATCTGAACAGCTTGAACAAAATTCCGTTTAGTATATGTATTGTCGTCGACAGTATCAGTAACTGTTATAACTCCGCCACTGTTCGTCCGTGCCCTAGTACCAGGCAGTGCCAGTCCCAAGCATGGATAAAGGAGAAGGGCGACGCTAATGATCGTTGCTATCACACAGTGTCGTTAAACTGAAACTATTACTACTATTAATTCTTTGTAACGTAATCATTATCATGGACAAGGTGAAGTCGTCGCAAACACCCTGATGGCCATCGTGTATCCTTAAAGTCTGGACACTAACTGACCCAGATCTAGCTAACCTCTGCAGAGAGCGACGTGTCTGAAGAGACCAGTCCTCTTCCTCGCTGTCAGATCTTTCCATCAGCTGCGTCAAGTAAACGCAACCATTTCGTTGGGGTCGTCTTTACACAGGTCTTTATTCTAAGTAAGTACGTATATATATGGATCTTTACTGCGGGTGGCTCGGTCGCATTATAAACGTGGAGTACAATACAACACACAACACAACACCATATACTGGGGCGCGGTGGTATAGGGGTATGTTCGGTGCCTTGCAGCCGTAGGGTTGCGGGTTCGAATCCACCTCAGGGGTATGTTCGGTGCCTTGCAGCCAGAGGGTTGCGGGTTCGAATCCACCTCAAAGTCGCCGCGTAGGGACCCTGGGCAAGTCCTTCACTCGCAATTGCTCATGCGCTTCGGCGTGAAACTCCGATTCAGCGTTCGCGCAGTAGTCGGGAGCGCCTCTGAATGGGAAATCTGGTAGGGGCGCTATAACAAGTGTTCAAATACAATACAATACAATACAATATTCTTTATTAAACCAGCTGCATTGCCGCACTCTGGTGAACGTGCATCTGACTTATTTATTCATCCTCCTACTCTTTCCTCCACCTCTAATATTATATCTCTTTTAGCACCGTTACAAGAGAGCACACGGCACCCGGCTTCAACTGAAACCGTTCTCAAAAATTGGCAATTCGTCCGAAAAGACCAGAGGATGTCCGACAGGTAAGAAAACTAGAAATGATGAAACGGTTGGTAGGTAAGCTTAAACTTCTGAGCCCTCAGTTTGAAGACCCCAACATCATCAATTAACACCAGACCGCATAGAACTAGACTGTGGAAGTGTTGAAATATCTTTCTTCTCTTACGAAGATTTGAACCCCGCCCTTAAATATAATTATTATTAAAATGTCTATTGTACATGTATGGTAAACGTCAACGATCTGGGTAAACGTAATAGTCACTGAACACCCACTAAAGCGGCTGTCTAATTAAACACCCTTAAAACGATTCAACTTCTGTTATAACACTATCCAGTAACGGTCGGCGTTTTATTATACTGGATTTCAGCTGGAAAATCTTATTAGCTAGTATAACATCGTCACGGTTGTTTTCAGGTGGTGCCAGCCCCAAGTTTGGATAAAGAAGAGGGACGACGTCAACGAGAGCCGTCGCTAAGCAATGGAAAATACTTCCGCTGCTGTGTTTGTATTATAGTAAATCGTCAAGGAGCTGAAAATTGATATCAAAATTAACATCGGCCTTAACTGTGCTTAATTGTTACGGCATTTGAAGCGTTTTAAAGGTGTCTAAGTGGCTTTTCATTTGTAGCGACATATTACAGTTGCCAGGATCTTTGACGTTTAGCATACCTTATTAGTTTTAACATATTTAACATCGATCATAATTGTAATCCAGCAATTGAAACCGATTGTTAAGTATTATAGTAGATATTATCGTCTATTTTAAGTTGTCTAAATTGATCTCGTATTTTTGTGCATCCAGAGTAGAGTTGCATTTAGTAGTAGTTTCAGTTTAACGACACTGTGATAGCAAAGATCATTAGCGTCGACCTCCTCCTCCTTTATCTATGTTGGGACTGGCACTGTCAGAGTACAAACAGTGGCAGAGTTTTAACAATTTATCCTTCGAAATATCAATATATAAACAACTGCGAGTCTTATTAAAGGTGTTTAAAATTCAACACTTTATTTCGTCTTTTACTAGTTACTACAGCGCTTAACAACATCTTGAGGCATCAAAATTAATGTCGATTATATCGATAGCAAAAACATTTAGTATCTTTCGAAGTTTTATTGTAATTATCTTTAGAACCTAACATTGGTTAGTTACTGTTTAACGACCCTATGTATTAACAAAGATGATTAGCGTCGCCCACTTTTCTTCAGACTTGGGACTGGCACAACCAGAGTACGGGCAGCGGAAGAATATTAGCCATTGAATCGATTGCAACTGAAGACTTCTTCAAGTTCTCTTGTCTATTGGGTAGGTTATAACGTCCATTGGCGCCATGCTCCTCTCGAGGCAGGGCTTCTTCCTTGAGTTTCCTGTAGGCCTATCCATCCGTAGCCATTAAGTCCAACAACTTCCGTCTAGGTCTTCCTCTCATTCTCTTAACCTCCGTCCTTCCCTCCGTAGAGTGAGTCTCCTCTCAGCATATTATGTGACCAATCCACTTCCTCTGTCTCCCTTTAACTTTTGCCATCGGAGATCTTTCCTCTCCCAACATGTGTAGAACCTTTTCGTTTGTTTTATGTTCTGCCCAACTGGATCGTTCCATCCTGCGCCACACCCACAACTCAAACGCCTCTAAACCTCTTGGGACGGGCACTACCAGAGTTCAATCAATTACGGACTTAAAAATACAGACTGTTCAGGCCAACTGAATATAATTATTGACAAAAAAAGCGTCTCCCATTTCTTCAGGCTTGGGACTGGCACTACCAGAGTACGGACAATGGTTATAAATTATTATTTCTATATATTTTATTTTATTAATTCAATTATATACGGCACCAAAGGCCGTTGATATCGTTTCAAAATTTCTTACACTCCTTACGACTCAGCTATCCAAAGTCTGAAACCGATTGACACTTATTATAGTCAATATTAGTACGTATTTTGAGGTGTCTAAATTAAACATAATTTTGTGTTCATGCAGAGTAGAGTTGAGTTTATCCTTCAACTCAACTTATTACCAATTCGCTCCCGTATATCCACCGTTACGTTTTGAAGAAGGGTGGATCGCAATCATAATCGGAAACTTGAAATTTCTATAGCACTACTGTAAGGCTGAGAGCAGGGCACCAGCTTATTCACTAGCGCTGTTTCGTATGAGAGCCTCCCTGGGGTTTTCCAGAGATCGATGTCCAGTGGAGGACCGAGGGTAACGTTAAGTTTAGACACCTTTAAAACGCTTTCAATTTATGATATATGTACCTCGATCGCGTTTCGTCGCGTATCTTAATAACAACCTTTATCCACTTCTCTTTCTTCCGTCAGGGCACCAGCTTATACACGAGTGTTGTTTTACATCAGAGCCTCAGAGGGTTGTCCAGAGATCGATGCCCAGTGGAGGTCCAAGGATAAACACCCGAGAGAAGAGGAAGTGTAGGCAGAGCGGCTGCTTAGGCGAGTTTCGTTGAGGACTAGTAAGCTTCGATGACAGATGATCGGATGGATTAGGGTAGGAATTCTTGAAGAGGAGGTGAATCTTCAGTTTGGATTGGGAACCATGGGTAGTGATGAGTAGAGGAGGAACCAGAAACTTATAGCATCCGAACGACACCATTAAAGGTGTCGAAATGTAGCTTCCACATGCACCTTTGATGAGTTTTTTCGTCATAGAAATATGAACACACAAATTTAATTGCTGCTGATGCAGACTTTACCGACGTCTCATGTCTGCTATTGCCAGAGCTGGATTGTCTCGAGACACTGTCTCGGTCTCGAGACAGGGTTTTTGATGTCTCGGTCTCGGTCTCGGACCCCACTGTCTCGGTCTCGGTCTCTAGATCATTTCTTGACTTTTCGGAAACTGTCTCGAAGTGAAAGTCTTGTCTTTTGGAAACTGTCTCGAAGCGAAAGTCTTGTTCTCTTGTAGAAGCGGTCTCCAAAGTTCTCGTACAAACTGTATTTTGTTCGGAACTTCGTACACTATTGCGCTATAAAATTGTCGTGTGCCGAACGGATAATTAGTTAATCGGAAGTGCCAAACAGACAGAAAGTTTTTTAAAAAGCGGTGTTTTTGGTATTAAGATTTAAGAGTAGACCCCTGTTGAAAAAGCAGTCTTAAGTTTGCACTTTCAGTCCAAAATTTCCAAAATTAATGTCTTCAAATGTCTCATAAAGAACCTAAAATAGTGAAATTTGCATTCACGCAGTTTGAAATCAATGAAAAACAAAATAAATGGCATGCCGTTCGTCGTTTGTGTAAAGCCGACATAAGCGAAACGCTTGGAACAACATCTAGTTTCTCAAGGTGAGTGGTGTGACTCATGTCGCTAAATCGCTAATAGGGCTATATGAAATTTATTTGGTTTAAAAAGATGAAACTATGAAATGTAATACGATTTCGAATTAGATCACCTTTAATAAAATGCTTCTTTAAGCTATTTATGTGAAATTGTCATCGATTGATTGATGATTGATTGATCTCCTCAGTCCTACCCGATCAGCTGCTTTGGCTTCCTGTTGAATTCAGAATAAAATTTAAATTGGCCTGTCTGACCTACAAAGCCCTCAGCACCAGCATACCTACCTATATCCATGCACTACCAACTCCTAACATCCCTCCTCGTTGCCTGCGATCATCAAGTACAGGAATTTAGCTGAGCCACGATGCAGAACAGTTATGGGCTCTCGTGCATTCCACACCTCTGCTCCAAAGGAATGGAATCGACTGCATATCTCTCTTAGAAGCTCAAATTCACTTCCTTCCTTGAAAAGCGGCTGAAAACTCACTGTTTGATAACGACGTTTTATGTCTACTATTGCTCTTGACAGTTAGACTTCGTTTTTTGCTCTTCTGGGTCTGGTTAGATGCTCTTTGTCGTAGAGACGAAAAGCGTCGCCATCCTCATTTCTCCAGACTTGAGACTGGCACTAGAAATGTACAAGCAGTGGCAAATAAATCTGGATTACTTCTCAGTATTTAACGACATCTTGCGGCTGCCAGAACCGTTGACAATGACGCCATCAAAGGTGTCTCCTACGCTGATAACAATAGCGTAACATTAACAAAATTATTTATACACTAAATTAAAACCGTTTTAAAGGTGTCTAAATGGAGGTTCTTCAGCGATGTTATTGGACTACCTCGCCCGTTAATAATAATAATATTAATAATAATAATAATAATAATAATAATAATAATAATAATAATAATAATAATAATAATAATAATAATAATATCTTTTCTTAATGAAGCGCCTGACAAACGCACTGCGCTGTACATTTACACGTTATGCAATTGAAACAATTCACAAGAACACAATTAAATGACAGAAGACATAAATCTTAACTACTAACAGAACAGACAGCCTGCAATACACGGCGCTAATAGAAGCCTACAAAGCATGTCCGCCTACGAATCTCTATATCGGTACCTTTCGCAATCTATGCCAGTGTGTTATCCAACGCGCTATCGGGCTTCCTAATTAATCTTATAATTTACTTAATAATTGCAATTATTTCACGTATCAGTTGAAGTCTCCGGATTTCTTCTGCAAACAAAAAGACTAAGTTGCTGGAAAATCAGACGACGAGATAGTCAAAGATCAGATATATCTTATGTTTAACTCTAAGTTCAACGACATAACGATGGACCTTTGCTTTCTTTACAATTATCAGCTGAGGATTTTCTTTCGTTTTCTTTGCCTCTTTCTTTTCCGCTCGTTCTTACAACACAGGAGTTTTCCTAAAATGAAATAGTTTCAGTGTTTAGCGACGTAATGCTAATGTCAGGGTCCTTGATATAGGTACTGCGAATGTTATACTGTGAAGTACATTGTTCGGAAAAGACACCTTTAATAAGATATGTAAAAAGCATATGGTGTACAAAGTCAATCAGCTCCAAATTTAAACTCCGCCACTGTTTGCACTCTGACAGTGCCAGTCCCACGCCTGGATAAAGGATGAGTGCGACGCTAATGATCTTTGTTATCACACAGTTTCGTTAAACTGAAACTACTACTACTATTATTAGCTTCAACTCTGATATTTTCAACATGATGAAAGATTTGTAATATTATAATTGTGTGTCGAAGATCAAAAGCAAATCAGTCCTACGTATCTGCGTGAGCCTATTCGATGTTAAATGCCATTAGTAAATAGACAGTTTCGCCAGTTAGCAGAACAATGCGCAGTAAGCTAGAAGAGTCACCAGTGGTGGGCCCACGCACACACGTAGGACCAGCCAACGGGTTCCCGTCGACTGAGGGCGTGGATGTTCAGAGTCTCTGGACCGAGTTTACAGAATTCCACACAATACACTACATGCAATGAACGAAGGAAAGAGAAACAAAGACAGACCAAGACTACGCTGGATATACAATATAAATGAGGACATAGTATCACTTGGACTAACACTTAGAGGAGCACTGGACATGTCAAAATATCGAAAACAATGGCGAATATTTACTCGTTCTAATCGCCGCCAAATGACAGGCGTCATTAACTGACGATGATGATCATTCTATTATAATTAACAGCAACAAATCCCAATCATTGGATATTATAACATTTATAATGATTATCTTTGTTCATTTTGTGCATGTATGTTGTGACGTCTGATTTATTTCTTCCTTCGGGCGTAATAAAGTACTGATAACATTGTGAATTGTACACAATATTTCCTATCAGCGCCAGCGGCCTTTGATGCCATAAAATGCCGCTAAACTGTTGAAATAAAATCCATCCAGGTAACCGCGCGCGCCCAAGCCTTAAACCGGATGGTGCTAGTCCAAAACCGGGATATAACAGGATGGTGACGCTAATCATTTTTGTAATGACACAACGTCGTTACGAAGAAACTTCATAACTACCATTGTGACATACTAATTACCGGATCGACGACGACAATTTACATGAACGAATTTTTCCTACAGAATCCAACAATGAGAACTTGAATGACAACGAGGGAGGTAGTTTGGTAAGAAAGTAAGACAAACCTTTACTTCTAATGCTGGCAGAATAATTTTCTGTTCCTTGTTTAAGCGCGTGTGAAAAACTTAGTTTTCTGCTAATTAGCTTTTTTGGTAAAAAAAAAGAAATCCAGAGACATCGAACGATAAGATAGCTAATTGCAATTATTAAGTATTAAATCATAAGATGAGGTAGGGCTGACTTTAGAGGCTGAGGCAGTCCAATAACGTCGCTCAAGAGACTACATTAGGACACCTTTAAAACGGTTTCAAGTAAGGGTATAAATAATTTTGTAAACGTTTTCATTCAATAATCGCTACTGCCTGACTGTGTAAAAGAAGATATTTCAGAGTTACTTAGAAATAAATGTCAATTATATAAACATGAGATTTCCATTAAAACCATTTTGACGTAAATTTATTTCAGAATGAAGTGTATAGGTTAGTTAAGATAACCAATAAAGGTAAACTTTTGTAATTGGATATTGTAAGTTTGTTCCTGTGAATAATTTTATATCTTAGTTATAACTGCAAACATTTAATCAGTTTTTTTTTATTAATACATTTTTATATTTTGTGCATTATTGTGATGCACAAGTTGTAACTGGATTCTTATGCTTCAACTTCGGTTGTATGTATACATTTTGGTTACTGAAACACCCATAGATAACATCTTTTCAACTGCTAATTTTTAAATATGTTATGTCCTATAACATTTATAATAAGATTCTGATGTTGGAAAACTGCAAATATTACTTACTGGTTAATGAATATCTATAATGCCATATTACTATTATTCAACTTTGGATCTTCAATATTACATATGGTTTTGGTTTTGTTACCGGTAGCTACTATGTTGCATAATACTGCATTACTGTGTTGCAAAAATAGATCTATGATTATAATTTGAATCTATTGAAACTAAACTTTAATCAATTATATTACATGTATGCTTTGTTGGTTAATGACATTTTAATTATAGTGTATTAGATACATGAAGTGTTTGAAAGAGTACTTCGTAAATCTCTTATATGGAACAATTGCTGTATAATAATAAGCATTATTGTTTAATTTGCATAAATTCTCTTTATTAGGATATGGAAATCATAGACAATTAGATGAACTACTTTATATTGAAACATACTGAATGTTAGTGAAATTGTTTCGACACCTTTAGTAGTGTTGTTCGGACGCTCTAAGGTTCTTGTACTTATTAAATAAGGGAGGTGAGAGTGACATCATCAGCCTTGTCAGAAACAAGATACCGTTAAACACTTAGTTTTTCAACTGATATTAACACCACCGCTGCTCTTTTCTTGGCAGTCCCAAGCCTGAAGAAAGAGGAAACCCCGACATCTTGATTAATCGTCCATCACGTAGAGTGTTGCTAAACGTTTGGCAATCTAAAAGTTTCCCATCCAAACCACCGGCTTTGGATGCCATAAATTAATTGGAATCCAGCCATATTAACTCAAGCTCCGTTATGGGATGGTGCCAGTCCTAAGTATGGATAAAAAAGAAGGGTGACGCTAATCGTCTTCCTTATGACCGCACCTACCACATCGACAGTGGGACCACCATAGACCTATTTCATTCGATAGTGTTATGTGAACGTGAACTACAAGACGCTAATGGTAATTGTAAATGTATATAGCGCTACTTCAAACCGCCAGTAGGGACCCTGGGCAAGTCCTTCACTCGCAATTGCTCATGCGCTTCGGCGTGAAACTCCGATTCAGTGTCTGCGCTGTAGTCGGGAGCGCCTCTGAGTAGAAATCTTGAAGGGGCGCTATAACAAGTGCTCACACATACATATAGTGCATAAACAGTAAGGCTTGAATTAGACACCATTAATTAGAGCATCGTTGTATTATAATAGTGAATATTGAAGCTGCAGATAAGTTCAAGTGAATAGTAAAGCTGCAGATTAGTTCAAACTCCGCCACTGTTCGCTTTCTGACAGCGCCAGTCCCAAGCCTGATTAGTTCAAATTGTACCAGAGGACCGTTTTCTCAAGGGTCAGAAATGTCGTTAAACGGTGGTTACTGCTGAAATGAGTAACTCAAAAGCACACCTTTAATTATGTATCTTCATTACTATATAAGTTTTCAAGGCGGGTTAAATTGCATATTATAACTCGTTGTTCGACTCTAAAGTCCAGTAACCTTTTAGTTGAAAGAAACTTACAAAGTGCTAATTTGTTAGCTCAAGTGTGGTTCTCTTATGCCCATGACACCAAACTTATAAAAAGAATTTCTTAGAACATATTAAAATAAACATTTGGAAGTAACCCAGAGAAATCCGCTAATCCTCATGCTAAAGAAGTAGGGGTGGGCAACGATTAAAAATTTTAATCGAAATTAATCGCACGATTAAAATTTTTAACGCCGCGATTGCTTTTTAACGCATGTCACAATAGATAGGCCTAACACGTACAACTACTGTACCGACTCGGAGTAATTACGTTGAATATGCGCTATATCAATGAATGCAGTCAATAAACAAAATGCACACAATGCTTTCACTACTTGTTTTTACTTTTTAGCAGGGCTGGGCATTTAACGCGTTATTAACGCGATTATGCGTTAATTAATTAACGCGATTAAATTTTTAACGCAGTTAACGCGATTGTCACTGCGCCAAATTATTTCTAGAAATGCGCTAAAACAATTCTTGTCAAAACCGCTCAGTTTAAACTTTAAACTTACAAGTAAACACTAACAAGTAAAAATATGTAGTAAAAGCATTGTGTGCTTATCGGACAGTCATGGGCATGGATAAAGGAGGAGGGCGACACTTATCATCTTTCCTATGACAGCGCGTATACCACATCGACAGTGGAACCACCATAAAACCTGTTACCTTCGATAAGGTAACGAGGACGTGAACTACAAGATGGTAATGGTTGTAGGAAATTTTATTGCGCTACTTCAAGAGAGAATCACCAGAGGCGATTGGATGGGGATAATAACTGGTTACTTATAATACTCATAAGCTAGATACTGACCGCAGGGTATCCGGACGATTGGTCATAGGACGTTAATTAGCATTAATGGTTAATATGACTACTAGCAATCTAAATACTGACCGCAGTGACTCCCGAAGCGTTCGGTTGAGACAAGGCTGCGCTCCATGGACGCCCAGATGATCGGTTCATCTTCTCACAGTAGTCGCGTCTCGCCCTACGAAGACATATTTACAAAACGATCAAAACTTATGTTTTTAACATTGCTCGCATGTGTATACATGTATGTATGCAACAATTCTCTGTTTGTCTATGCCTGTCTGTCTCTCACTCTCTGTCTCTGTCTCTCTCTCGCATGTTGTATGCATTTAACAATTCTTTGTATGTCTGTCTGTCTCTGTATTTGTCTCTCTGCCTGTCTGTCTGTCTGTATGTCTCTCTCCGTCTCTGTCTCTGTCTCTCAATGAGGCTTGTTTTTTCTGTCTGTCTGTCTTTCTTTCTCTCTTTCTCTCTCTATCTACGCCTCTCTCCCTCGACCTTGTTCATCATACGGTATCGTTGAACATCCCCTCATGACTTGACGCAGTGTGAATACTCTCTTGCCCAGAGTTTACCTTTTACTTGGTGATATAGAAATATTCAAATTTACGCCTATGATTACCTGTTATCCGATGACTTTGGATTATAGTGCATAAAGAGCAACGCTTGAATTAGACACCATTAATTAGAGGCATCATTGTATTATAATAGTGAATAATGAAGCTGCAGATTAGTTCAAATTTGACCAAAGGACGGTTTTAATATCTAACTAAAAAGGTGCTGAGCATTAATTTCTTTACTAAACTATTGTAAAGCATGCCTTACATTCCATACATACAACATTCATCATTCCATAATTAATTTCAATACAGTTAATATATAATTTTCAATAAATTTTAGTCGTTGCTTCTGAGTTTAATGGTGCGGCTCTCGGCTTCAAGAATAACTTCTTTGTTGGCCCGCGGGGGTAAAAAAGGTTGGGCAGCACTGACTTACTGCCTTCAGTCGGTGGGAAAATGAAGCAACGAGGACCGAAAATTTCGGCGCCAAATAATTCAAATAGATAGATATAATAGGTGGAAAGATAGACGAATAGACAAACAGACAGATGAACACATAGACAAACAGTCTAAGAGAGACACTTAGACATTCACCTTCATTTTACAATTATGTTCATGAATTGCTTTAAATTGCAAGCTAGATCTTGCAATCTTGCTGCAAGACGTCATTTAACAATTGGTTATAATTATACACAAATGTCGGTTGGGGTGCCTGAACCGGGTCCTGCGCTCTGCCGCACGCCTTTGCGGACGTATTCCAAAATTTGGCCATGTCTCAGGTTATATGCTGGATGTGCTTCATTGGCTCCCCCTACTGCAGCGGATCTCGTATCGGATGATCGCTTTGGTCTGACGGTCCTTGCTGGGGCTAGCCCCTGCCTATCTACGCGACCTCTGCTGCCCTACCTTGGTTGCTCTGGGTCGTCGCTCTCTCCGCTCTACTGAGCGGGGCGTGCTCATGGTCCCTTTTGCCCGCACAGCTACTAAGCAGAATCGAGCCTTCTCAGTGGTTGGCCCCTCCCTCTGGAACGGGCTTCCTTTGATGCTGCGCTTGCATCCCAGAATCCACTCTGAATCTTTCTATACTTGCCTCAAAACTGTCCTTTTCAGCCGTGCTGTGGTCGGGAGCGCTCCTGAGTAGTAACCTTGAAGGGGCGCTATATAAAAACTTCGTAATGAATGAATGAATGAATGAACAAAACAGAGAAACTTTTACGCACCTTTAAAACGTTGACTACCAGATGTATATAAACATCAACCGCAAAACGTAGTCACTGTGTAACTACATATCTTAGATAACGGCAATAAAAATATGCGGCTTGATAACGGTTGCTGGAGTAGAACATCATAAATTGCTTCAGAATAATGGTCTATGATTATAGCAATTGAATTGGTTAGTTTATGGTCATAAATGTATGTGTTTCTAATTTGAATGTGTTTTTTTATTGGATAGAATTGATCCTTAACAATGTTTTTAATATTCTTGGTCTTTAGTTATTACTTAAAACTAGTTTGGAAATGTTTATGTATAGGATTCATTTTGAGTTAATTACAATTGATAAAACCAACATTTAATAATATTGATGCCTTGATTTTCATGTTGATATTGATTATTGAATCTGTTTGTACTATTCTTGATGGACTATGAATATTGAAGATTGTAAATGTAAAATTGATAGCTTAATGTTAATTTAGAGAGATAGATGTGATGCTCTGCAAATATTGTAATTAAGAATAAGATTAAGATTGAGGAGAAAACAGTTATTAATAGAGCCTATATAAAAATTATGGCCGCAAAAAATTATGGAAAGCCGTAAGGCTAGAAGATTAATTTTGTTTTTTTTTAATATCAAAAAAGAAGGAAAAAAGGGGGGAAAAGAACAACCACCTGTCACATGTCATCGTTGCAACTTCCTGTCAGAAAAGAAGCAAAGACAAGAAAAGAGAATACTGATGAAAAACATTATTCGAAAATGAACTTAAATACGTCAAAAACTTTAAAGTCGTCAATATCCTATCAGAAATAGTATCCAAGACGGAAAAAAGAGAAAGAAAACTGATGAAAACACTACACGAAAATTAACTGAAATGCATCAAAAACTTTAAAGACGTCGCCGGCATTTGTGCTAAAAGATGTCATTTAACATTGGATAAATTAAGTTGTCACTGTGTATGAGATAGAGCTGTAATATTATGCCAAAAAATAATCTTTGTCGGCGGAAACGGCATATATGTTTTCATAATCTGCCGTTAAACTGTGGATGCAATCTAGTTGTCATTGTGTAATTTTACAACACTCTAAGTGAAGAATTAAAGTCAACGGCCCTGGCAGCCGTAAGATGTCACTCAATGAAAGAGAACCATACGTGAAGAACAAAGTTGCATTCAACACCGTCAATAGGAAGCTTATATTTTCTCAAACAGTGTTATGACAGAGTGTCGTTTAACAGCAACTAGCAATAATTTCAGAGGTAGTCATGGGTGTGAAACATGAGTGACTTCATTTTCTTAACCTCGTCGTGAATGGGCGGGAACCAAGTCCTTTCCCTGGCCGTCCTATGTTCCCACCAACAGTGTATGGTCGGTGTACTCATTACAACTGAGTTAGCTAGGGGCGCTGCAGGTGGACCAGAAACACCGACATCTTGATTAACAGTCCAGCATGCAAGGTGTTGCTAAACATTTGGTAACCTAACCGTTTCCCATACTTTTGATGCCATAAATTAATTGGAATCCAACTCCGTCATGTGATGGTGCCAGTTCTAAGCATGGGTAAAGGAGGAGGGAGACGATAATCACATTTTTCTTGTGACAGTGCATACCACATCGACACTGGGACCAATATATGTACCTGTTACTTAGATAAGGTAATGTGGACGTTAACTACAAGATGGTGATGGGAATTGCAAATATATGTAGCGCTACTTCAAGAGAGACTCATCAGAGGCGATTGAATGGGGGATTACTACTAGTTACTGAGTATAGCCTACTTCTAAGCTGGATTTCTAATATTACTGGTTCCTAAGTGTACCAGTCCTATAAGCTAGATCACTAAGATTACGGGTTCACTGGGTTATTAAGCTACTAAGGTTGCTGGTTACGGAGAATACTTTAAAGCTAGACAACTGTTTGCTGGGTTACATACTTATAAGCTAGATACGCCCCGTAGTGACTGCCCAAGCGTCCGGTCCAGACAAAGGCGACGCTCCATGGACCTCGTTCGTCGTACGATATCGTTTGATAGCCCCTCATGACTTGACGCAGCGCGTATGATATATTATGCTGTACCTTACGCTAAGCTTTAATGCTACAGAAATTTCCGATATGACGCTTACGATTACCTATTATTATACGGATGAGTTTTGATAATAGTTCATAAAGCGTAAACGACTTAACGGTATTCTGAGAAAATTGACCCGTTCAGGCTTACTCCCTGCCGATTTTCCTAGTTTCGACAAACACTGTTCTAGAGCTGATTCTACTCTTTTCCGTTCAATTCTCTCAAACCCTTGTCACGTCCTTCACGACCTCCTCCCTCCCCGTAAGGTCACTCCATACAATACGCGACCCAGACCACATGATCTCACCCTACCTAGAATTGATGCCTTTGCTAAAAGAAGTTTTATTATGAGAATGTTATATGACTTTGCATAAATGTTTGTATTATTTATTTTTTTCTGTAAGCTACTGTGCGTTTGCTGGTAGTCAAATAAAGAATATTCTTACTTACTTACTTACTTATAAACAAAAACGCTCGAATTCGACACCTTTAATAAGAGGCAAAGATGCATTATAATAATGAGTTATCGAGGGGCTGATTAACTATGCAGGTATCGAAGAAAATCGGCTTTGTGGATGCCACAAGATGTCGCTAAACGCATCATTCTACTAAATTAATCAGATGAGAATACTCATCTTTATGTAAGATATGTATGGCTGTAGTAACGCATATCTGCATGTACGTGTTTGTAGGTGAATGTGAACATGTATTATAGTCTCTTTAGGCCTAAACCTCACAAAAGCGTTGAAATATAAATAAGAAGTCTCATAGCACTAAGGAAAATGATAATTATGACAAACACAACATAATATCTTCACTTTGTTGCTATGAAACAAACAACTACTTTACTGCCGGGCGTACGATATACTCAATCACTCTGGCGATGAAGAAGAATATATACAGCTCTAAGGATATGTTTTAAAGGTGTCTATTCAGAGCGTCTCAGCATGCACTGTTTAACGACATTTCATTGCTACCATGGTCGTCTGTTGGGATGTTACCTTAAACAGTAAAGAACAAGTATCTGGTTTGCATGTTTAGTTTCATGTTTAACAAGACTGTGTAAAAAACATGATTTGTTTGGCCCTCCTCCGTTACGCAGGCTTAGGACTGGCGAAATTAGTCCTGGTTCACATAAAAGCTGTTTTTGTAAGGCCAAAACGTTCTGTAACACGTGTTTAGAGAATTCGTGAAGGAAAGTACATCGAGAAGATAAACATCTAACCATATATCTTAATAACTATAATGCTACATCAATGTTCTACAAATAGGTTCAGCTTTAATGGAATCAAATAATCTGTAATTCTGCATCAAAATTAATTAAAACAAGCACCGAGAGCTATCCATAATAAACTTGTTAAGCTATCCTGAATAAAACCGGCTTTTATTGTGTACTAAATAATGATATTTTTTGTCGGCAAATGGTGACAAAATTCGCTCTAATGAATCTTTACGACTTGTGTCGAGACTCCGTGGTCTGAGAGAGAAAGTACGTAGCGGGGTGTTTGACTTTCTCCGTATCGCTCTGTACATGTTTCTACGCCTGGCGCTGTATCTCTCTCCGTCCGTCTGTCTACTTTTCCGGCTGTCTGTCCGTTTCTGTAAGTGACGTCTGCGATTTGTAGTAGTAACAGTTTAAGAACAGTTTGTGATAACAAAGATCATAAAAATTATTGTCACCTTCCTCCTTCATACATGCATGGGACTGGCACTGCCTGGCAATAAGGAACGGACGTGTAGTGGCGAAGTTCAAGTCTGCTAGTGAACGCAAATGGCTAAAATATATAATAGAGTACAATCGTTTCACTGGTGCTCAAATGTGGCTCTGTATTATCAAGTGTTTCATATTATTAACGGTCGTTAACATTGACTCTACACTTCCTCAATTAGTTTATTTCAACCAACTCTTCCACTGAAGAGATTTGTAGTTCAATAATTATTCGAATCTAATCCAGCTCAATTCAATCTATTGTATTCTAATCAGTGGCAGGTTTGCATGGCGATCGTTGAAGATGTAGTTTGAAATACTCTTCTTAGAAAAGTCTAGTCTAAACCCAGTTTTTGTAAATGTAACTGTTATTGTTTCTATTAACTCTTCCTTGTACCTGTTATCGACATCTTATGGCCGTAAACATAGAGCCTCAAATTAACGCTGAAATAGTCGATTTGTCTATGTATATACATGTAACTTTAAAATACACCTAATTTAAGGTGTCTAACTTCAACATGGAATTTAATCTAGTAGTATCAATTGTCTAGTGACATCTTGCGGCTGCTAGGGCCTTTGACTTAAATCATATTTTACCATCCGTTCAATGTTGGAAAATGGGTTATGACTGTCGATTAGCCAAATGCTGCTTAATGTGTCATAAAAAGACTGTGTCTAAATTCGACGTGTAATTTCAAATGCATGTATAACTTATTCCCCTCTTTGACAATCTGTAGAGTTTTATCTTTTCCACCATCGAAAAATAAACCACGTAAATCATCTACTTTATTCAAGTCCTGCAGCTTGTTACGCTTCTTTAATCGTTCACGTCTAACTTTATTTCGTCATTGACATTCGACAAATAAACGTCAAGTATAAGACGGAAATCCTGCAACACCGCAGAAGCTATTGCAGCATCTGCTCTGCTCGAAACTCCATGACGATCACAGCAAATGTTGGCAGTCTACGACAAATTCTCTGACTGTAACAATCGATTCAGGTTCATCGCAAAGTTGGTAACTTCCAAGTTGAACATCATTAGCGTTAGTTTCATCATCTGCTTGATTAGACCCTACATGTGTTTGATGGAATGGTATCGAAATTAAATTCAAAATCGTCTACTGAGTCATCATTCACAGCAACGTGAAGCTATTCCTAAATCTACAATTTCAACGATAATTCGCTTGACACTAAAGGCCGTTGACATCGAAAGAAAATATTTTTAGCATAGGCCGTTGCCCCCGACAAAGATTAGTATTGGCATATCACAGCTCTTAAACCTACAATTAAAGAAATTATTTATTACTTGAATTGAACCCGTTTTAAAGGTGTTCAAGATGGAGGCAAGCTTTCTTATCTTGTAATTTACTTATTACTTGCAATTAGGCCTAATTGTCGTATCTTTCGAGGTCTGCCGGTTTTTTCTGCAACCAACAACCTTATTAGCAGGATTCAGTTTATTCACACGCGCTTAATTAAAGTTCGGAAATTTATTAAGTCTAACTGTGAGTCCAGCGGCTTAACGACAGTGTGATTCTCCTTACAGATTTTATTTTAGTTATAGTTACAGTTATAGTTAATGGTTTTTATTTTAGTTATAGTTATAGTTATAGTTAGTATTATTATTTAGTTATAGTTATAGTTATAGTTAATGGGTTTTATTTTTAGTTAATTTTAGTTACTACCTAGTTACAATAATTAAGGCTACAAGCAAAATTGTTCATATTAACACGCTGTTACACAATTTGCTCAGAGCTTTGAAAGCCTTTGAAGCATGGGTGCATTCAGCTTCATGAATACACAAGTTTCCAAAGTGACTGACAAATTGCACAATAAAAATATCGCATTTTTCGTTCTCATTTATGTCGAATCGTCCATATTGCACTTCCTATTTTTATTTTTTGCATTAACGAAAATAAAGATGAATTTTCGTTAGTGTTATTTTCGTTATAGTTATAGTTATAGTTAATGATATTTTTTAGTTATAGTTATAGTTATCGTTAACGAAGTCATTTTATTTTCGTTAACGAACATTTTCGTTATCGTTATCGTTAACGAGAATCACACTGCTTAACGATTGACCGAGTTATCATCTGAAGTTTCTCTTTCGTTTTCTTTACTCCTATCTGCTCGTTCTTCCAACACTCGAGCTTTCCAAAATGAAATAGTTTCAGCGTTTAACGACATAATTATGTTGTTGTTTACAGGGTTACTTTTGATATTTTAATACTTAGCATCGATGAATCCAGAGTTTAACGACATCTTATAGCAACAAAGTCTGTTGCAGTCGGCAAAAATTATGTTGGCATAATACAGAGGCTGCAAAGGAAATACTAGGCCTATGGGAAGCAGACTGTTAAGTCCGCCTGCTGTACTTTTTGCAATGATGCCAATCATCTTTTGTTATGAAAGCGTCGTTTAACAAACGTCATCAAAACGTGATCGTATAAAAGAGAAATTCTAGTGAAGTGGTTATGGTGATTGACTGTAGATTGAGAGATTGAGCGCCTCTGAGTAGGTTATCTTTGAGGGGCGCTATATAAATCCTCTGAATGAATTAAATGAATTGAATGACCCGTTAGAAATATGTTTCGAGATTTTCCTTCTCATATGCCGAGGCAAAGATCAGAAATTCGGAGACACTTTGTAGCCTTGACTACCATCAGACTTAGAGTAATAGAATGCTTTTCCTGTTTTTTCTTGTTCTTGTTCTCCTCCATCACCACCAACACCTCCTCCCTCAGTTTCTGTTCTATGTCTTTCTCACATTCCTTTTCGTAACTTTCTTCTTCTTAACATTCTTTTTATTAACAACATTCTTAGAGTTCGCATTCTTCTTCTTAACATTCATCTTCCTAACACTCCTCTGCTTAACACTCCTCCTATTCAGTCAATTCCATTCGAAAAATATTTTTGATGGCGTCAGTATCACCGACTCTGACAGTCACAAAATGTCGTTAAACGATTTTTCAAATTATACTTACGTCGCAATTTAAATACCTTTTTAGTGGATATCCAGGCGCTATATAAATCCTCACGTTTCTTTGTAAGAAATAATTTATTTAAACAAGGTGATACTTTGCGCATTCAACTACCATGTCTCTGCTAGACATCCGGGACAAAATTTCAGAATCAATGGACAAAAATGAACACTCCTGGACAGCTTCTTGGACCTGGATAAAGCCTTCGACATTGTCGATCATCCAGAAGTACGCACGAGATGCCTACGACCTCGTTGTCCGCTACATCGGCGGCTGTTGCGGATTCGAACCCTACCACATCCGAGCGATCGCTGAGGAACTAGCCAAGGAGCGGGGCCGCTCGCCAGTGGCCTCGGAGAAATACGATTCCTGGGGCCAGGGACTGAGGATGCACACCAAGCCCTGGGTAAGGGCAAGGTGAGTGAAAGATGGAAGTTTAGGCTAGTTGCTGTTTAACCCTTTGGAGGTGTGGTGGGGTATGACACACCCCATAGGTATTTTACGCTGCGTTTTCTACGGAAAAGGTGGAACCAGCTTGGATTATTTGTGTATACGTTAGTGATTTTGAAATACGGACACTTTAGAACAATTTAGGGTACTTTTGAACGCACATTTTTTGATGTTGTTGCATATTAAAGTGAAATTATAGTTTTTCGTATGCATGTTGATTTTAATTAATTAAAAACGGTAACGGTTCAGTGCAGAAAAATTGATCGATAATAGAATATATTGTAGATGTAAGATATAATATATATTATAGTTTTGCGTCAATGCAAAATTGATCCATTATTACTAGTATTATGTCACGTGTTCGCAAACGTTACATGTTTCAAGCAAGGGCCACGACGACGCCATTGCAGAGGGCCGCTTTGATTTTGAACGACACCGCACTGGCCGTTTCAATTATCATTGAAAGCAGTGATTTGTTCCCGATAATCACAAGTTTATCTGATAATTGGATACAAACTATACCTTAGCTCACAATAAATGTTATGTAGTTGATATTTCGACTTGCAAGTAAAAATATGTATTGGGGTATGTCAGACCCCACCTCACCTCAAACGTTACAATGCTTCACCTCACCTCCAAAGGGTTAACGACGCTGTATCTAATCCAAGATGATTAGCGTCACCTTCCTTCTTTCTCCAGGCTTGGGACTGGCACTGCTACAGTTAGGGTAGTGGTTGAACAGAAGTGTTGACAGTGGCCAACCTCATTCCCGTGCTAATACATTCGAGGTAAACAATACAAACGTTTGAGGTCAACTGAATATATTGACAAAGGTACCATCTTATTAAAGGTGTCTTAATAGAATTGTTTTATTTAGTTGGTTATTTGCTGCTTAAGGATATTGTTTTATAACATGCTCGTAGAAAGAATAAGAAGATCGACGTAGTAGTAGTAGTAGTAGTAGTAGTAGTAGTAGTAGTAGTAGCAGCAGCAGCAGCAGCAGCAGCAGCAGCAGCAGCAGCAGCAGCAGCAGCAGCAGCAGCAGCAGCAGCAGCAGCAGCAGCAGCAGCAGCAGCAGCAGCAGCAGCAGCAGCAGTAGCAGTAGCAGTAGCAGTAGCAGTAGCAGTAGCAGTAGCAGTAGCAGTAGCAGTAGTTGTAGTAGTAGTAGTAGTAGTAGTAGTAGTAGTAGTAGTAGTAGTAGTAGTAGTAGTAGTAGTAGTAGTAGTAGTAGTAGTAGTAGTAGTAATTGTTGTTGTAGTAGCAGTAAAGTAGTAGTAGAAATGCTAATAGCTTGTCCCAATTATGTAATGCAGTTTTTTCTGTAAAACTTCCTTTGTTGCCAGAAGTAGAAAGGAAGTCACTGGGACACAAAGAGAATCGCAGAAAGCTCCGTCAATGCGGTGGGGGGCGCTTTCGGTGGGGTGGAAATTAAGTAGAGGTCACATGATCTAGTTTCAGGGGATTTTTGTTGGCGATTGAAGGTTGTTGAATCGTCGAGACGACAGACAGACAGACAGACAGACAGACAGACAGACAGACAGACAGACAGACAGACAGACAGCCAGATAGACCGAAACAGGCAGATTCTCGGTAAGATAGACAGACAGATAGACGAACAAACAGATGATCAGACAGAATGACTGACGGATAGGCAGACTGACAAAAACATGGAATGACAAAGACAGACAGAAACAGACGGAGAAAGACATGCGTAGAGACCGTGACAGACAGGCGGACAGACACGCCGTGGCAAAGAGAGATAGTTAGATATTATGTTATAGGTTCATTCTTATGTATGCCCTGCGATACTAACTGCCCATGGTCTATCTGGCCCTGGGTTTACGATGTGGTGATGGTGACAACGGTGGCACGCCTGTTGTATGCTGCTCCGGCATGGTTGTAGCGCATCTGTAGGTAGGTAGGTATGGACTTTTTAACGACTAGCTGTATGGTAACAAAGACCCTTAGCGTCGCCCTCCTCCTTCTTCCAGGCTTGGGACTGGCACTGCGACTGGCACAAAGCACGCGAGGTGCAATGCACGAACGTTTCAGTGGCGGAGGTAACTTTGCCCTTGCGTACTTGGTCACCGATCCTCGTCTCCGCTTGGCCAGAAGTCAGACCGGGCTGAAGCTCATCTTCCCTGGCTGGCCAGATGTCAGGATCGGCTGAAGCCCCCTCGCCACGTCAAGGCGTACGCATCGGACATCTACGCCGTCGAGTGAAACTTCTGGTGCAGTTGCTCGAACGGCGCTCCGAGGGGAGCACATCTGTAAAAATAAACATGCGACTTTATACCTATGCAGTTGCCGTTAAAAAGGTGTCCACAATAACAATTAAAAACAATCAGCTGTAGTTTAGAGCTGTCGTCAAGCGCATTTTCATTGCTTACACTGTGATTGCTATGCCTCAACATCGAATAAATTACAATTGCTACAGGAACATTCATGTAGCGCCAACATAAAATTCTCATAAATCTTCCTACACTACACGAATGCTTCGTTTATTACGCCAGTCAGGACAGCCATTCTGAATCTGAGGGACGTTCTAATCAAATCTAATCTAGTGTGACTTCTGTAGCGCCTTTATCAGAATGCCTTAATCATCAATCGATGATTGCTTCTATAAGTAATCATAATACCTCGGTTGAAATTAGATAGATCACAGAAAGCAAAAGCCAGGCTACAGTGAATAAGCAAGTAACCTGGCGATAATATATTATTCTGTGATCTCGTTTTCAAAGAGGGTCATTAAACGGAGTCCACTCAGCAAGCTCAGAACCAAAATTGTTAAACAATAGACCCTGCAAAGACCCTGCATACACCGATTATGTATGTATCTAACCAAACAATTAAAGTAGCGCCCTTTACATAATAGTTCCGAAAAGCTCTCTTCTCACGATTTACCCGGTAGTCTGAGCATGTGTTCATAATCCTCCAAAGGGTTTGTTTATGTTTTACGACACTGTTTCATAACAAAAATGATTAGCGTAATCCTCCTTCTTTCTTCAGGCTTGGGACTGGCACTACAACAGGTAAAGGAGCGGCGGAATTTACATGTATAGCGTGTACTGTTTGTCTCATCTGGAAAAACTTTCGAACCACTGCCAAGGGTTGTCACACGGCGTTTTAATAACGTATGATACTTCCATTAAAAAGGTGTATAAAATTTCTGTTTAAGACTAACCGTTTAATTTTAAAAAGTTATTGTGTCTTTTGTTATAATTATGTGCTCGCGTTTGCGTTTCAGTTGTATAGCCATAGAACTCAAGACCCGTTGTACCTGCCTCCAAAACTTTTAAGGTTTGAAAATGCCACGGCTCCGAAATAATAGTTAACGAAATTATGTTTTTATGCGTTACCATAAAATTTAATGAAGAGTTGTGTGTTGTTTTAAGGGTAATCACATCTTTCTCTGCAACATTGTTCGTTCGGGTTGTTGTGACGAAGCTGCCAGCTGTCAACTCACCCGATGCCATCCAAGCCAAGTTAGTTGCCATTAGCAACCATACTTCATAATACGGTATCTTCGAAATTAAACTGTTTGTTCATTGATAATCCTTTCAGTACAGGCTAAATTATAATAATAAATGATGATAATGATCTGGTCTAAATCAATAAATAAATAAGAATAAGCTTTTCATAATAACCTTAGGAAACAAATTTTATGAAAGCTTCGACTTCAGTAACTTTCGTAGCGGTGGTGGTTTTTCTGTTTAACGACTAGCTGTGTGGTAACAGAGACCATTAGCGTCGCCCTCCTCCTTTATCCAGGCTTGGGACTGGCACTGTCAGAAAGCAAACAGTGGCGGAGTTAACTTTCGTAGCGCTCACTGCTACTACGCATATAGATAGCTACAATTAAACACCTGAATTAAGTATCTCCAATGTAAGCTATATTTTCACTAATTGCCTTCAATCGTGTGCTGGGCTGGATTAGCAAATGTTGTGGCACTGTTCAGTAAAACAGAATCACAACAAAAGGACACGTAAACCGTGTTATAGCCTATTCAGCGAATAAAAATTCGTCTGTTATTTTTTCGTGCCTTCTTCTTTTTGTACAGTATCAGGAGGTCTTATAAGTAAGTGTATCCTTTATTATACCATTTGTTACCGCATTTTTGTTTTAAAAGCAGTATATGATATAGATATATATACGATATATATATATTAGATATATATACGTCGATGGTACGTTCACCTATGGCGGATTGCCTGTTGCATTGTTATTAACGAATAATGCATTATGACGTCATGCTGATATTGAAACGTATATAACCTACAAAATTAACGCTTCTGGCTGTCGTAAGGTGTCGCTTATCACTGGGAAATTCCCGATCTCTAACATGGAAGGTATAGGGGCAGGTTTACGTGTTCAACCCCACCCTCCACCGAATAAATGTATTTCTGTAATTATACACTAAATGTGTAGAAAAATACGACCTTGTCAAATGGAAATTCCTGAAAACTAAGAACCCCTAGAAATTGTTTCCGGACTATATATACAATTCTGATCTTTTACACATCTTTTTAAAGCTCTCAATAGACTCTTTATATAGTCGCCAGCCGTAAGTCCATTACCGCTGAGCCTCTGGCGTGATTGAAATATATCCCTAAGCTTATTACAGCGGTCAGGTCCCTGGCGCGGTTCTAAAAAACCCGTAAACCAAACTAAATAAAAAATAAACAATGAACAACCAGATGCCTTATAAGGTTGACTTATCGGCCGCTATATAGGGTAAGCTCTTATTGGCTCGCTCCATAAAATGATTGGTGAAATTGAAGTCCATTTGCATATACTGGGCAGCTCGCTCAAGGCAGTGCCGGCGCCAGGATTTCAGGTTTGGGGCTAAAGCTACAAAACCTTCGTTTTTGTCCCCTCCTCCCTGTGATTTGCAGTGATTTCCCACTTTTTGGGGGGCTGAGCCGCAGTTAGGGGGGCTTAGCCCCTAGCTCCCCTGGCGCCGCCTCTGGCTCAAGGTTGGATAAAAACTTCCTGGCGCCAAAGATCAGTTTGGGAACGCCTCTGCCTACTTGTGGGAGCTTTATTGTCCCTCCTCAGATTTGGCTGGTCACGGAAATCTTCGTTCTGAATTTCGAGGCGAACTTGTTGTTCGCTTTGCCCCACTTTAAATACAATGTCGTGCATTTTCAGTGGTTGGGCCGACCACGTGGAATAATCTTCCTTCTTATGTGCTTGTTCTTTTAGCTAGGGACTCTGCATACGCCTTTTACAAGAAGTCGAAACTGTTCTTTATCGCCGGAGTTGGGCTGGGAAAGCCTCTGAGTAGGTATCTTAGAGGGGCGCTATACAAGTTCTCTGAAAGAATGAACGAATGAATGAATGAATGAATGAATGAATGAATGAATGAATGAATGAATGAATGAATGAATGAATGAATGAATGAACGAATGAATGAACGAACGAAAGAACGAACGAACGAACGAATGAATGAATGAATGAAAACAAAATAATGGTACCACATATGATATGAAGGTATACGGCAGCAGGTTGGAACTGGATGACACGTTCCCATATCGTGGCTCAATTATATCTGAGAACTTTGGCTCTTGGAAAGATAATCATTAAACAGCAGAAATACTATTAGACGAAATACTATTTTGAATTCGAACACCTTTAATAAAGTACTTTTTCTCTCAATATTCGTGGAAATTGAGTTAAAGCGTTTACTCCGCCACTCTCCTAACTGTGGAAGTGTCAGTCCTAAGCTTGGAGAAAGGAGGAGGACGACGCTCATCATCTTTGTTATGACACGATGTCGTTAAACAGCAACTAACCAACCAAGCGCATGTTAATATTATGGACGTATCACTATTATTAAGCCTTAGGAAATAATTAAACTGTTCATATTAATTTCTATCGACGTCAACGGCTTTCGTTGCCACAAGGGGTCGTTAAACTCTGAATCCATCCATACGCTAAGCATCCCGAGGGTTCGAATACAATTGTACAAGAATTATTCCTTTCGATGTCAACGGTCTTTGATGCCATAGATGCCATAGATCTTGTTAAGCTGATGGTAACCATACAATTTTCGGGTGGTGCCAGTCCAGACCGAAGTCTATATGAAGGAGAGGGCGACGCTAATGAACTTTGTTTTTCACGGGATCGTTAAACGGAAACTGTCTACGCATAGCTAATTGGATAAGCCGAGCTTGGATACCCTTCTTGAAATACGGTATGTTAGAGTGACGTCAACGGACTTCTCTGACACAAGATGTTGCTAGACGATTTTCAAATAATATACTGCGCAATTTAGACACCTTTTTATCGGATTTGCAGGCGTTATATAATTCCGCATGCCTCTTCTTGACTTCGACTTCTTGACTTCGACTTTCGGATGGCATTGACAGAGTTAACTAACTAGATAAGTTGGATCAAAATGATAAAAACCACAAAAACGTCGACCTCAACTGGACAGAATAATAACATAGGTTAAACGCTCGCCAATGAGTTGGCGCTTAACGCTTAGCTTTAAAGTAGCGCTTTAGAAATTTCGAGTTTACAATATTATTGCCATTACGATTCCCATTAGAGCACACAGTCAGAAAGTTACTTTTGAAAGTCTACATTCAATGGATGGATCCAGAGTTTAACGGCAGCTTATGACAGCATAGGCCTTGCCGCCGACAAAGATTTTTTGGGCATATTACAGCTTTTTTGAAAGACTACATTCTATGATTGATATACAAAGTGAAATCCTACCAATACAATTATTTAAGGGTGTCTTATTAGACCGTGTGCGTTATTCAGGGTTTTGCGATATCTTACGGTTGCCAGATGTTATTATACGATTTTACAAATGATGTACTAAGCAATTTAGACACCTTTTTATCGGATTTTCAGGCGTTATTTAAATCAGCTTGCCTCCTTGTAAATAACTTGACCATTATACTATCGTGCAAACCCAGCAACGGCAGTAGCCAGTGTTAAGGATGGATGGATCCACAGTTTAACGGCAGCTTATGACAACATAGGCCGTTGCCGCCGACAAAGATTAGTTTTGGCATATTACAGCTCTTACAGTGTTAAGGGACATCTTACGGCTGCCATTGTAATTGTCGTTGCTATTAGTAATTTACATAGACATTTAGAAGCGGCAGTAGTTTCCAGTGTCTAGCGACATCTTACGGTTGCCAAGCCGTTAACGTCGCCCTTCTTCTTTATCTAAACTTTGGGCTGTTACCTCTCGAGACGACATTGGCGGAATTAATTAACTAACTTGATATACTGGACAAAAGTTTCTACGAGTTATTAAACGTCTTATTTATTTAACCACAGTTTAACGTCGTCTTATGACATCAAAGGCCGTTGACGACAATACAGAAAATATAAAATACAATCAGAACCAGAAACTTATAGCATCCGAACGACACCATTAAAGATGTTGAAACGGAACTTTACAATTTCACTAATATTCAATATTTTGCACAATAAAGTACCGTAGTTCATCTCATTCTGTCTGTGATTATTATGTCCTGACAAATTTAATTAATTAACTAACAAAGCATACATGTATTACAATTGATTAGGGTATTCATTTAAACTGTTCATGTATCTAACACAAATACTATAATAAAAATGTTCATTAACCAATAAAGTATACATGTATTATAATTGTTTAAAGTACTCTTTCAAACTGTTCATGTTTCTAACACACCATAATAAAAAGCATAGGCCTACATGTATTATAATTAATTAAAGTATGGTTTCAATAGATTCAATTATAACTATAGATCTCCTATTGCACAAAAAAGACTATGCTGAGTTGTTACGCAACATAATAGCTACTGTAATACATTAATCAAACCATACCACATGCAATATTGAAGTACAAAAGTTGAATGATATTAATATCAAAACATTGATATTCATATCATTCAACTTTTGTACTGCAATATTGCATGTGGTATGCATGCACATGCAATAATATTATTATTAAACGTCTCGATCCACAGTTTAACAGCAGCTTAAGACAACATAGGTCGTTTCCGCCGACAAAGATTATTTTTTGGCATATTACAGCTCAGTCGTAGTAGTAGTTTCAGTTTAACGACACTGTGTGGTAACAAAGACCATTAGCGTCGCCCTCCTCCTTTATCCAGGCTTGGGACTGGCACTTCCAGAAACCGAACAGTGGCGGAGTTTACAGCTCAGTCGATCCCAGCTGTAGGTATTTATAACATCGTTGTAAGCGTTTTAAGGGTATCTAATTAGAAAGCTGCATTATTCAGTGTTTTGCGACAATTTACGATAGCCAATATCATTTACGTTTTCCTCACATTAGTAATTTTAATCGTTAGCATCGATGAATCCATAATTTAACGACATCTTATAACAGGCCTATGGGCGGTAGACTGTTAAGTGATCCTTCTGCGCTGTTTGCAATTGCCATTATGGCAATCATATTTGTTATGAAGGCGTCGTTAAATAAACGTCATATAATGTCACCGTATAAAAGAGAGCAATAGTGAAGTGATTATGGTGATGGACTGTCGACTGAGAGGATTGAAAGACCCAGCAGACATTTGTTTCGAGATTTTTCTTTTCATTAACCGAGGCAAAGATCAGAAATTCGGAGACACTTTGTAGCCTTGACTACCATCAGACTTAGAGTAAGAGACTGCTTGTCTCGTTCTTTTCTTGTTCTTGTTCTCATCCACCACCTCCTCCTCCTCCTCTCTCATTTTCTTCTTCTTGTTCTATGTCTTCTCTCGCATACCTCGTCGTAACTTTCTCTTCTTAACATTCTTCTTATTAACATTCTTCGTCTTTGCATTCTTCTGCTTAACATTCATCTTCTTAACATTCATCCTCTTCGCATTCCTCCTACTCAATCAGTTCCCTTCGAAGAATTCGTTGATGCTGGCGTCAGCATCAACGGCTCTGGCAACCACAAGATGTCGTTATACGATTTTCCAAACGATATTTACTGCGCAATTTAAACACCTTTTTATTGGAAATCCCGTCGTTATATAATACTTCATGACTCCTCAAAAGTAATCATCCGCCTCTACCACATCATGGTCCTTTTTTGGCTTTGTGTCCTCCGTCCGGCAGGCAAATCTAGAAACCTGGGAAATGTCCGGCTTTTGAGAATTTATGGTCAACGTGCTAATTTTATTTTTCAAAAGTTTCCAAAGTGCAAGTTCTTTCTCAGAGTTAGGCCTACTTAAAATTTGCCAATAACTCTTCTCTATTCCTGAGCACAATGGCAACGTTGAAAGAGTGTTTTCCCGATGAACGCTCAGTGGACAAAAGAAGAAACAAACTGTCTGTTGACTCTGTGAAGGAATCATACTTACAAAGAACAGTATGAAGAAAGGTTCTTGTGATGAGTTCTATGCGTGTGTAATTGGTAACGAGGATTTGCTGCGGAGATTTGGCCCCTAAGGAAATACTGTGCATTATCAAGAAGGTGCACATGATATCTTAAATAAATACCTTCCAACATTATGATAAAAAGCCTAAATTGATTTCATACAGCTTTCCAATGTGACTTCGTTTCTTGGTTACTTAGGAGACCACTGACTCCGGAGTCCGGAGTGAAGCAATCAATGTGTCCTCCTTTGTCCTCCTTTCTGGCTTTCTGTGTCCTCCTTAGGCTAACCATTTATCTGGCAACCATAATCATGAATAAGGTGAAGTCGTCGTAAACAGCCACAATGTGTCTTTAAACTATGGAAACTTACTGACCCAGATAAAGCTAACCTAGACAGGGAGCGTTGTGTTTGAGGAGGCCAGTCCTCTTCCTTGCTGTCTGGTCTTCCCATCAACAGGGTCCAGTTAAAGCAATCATTTTATGGGCGACGTCGTTACATAGGTCTTTATTCTAAGTAAGTAAGTATGTTCTTTATTATACCAGTTGTATAACAACACTCTGGTGTACATGCAGGTTACTTACTTACTCATCATCCTACTATTTCCAACCCTCCTCCTCTAATATCATATCCGGCTTCAGCTTAAACCGTTCTCTAAAATTCGCAATTCGTTGGAAAAGTCCAGATAAGAAACCAGAAATGAGGCAACGGTTGATAATCAAGTTGAAACTTGTAGACCTTACGTTTAAAGACCTCAACATCACAAAATAACTGACAGATCGCATAGAACTAGATTGTGGAAATGTTGAAATTTGTCTACTTTCGCGCCTCTGATTGGTGTGCACTGCGAGAGGCGCTATATAAATTGATAGATACAATACAATACAATACTCTTACGAAGACGTGAACCTCGTCCTCAATATTGACATTTCAACTCCTTGGCCCATTTTATACTTTCGTGCAAATCCAGCAGTGACCAGTGTTAAGCGACAGCTTATGGCTGCCTGGGCCGGTTGCGTTGCCCCTCTTCTTTATCTACACTTTGGGCTTGTACCACCAGAAAAAATTGCATTGATGGAATTAATATTAACTAAGTAAGTTGTACCAGTGTTTAGCATTTAAACGTCATTTAAACGTTATAAAGTCTCTAAGATTAAAACTTCGATCGTAACTGTACTTATTTATAACATCGGTTGGGGCGTTTTAAGGGTGTCTAATTAGAATGCTGCTTCAGTCAGGGTTTTGCGAGTTCAGGTTACGGTTGCCAGGTTCGAAAAACTTTACCTTACATTAATAAATTATTTAGTTAATTTAGCATCGACGAGCTTTCTAGAAGAGGCGCTATATAAATAAAATCTAATTTACCGTCGTTTTGTGTCTGCCATTGCTGTTAATGTTTTTAGATTTAATTTGTATAATATATTCATTTTTCTCTTCTGGATACATTCAATTCAAAACTCTAGACCTATCTGTTTAGCAATCATATGCCTGTGATTGATTTGTTGAACTCATCTACGGCGCCCTTTCCTTCGGCCTCGGCTGTGCTACGGCGCTATGCAAATCGTCTTATTATTATTATTATTATTATTTTATTATAATTAACACATTTGATTACTGCTAATGCTGTTTATCGTGGCTGTGTCATAACAAAGGCGATTACGGTCGCCCTCGTCATTTCTCCAGGCTTAGGACTGGCACTGCAAGTTTACAGAAGGTGGCGGATAAATCTGGATACCTTTTAATTATTTAGCGACATCTTGTGGCTGCCAGAACCGTTAACAATGACATCATCGATGGAATCTACTTGGCTGATAGCTTGGTTAATAATTGTACGACATCTTTTGGCAACAAAGGTCGCTGACGTCGATCGAAATTATTTTAAACATTTCTTACTGTTCCTATGGCTTCATACGATTTATGTGGGGGATCCGAACGTACTCGATTGTACAACGTTAAAACAAATATTTATAGCACAATGTTAACGAGTCTTAAAGGTGTTTAAATGGAGGTTCTTCAGCGACATTATTGGACTGCCTCGGCTGTTGATGTCAACCCTACATCATCTTATAATTTACCTTATAATTGCAATTACTTGTCTTATCACACGAGGTCTCCGGATTTCTTCTGCGGCCAAAAAAGTGAATTAGCAGGAATATCAGTTAATTTAGACGCCATCGATCTAAATTCAGAAATTTTAATGTTTAACTGTGAATCCAACGATGGACCGTTGATTTCTGACTAGACGCAGCGCTCGTGAATAAGCTGGTGCCCTGCGCTTGCCTTTCGAGTGGCGCTTAAGAAGTTTGGAGATTACGATTACGAGTTAGTTATCATCTAACGTCTTTCCTTGTTTATGATCTCTATCTTTTCCGCTATTTCTTGAAACGCTGGAGTTTTCCTATGAAGTTTACAGAATTTCACACAATGCGTTACTGCATGCAAGATTGGAAGGAAAGAGAATAAAATGCAGACCAAGAAAACGCTGGATAGACAATTATATAAAATTATGAGGAAATAATATCACTTGGACTAACACTTAGGGAAGCACTGGACATGACAAATGTCCGATAATAATTGAGAGCGCTTATTTGTACCCATCACCGCCAAATGGCTGGCGTCAGGAACTGATAATGATTATTGTTTTATTATTACAAAGATCGCTACAATTATCCCATTTGCGGGATTCTATAACAGTAAAAAATCCTATTATCGTCAAGGGCAAAACCATTGATGTCATAAGATGCCGCTTTAATTATTGTTGGAATAAAATCCCGACAGGTAGCCTTAGAGTGGGATGATGCCAGACCGGAGCCTGGATAGAAGAGGAGGGCGACGCTTATCATCTGGCTTATAACCCAAGGTCGCTATGCTGAAACTCCATAGGTCCAACCTACAATCGCCGGATCTGCTAAACATCTACATAAACGAACTTTCTCTACATGAACCCAGAAATCAGAGCAGAGTGCGAAAGATGTAGACATTGAGTGGGTCAGAAAATAAAACGCAGTGAATTCTGCAATTATAATTTTCTGATCGTTGATTCAATGCATTTGATTAAACTGAGTTTTGGCGGCAGAAAATATCCGAAAATTAATTACAATTATTAAATTAATTATAAGATCCAGTTGGCTTGACATCAGCGGGGAAGGTAGTCCAATAATGTCGCTGAATAATCTCAATTTAGACACCTTTGAAACAATTCAATATTCTGGTATACAACTTCTTTAACGATACTCAATCAATACCGTAAAAGCACTGTGTGATAGATCAGTGAGAGAATTTTTATTTCAAAGGCCCAGCATTAAAGATAAGAGCAGAAGAAAATATAACACTAAATGAAGCCATTCAAAAGGTTAAAATAAATCAGCAATTTGACAAAATGCATAAAGATCTTATTGTAAATTTAAATCAAGGAACTAACTGCCCTACAGTTAATAATGTAAACATTCAAACTTATGCTGATAAACTGAAATCCAGTAATGTTAATCAGTTATGGCCCTCCCTTGCATCATCATCAACAGTGCAAATCAGACATAATGATCATTTAGAATCAGAAATCGCAATGGAAGACTCCCATACATCGTCATCAACTGTAACACTCAAACATAACGATCATTTAGAACCAGAAATCCCAATGGAAGACTCCACTTCACAAAATGTAATTGAAGCTTTCCTGAATTTTAATGATAAGAAATACTATGCAAGTAACAAGAATAATGTGGACAATAATGATCCAATTATTTCTAGAAATAAGAGATTTGTACTTGGCATTTTAGCAACAATAGATAATTGTAAAACAAAAGAACAGGCTAAAATGATCATTTGCCAAGCTGCTTCACAACTTATGTTTGAAAATGAGGTCCAATTCAATTGTAATTGTTAGGTATGCTTCACTCAAATAATAAATATAAATAATCATGACCTTTTCTAAATGGCACTTACAGTCCTTCAGTGGAATGCCAATGGTTTAAGGGGTCATAAGGACCAACTAAAGAATTTCTTAGTTAATGTGCCCAGTCCGCCGGATGTGGTGTGCATAGAGGAAACCCTTTTAAAACCTAAAAGAAATCCACCAAAAATAGATGGTTATAATGTGGTCCGTAAAGACTGTACAACTAATACAAAGGGTGGCCTTGTCATTTATATAAAAGTAGGAATAAATTTCACTTTACTAGATATAGAAGATAATCCGAATATTGAAATTCAAGGAATTGAAATTAAAACCAATAATGGTCACTTAAAAATTTTTAATACATATATATCGCCTTCACATCGGTTGGTTAGGGAGGAAATTGAACATCTTTTCATAAATAAAAGAACAATTATAGTAGGTGATTTCAATGCGCATAATAAACTTTGGGGATGCTCATATACGAAAATAAGAGGAAGATTATTAGAAGAAATATTAGCTGAAAAGAATATGGTTGTCCTTAATACAGGGCAGGCCACTTATATTACTTCTAACATGCTAAATAATAACTCAGTTATAGATCTAAGTATATGCTCACAAGATGTAGCATTAAATACTAGACATACTGTTACTAAGTATAATATGGGATCTGACCATTTTGCATCCATTACTTTTGTTAACGAGGAAAGCATAATAGAAAATAACTTAAGTATGCAATTATGGAAATTAAATAAAGCTTTTTTTTTTTAATTTTTTTTG